>LPNX010055018.1:86915-108109 GCA_001517045.1 Pseudotsuga menziesii
TTTGAGGAAGTTGTGGGGTTTTCTCCTTTTATGGTTTCCCTGAGGAAAACTCTTTGTGTCTCTTGTCTTTTGTGATGTGCTTATGTTTTATTGTTGTGCTTGTTATTCTCTCAGTGAAAAGATCCTAAGATCATAATGCTAGCTTATATGATGAAAAACTAACAAGGGATACAAGATCGACTATCAAGAAATTCCATCAAAACTCAAGTCTACAAGAGGTACTCTCCTTTATTTCTCCCCTTCTCAAACTACATGAAAGAAATTTTAAGATCTTAGGTTAATTGTGATAATTGATTTGTATCCCTGTCAATTAGGATTCGCCCAACCCATGGAAACTCCACTAACATAATGGTGACTCCATTGGGGATCTTTGGGATTAATTCTTGATTTCTTGAATTTTTCCTCATTTTGGGTGATTCTTTCCTTTAGATCTTTCTATTCATGATTAATTTCTTTCATTATACACCTTAATTTAGTTTCAGATTCTAAACCCGAACTAGACCTACCTTTAATTCATCAAATTCAAGTATATATGGTCCTGGAACTTTGAGTTTCTTGGCTTGAGATGGATGATGCACCTGGTTAGCTTAAACAGAGCATATGTTAGCACAAAATTTGTTACAAGTGTATTCAAAGACTTTTCAAGGAAAAAATAGGGTATGATTCAAATTTTGGTTTGATACAACCAAGAAGTTAATAGGTAAAGCACTAAAAGTAGGACAAATTTTCATATGACCACACGCTGGGTTAAAAGTGACTTGGAATTGTGGATAAAGATCCTTGTAGCATCTTGTAACAGAATCAATGGTCTTGATATGAGAGTGGATGAGATCAACAGTGGAAAATGAATCCGTTGAATGAAAGTGCACGATATTTAATATTTGAAAACATTAGCAAAATGATCGTTGTAGCATGTTAAAGGTTTGAAGTGATCGACATCGTAGGATCAGAAGGGGAGAATATCGACAGTTAGAGTGTATTCCATGATATCAACTAGAAAGTATGATTTAAAGGGCAAGTGGTAGTGGAAGTTTTACCACTTTTCACGTGGTGAGTGAAGAATCATTTCGATGGATGAAAAGAAGTAATAAGAAACTTCCTCTTGCAAGATCAAAACCGCTTTTGGAATATTCTAAAAGGAAATATCATGTGGAAAGAGATTATTTGTTGTTTTGTACTTGAGGAAAAATGTGCCTACACATTTGGAAGCCAATTCAAACCATTTCTTTCTAGCCTTCGGTTTCCAAGTAGGCTACGTATTTCAACCTACCAATTATTTTAAAAAATGGAAGGATAAGGTGAAGTAGAAGCACAAGTTAGGGAGTTTAATAATCTGGAAGAAATATTTGAGGATAGGGACAAAGATTTTTTTAACATTGTACTATATTTTGGTCTTGTGCATGAGTTTAAAGTCAAATTAAAAACCTTATAAACACAAGGAATATTTGGGCACAGTGTCCATAGGTCCCATTTTCACCATTTTTGTCTAGAACAAACCCTGAATTTTCTAGACTTTGTTGCAAAGTGAGTTATTATGGACTCTAATGAGTAAAAAATAATTTTTCCTATTAATTCCCTAGTTGTTAGAGAGTCATTAGAGGTTCCATTGTAATTTTCCCTAAACCTAGAATATTTCATGAAAGAAAGTATGATTGAGTTATACAGACATGCTACTACATGAGTAAACAAGACTTTCTCATAAAAAGCCACAAACCTTATGTCTTATTTGAGAGTGAACCTTTCCCTCTGGATATTGACCTCTTCAATGAAGAGTCCCAGACAGGGTGTTTTTTAAGGATTCTAATATTATACTTACGTATAGTATTCTAGGCGATTGTTTTTTATTGAAAAAAACATGTTTATGGATAGCTGGGTGAATATTAAATATGAAACATATTTAAATAACACTAAAATGTGTAAATTTTGGTGAATATTATGATTAAAAAACATATTTTATGTAAATATAGGCGATATTAAACACTAAAAATGACCAAATAGAAAATTTATTTTTTGAAAAAAACCAAAAAATAGCCAATTGGAGAAATTTCACCCCTAAAAATTACCCTTCCCAGTGTGTTCTTTCTCTGTTATGCAAGTTTTTAGGTTTGGATAGTGATAGGTTTGTGCCTGAATTTTTTTTGAGCTTATTGTGTAGGTTGAGTTTGTATAGTTGGAGTTTGAGCCTAGTCAATATTTTTTCCTTAAATTTGATGAATTACTAGCTGCAAATATTCATTTACAGCTAGCGAATCTCCACATGACTAGGCACTTCATGTTTCAATCATATGTGGTTAGGATGTTTTTGTTTTTCAATGAAGAGAATTTACAGTTTCCAAAGATAGTCTTTACTTATGAGATCATAAATAATACTTTCAATTATATGAACCTCATCATGTTAGAAGTATACATAGTGATTTTTCAGGCGAATCTTCCCAGAGTTACACCAAAGATGGAAGAAGTACTACATAATCCATGACATAATAATTGGATACTAGTTCTTTTTAAAGGAACATACTATCACTGGGGTCCATGGTTTTGTTCATGAGCCTTATATTTTACCTACATTCTTGACACCAATAATTTTTTCCCTGGAGTTTATCAAACAAAAGCTCATTGTGGAAAATGAACACTTTTTGAATTTCAGGAAAGCTTCAGAGATTAATTTTCCTTTGAAAGTGGGTCGTTTCGTTGTGAAGAATAAAGTTTATCTCTCGGTGATTGAAGTATTGTTGTAATACATGAACCTTATGAAAGCATCAAAGATCAACTATGACCCTCATCACATTATATCACAGATAGAGACAACATAATAAGAATATGGCCTTTTATCACCAAGAGATAAATGGATTGCAATTGAATCCATATACCTTGATGAAATATGCTGCTATGATAATACCAACCCCTACTAAAGCTTAAATTACTACTAAAAGAAGCTTTTCAAAAGCAATTGAGATTGAAGATGAATACCAAGACTCTACAAAAAGAATTATATTTTATTCTAACAAAGTGTTGGTTGAAGTTGAAGACAAGAAGATTAAAGAAAAGGGAAAATTTCATGGCCCCCTCATTCAAATTCAAAGAGTATAGTTTTGTAGAGCTAAAGGAGGCTGGTTCTAATGATAGGTATTAGTCTAAAAATGACTTGTATACTAAATATGGTTAGGATACAAAATCTTCTTCTAAAAAATATTTGAAGCTTTTTCCACAAGTGAGAGATATATAAGATAAAGAGGTTTCACTGATAACCTTAAAAGATCACGTAAAAAATACTTTGAAATTGGAAGTGTCCTCTCATGAGAGAGTTTCAAAAACGAGGATCAATTTGCAAAATATTCCATTCCTAGACAAAATTCAATTGCATAAGAACACTGGAGAGGTAATTTATATTGATTTGTTGAAGGATACTCTAAAAGTTTCTCTCCAGTCTTTCAGAGTAGCCTTCAACTAGAAACAGGCCCTACTTAAAACAGGAAACATGCCCTATTGAAGCCACTAAAATGAGGCCCTACTTAAATTTCATAAGGGACAAAGAAACAGTAATCAATATAGCAAGAAAGAGTTGTGAAGTCATGAAGTAAGATCTACATAAAATATTAGCAAAGACAACTCAGAATACCATCAATTTCCTCAATACTTTGTTAGAAGAGGAATTGAAAACAATGGGGATCAAAGATAGAATCACAATGATAACTTGGAAAAGGAAAGTTATTGGAAAACATCATCATGTTGAGAGTGTCCAAGCAAAACTAGATCATATGTTACAACAAGTTAAGTCTTTCAAAGGATTATTTACATAATTATTTCATAAAGGACTTCCCTCCTCTTGGGATGAAGAAGAAAAACTAATTCCCTAGTCTGATTATCAAACTCTATTGTTTCAAGCTCGAATGGATCATAAAAAGTTTGAATACATTACCCAATCCTTGACAAAGAAGGTTATAATTGAAAATCTTGCAATAGATTTCGAAATTTTGGATGAATTTAGAATGATAGGTGCCAAGTTGTCTTATATTTATTATGTGGATCATGCAAAGTTAATATTTTTGGCTAAACAAATGACCAATCTTGAGGAACCTTATGGAGAGCACTGGAATACAATTGAAAAATTTGGGAGGATGAAGTATAAATTGCATTAATAAAGATATTCATCCAAAGTATTCAAAGCAAAGGATATATCAAGGTCCACTTTAAAGTGGAATTAAAATATTCCCTAATGTTTAGGAAGATTTAGTTTTTAGTTATATTACAGATGTAATAGGACAGTTAAGACATTTCTATATTTATAAAATAGGTAGTTAGGTATCATCTCAAGGAGATTTCAATGTATAAATGCATGTTTTGCAATGCAATTTGGGTTGGAGCCCTTGGGAATGAGACTCATTTTGTACAGAGCATTTTCAAGTTTATAAAATTTTGCAGAGCAAAGAAAGAACATTTCAAGAATATATTCGGGTGAAATCATGAATCTTGGTGTATATTTTTTTTTTTTTTTTGGGGGGGGGGGGTTGTAATAAGAAAAGGAGTGTTGTTTTTGCAATTATACCAACTTCAGGAAAAGAAAAATTACATTTGTGTTTAGAATTTCATTTTGAAGTAAAAACAAAAGTTGTAGAGAATTGTGTTAGCTTTCTATCGATTATTTTTAGATTTTTTTTATTGGCATTTGATATGTCATTTTTGCAAGTGTTTGATAGCATGTTATTAATTAATGAAATTATGAAAAATAGTCATGTTTTTAGACACAAGTTAATTCATTATTCAACTATTGTTCATTAAAAACAAAATATTTTATGATGATCTAGACAGATAAGTTTGTATCTAACAACTGCATGCACTAATTATTAGAATTTTTCGAAGTGGACCAATCTAAAAAACTAGCATAAAATTGACATGTTTAGGTTGACACAACATCTTCCCTAATTTACAATTCAAAACAAAAAAAACTAAAAGTACCCTTTTGAAGACAACACATCAATGTTGAGGACCGTGATTTTTCCTAATTTTTTCATTGTTTCTTTATGAAGTTATCGATTTTTCATTTCAATGAATTCTATTAAATTTTGAAGCAATCCAAACACCTTCTAAGAAATATAATAAATAAAATTAGTGTATCACACCAATTTCAACAAAATTTGCATCTATAGAAAGTAGATTGAATTATGCAACTAATAGTATTATTTGTGAAGAGAAATTGTCAGTATTTGATATGATCCGATCTCTCCGAAATGGGAAGAAGAGTGAGAAATGGGATGGAATTCAATTTTTGAAAATTTATAGGTTTTCAGCCGAAAGTTACTTTTAATGATAACCATTAATTTAAAACTTAGAAAGTTAGAAATATAGTTCTTTCTAACTTTAAAGTTAACGATTTCCTTAAAAAATAACTTTCAGCCGAACAATTTTTTCAGCCGAAATTTAGTTCTATGTTTTCGGCCAAAAACATAAATTAGTTCGGCTGAAAAGTTATGGAATATGGATTTGGAAAAATTATTTGCATGGAATAGACACCCAGATTCACAATTTCACCCATTCTCGTGTTGTTATTTTGTAGTATGTATTTATTTTTCTCCTGTGCATGTTATTCCTATTATCTACTTCTATATTGTTATATTTTCATTCTTGAATGAGATTTTGTTGAATCAAAATTCATACTCATATGCTCTGGTTCATAGGGTTCAAGTATTCACAAATATATTTTCTCCAAAGTTAATATTGGATTCATCTTTATGATGCCCATATTAATGGACTATTCATGTTTCTGCTATTACCACTATCAATTAAGAACCTGAGTGTAAAATAATAGCTATCCTAACTTTGTGGAAAAAATTGTACTGCAAAATCTCTGTTTATCTTTAATAATCCATGATTTTGACTCCATTCCCAATGGTATCCTCTTGTTTCATCCATTTTCATTATTGATTCAGTTTGTATACAAATATCTATGGTCATTGTATTCACTTGTTGAGAGAGCCCTCTTTGGTAGGAAAGGATCCAACTTTCAACATAAAGAACGGTTTGAAAAGTTACCTTAGAACTATCCTTCTACAACCAAAGGGTGAATTCCAAGTAATAAAATCTCGGCGACGTTGCTAAGGAACGAAAAAGTTCATATTTTCCCTAGGTGGAACAATGTTTTGGAGATAATCAAATTTATGTGGAAAAACATGAATTATGATATTTAAGTTGGTTGTATTTTTCCCTGGCAACTTCAAGTTTGAAAATCAAGAAAAGGCGACTCCAAATATGAAATATTGGCTTTTAGAAAAATTCATACAAGAGGTATTAACCCTAATTCTGAACCATTCCAAGTTGTGGAAGATCTAGAAAAGGACCTTATGAAAGGAAAAGGGAAATATCAAGAAGGTACATTTCAATTAGAAAGGTATTTTTATTTATCTCAAGAAGATATTTCAGGTCTTAAATATCTTTATTTTGATACAAAATTTGAACAATCTCTTTTCAAATCAAATACTGAAACAAATTTAAAGGAAACTATTGTTGATCAAAATAAATTTCAGTCATATGTTTTAGAATCTCTTTGGGAATATTTACAAAGAATTGAAAACAAAAAAGTAATGAAACGAAGAACTTAAAATAATCAATCACCATTTGATATACCATTTGTTTTACATTACCTCCCCCAAAATTATGCTCAAAGAATTACATGATATGATGGAGAGGGAAATTATACAGCTTGACATTATGTTGATAAGTTTAATGATTTCATTGATCTTGAAGAAGTAGATTATGATGATTCTAAAATGAGGGTTTTTGCCCAAAGTTTTCATGGGGAGGCTATGAAATGATTCAACGCTCCCCCTGCCAGATCTATTCCCATGTTTGATGAATTTGAAACTCATTTTCTTGATAGATAGCAAGATAAAATGAATCCTTTGCAAGTATTGACACAATATAATAATTTTAAAAAGAGAAAATTTGAGTCCGTGCAAGAATTTTCTAGCAAGTTTATGAAGGTTTATAATTCAATACCAGCTGATATTAAACCCCTTGTAGGAGCTGCTAAACTGCACTATGTTGATGCATTTGAGAGTAATTTTTCCTTGTTGTTAAGAGAAATAAAATCAACTTCTCTACCTATTATGTTGAAAGATGCATTAGAAGTAGAAGCAAATTTAATGGATCTGGTAAAATAAAACAAAAAGATGAAACAAATAAAAGAAAAATTAGAGAAGAAAACCAAGCTTGAACTTCCTCTTTCAAATACGCAAAATTTGATGTTATGATGAGGACTATAGAGAGACTTATGGACAAACTGGCCCTAGACAACAGACCTCAGAACATTTATCACCAAGAAACACAAAATAGAAATCTTAATTTTAGGAGACCCATTCCTCCATGGATAAGACAAAGGTATAATAGGGATTTGTGAGATCAAATAAATTAGAGAAATGCAGAAGATCAACAAGTGAGACCTTGTTTCCTAGATAATTTTGTTGAAGAAGAAGAAGTTGATCCTTTCGACAATGGAATTCATCACTTTGGCATTGGTCATTTTGAAATATATCTGACAAAAGAAGAGCATAATATGTTTTCTCAATAACAAGACTGTAATACTTTTGAATTAGAGACAGAGCAATATCAAATGGGATATTGGAATGTTGTAAATGAACTTAAGAGAAAATTTAACTTGGGAAATAGGGATGTAATTGTAAATAAGGGAAATTTTCCTCCTAATCAGCCTTCTAGTGGTCAATAGAACAAAGAAAAGAAAAAAGTGTATGCTGTTAAGAAATCCCCGAAAAATTTAAAAAAAGAAACATTCAAAGAAAGTGATAAAACATTCACCCCTTTTAGTTTGCAAATGATATTTCTAAAATCAAAATTCCCATCCCCTTCAATGAATTGTTGAATAATACTGAATAGAAAGAAAATATTTCTAATATGGTTAGAGGTGAAGACAAATATCATCATCATACATTAGAATTGAATGATGATGCTCCAACCATTGTTCTTGGTCACAGAACAAAACATAGTAATGTAGAATAGATTGCACCTTTTTATGTTAGTCTCAATGTCCATGATATGATCTTTAACAATGCTATGCTTGATTCGGGAAATTTACATAATTCTATGCCAAAGGTTGTATTAGAAAGTTTGGGATTAGAGATTGCAAGACCATATAAATACTTGTTTTGTTTTGATTCTAGAAAGGTTAAATGCTTGGGGATGATTAAATATTTGGTGGTTACTCTTACATAGATTCCAGCTAAGAGTATCATCATGGATGTAGTTGTTGCAAATATTCTCCCAAAGTTTGGTATGTTATTGTCCAGGTCTTAGGCCTCAAAATTAAAGGGAACCTTATAGATGGATATGTCTTTTGCTACAATCCAATTTTTTGGAGAACAAAGGAAATTATATAGAGAAAAGAGGCTTGTTTATGTGGTCAGTAGTCAATAAAAAACAAAAAATCATCCCATTTATGCAGTAGATATTGATATAGGGTCTTCCATTTTCTATAATGATTTCCATTTTGAAGAAGAGAAAGGAGTGTTAGATAAACAAAAATAAAATGATTGTTTTTCTAGAAAACAAGAAGATATTGAACAAAAATAGAGAGTTGAAGGAGTATGTGTTGGGCCCAGAAATGACCCCTTTTTGACCACATTTACCTACCCCTTTTTTCCTTATCTTACTCCATTATATGCATCAAACAGATGTTTTCCTTCACTTAATCCCTCAATCCATACAGGTATGGTTAATTATTGTTTTATCTTATTAATACTTATGATTGTTGTAATTAGGACACTATATCTTGGATTATGCTAACATATGGTGATTTTATAAAGATAGTTCGAGATGTAAAGGATACAAGTGTAGTAGGATGAATGAGTCAAGAAATAGATGGACATTCATTGTTTAGTTGATCACCACCGATTCCATCTCTGTACAAGGAACACAGTCAAAGGTTATTATTCCACGCAAGCTGTACAAAGGTGGCTGCAACAGACTTGGTTGCAACAGACTCAGATGCAACAACACACTGCTTCTCGAGGGTAGCTGCAACCAATGGAGCATCTTCTATATTGATCCTGCTATATCATTACTGGCTCAAGTAACAAACTTCCTATATTTTCTACTTCTATCTTGCCCACAACTGTAACAGCGTATCATAAATGGGGCAGCCTGAAGATCATATATCTTTATGGCTGCCCGATATCAAGGGGTAGAAGTTATGATTTTGAATGTATAAATATTGGAAACTGTTCCAAGTCAAGGGTTGGAAAATTATTAATCTTATTGTATAAGCTGTGACAGCAACTGTTTCATCCTACCATTTAATACAAGGAGTGTGATTCTTCAGATATCGGCGCTTAACTTGTATTAGCTTTCGGCGTCTCTGTTCGAAGGCTGAGCTCGCCTTCCTACAGAGATTGCCAAGTTAATTAGGTATTTATTCCTCTATCGTGTGGTGTGGATGTTAGAATATATTCATTCTTTTATAACAACTGCAACATTAATGATTTATTGTGTGTTCCTTCAATCGACCAGTAATTGCATTCCTTGTGAGCTGCAGCAGAGTGGTGTGACAGTCGATTGTGTAGACTAATTTTCTTTATGAGATTGTATGATAGCTATAAAAGCCAAGCTCATCCATAGTATTTTTCAATTGATGTCTTTCTTGAGTTTTTCTAATTAAGTCCCTTTGTAGTTATAATTGTTGAAGTTCAATTTCTGCATTTCTGAATTCTAGATCAAGTTGGATTGAGATAGTTATAATGGATCTTTAGATGGCCTGGTAATTTAGGATTTAACTTTCTTCAAAAGTAAATCTAGATGTTTATTTTCTGAATCTCTTATTTCTAGATTAAGGATTGTAAGAGGGTATTTGTGGTTTTGCATTCTTAAGAAGGTAAATTAGATTAAGTTAATCATGGGAAGAGTTAGGATGAACAGGAAGGTAGGGTAATTCATTTACAGTATCAACTACTTAGTGTTTAAGAATATACAACGCACATTATCTTTGAAATAAAAGACTTCCCTGGGTTGACAATTTGTATTGAACACTCTGTATGTTGGCTTTAATTAACTTGCATATAGGGTGCCCAACATTTTGGCGTCGTTTCCAGGGAAAGGTAATTATTAGACACCATAGTAGTTGTGTCCAGTAGTTACATCTATTCATCTTTCTTCAGTTTTTTTTTTTATTTTTGCATGTTTTGGGTTGCATGAATACAAGAAGGGTACAACGTGACATTCCCATAACCCCCAGAACTCCCCAGAATACTAACATTGTAGGTGGTTGAGGTCATGGATGAAATCTAGCCTTGGGAAGAAGGACATTCATTGATGATATGGTTGCTAGAACCAATTCTTCTACCGGAGCTCTCCATCAGGAATCATCTATAAGAAGAATCCCAATTATTCCCAAGGTGGAAGCATCAGCTTCCACAGTGGAGAACACAGGAGAAGTTGCGACACCCTTAGGTGTCCTCGCAGAGGAAGACAAGTTAGTGCTGCTAGATTGGCTAACTAAGATTTGGTCTATCACCTTAACGAGAAGCTTGTGACAAAAGAGGACTGGACATAGTTCCATAAAAAATTAAATGATCAGTGGGAGCATGGATATGATAGAGAAGAATAAGAAGACATGAACAACAGACACGATCCAGAAGATCACGAAGAAGTGATGGGATAAAATCATCATCAGGAGGATAATTCCCAGCCTGAGGGGATTGTTTCTACACTCCAGTTCCCCATTCAACAACCAGAGGGGATCGCCCCCATGAAAAAGATATCGCCATCTTTGTTGCCTCATTTTTATGGAAAAGAAGCAGAGGATCCAAATGAATTCCTTTTTGAGTTTGACACCCTATGTCGCAGCTATGATTACACCTCTAGTCAGCAAAAGTTGAAACTCTTTCCTGCTACACTAACGGAAAATGTGTTACGTTGGTTCATGAGCCTGGGTGGGGGAATTGTCACCACCTGGGACAGGATGAAACAAGTTTTCCTAGAGAAATATCAGGAGTACTACAATACCAAAGATAATAGAGAAAAACTGTTCAAAATGGTACAAAGGGACGACGAAATCCTGTAAGATTTTGTTGAAATACTTTTATATAATGTGCAGAGAGATAGACAGACCAATATGGGGTTATATGTGCTTAAGATAATACTACTTCATGGGATTAGGGATGAATACCTAGACATGTTGAACTTGTTAGGAAAGGGGGATATCTCAAAGGAATCCTTTGAAAAGATTATTGAATTATGTAAGAGGTATTCCAAAGGATCTTCCAGGAACAACAAACGAGACAAATAGGATAAAATAGAAGGAGATGTATTCAACAGAACATAGAAGTCATCTAATGGAGGAGCCACCCAGGAAGAAATAGGCAATCTCCTCGAAAATTTCAACACAAAAATGATGAGCTCCATCTCCTCGAAAATAGATGTCCTGAGGGAAAAGAAAAAACAAGCATTAGAAGAAATCACACTTGGTGTATTCTACCCTAAATGTAGGAAGAACCATCATCTGAAGGAGTGCCCATGTGACAAGGTAGAGGTATGTTATCTCTGCGAGCTGAACCATGATACAAAGGAATGTCCTTCCCTACCTCAAGTGAAGGCAGTTTTGCAGGAATCGACTCCAGATGTGGAACCAACCTACTTTATGTCACAGAAAAAGCCTGGTAGCCTTGAAATCAAGGTATGACTCCAAACTCATTTCCATTTTCGAATCACATGAATAATTGGAATAATATGCATCACATGAATACAAAATTCCCTTCATCTTATTCCAACCATCAATGGTATCCTTATCAAACTCCAATGCAAAATTTTAATTCCTAGAACTCTTGGACATAATCACCAAACCAACATTATTCTTGGTCTCCTAGATGAAGAAAATTCCATCTAGGGAACCATTTTCCCCATAACCAACCTCCTCAATAGTTTCCACATCAACCATTTCCTCACCAACCATATCCTCCTAAAAAATACCCTCAGCCTTATCATCAGTCACAGCTACAACTCCAGAATAATGATGCCCCCAATATGCCTATACGACTGGAGCTACCTGCTCAACCTAACCCCAACCCAAATAATAAAGCAGTCCATCAATTTGAGACTACCAACATGCCCGCTTACTCCATTAATCCAGTTTCCTGTAACGACATCCGCTTACGATTAGGGAGGGTAGTGGAGCCTTTGGTCGTTGAGGATGTTCCATCCTCTATGTCTAAAAAAAGGATTAACCAATAGTACCTATCCAATGCAATGACCCCCATTATTGAGGATGCTAAAAATCCTACCAAGATACCAACTGAAACACAAGAAGAAACATCTATCGACATACAACCTACACAATTGGTTAGGTAACCACCATACCCTGAACGACTAATACTACCGAAAGCAGTGGGAAAACCTCAATTTAACCTCTTAGGAGAGTTAAAAAACATCTATGTAAAAATTCCACTCCTACTGGCCCTTCACGATGTGCCTATCTATGCCAAAACCGTTCAAGATCTGTGTGCAAGAAAACCAGGAAGAAAACCCAGGGATCCTCCCACTGTTCATGTCATAGGAAAATTATCTGAATTAATAATGGGTAAAACCCTCATGGCCAAATACGACGATCCTGGGAATCCCACTGTCATCATGCAGATTGGGAGCATGCAAATACCCAACGTAATGGTAGATTTAGGTGTAGCAATTAATGTCATGACCATTGAAACTATAAGGAAACTTGGGCTCACTAATCTCAGGCCAACTCCTACCATTTTAGAACTTGCAAATATATCCACTATTAAACCCGAGGGAATCTTGGACAGCCTTGTTATCTCAATTGGTTCGTGGGAATATCCAGCTAACTTCTTGGTTTTACAACCCAAGTCGTAGCTAGGAGGACACCCACTGATCCTAAGAAGGCCCTGGTTAGCTACAACTGATGCTTGCATCAGTTGTCAGCCTGGGTCTATGACCATATCAGATGTAACTGCCATAAAGAACATCACTCTCTATCATCCAGCTCGGCCGAGTCTAAAATATGAAATTCCATTATGGATGGAGCTAGAGGAAGAAGAGGGAGTTCAGCCACTATTAACGATAGGGAAGGCCTTGACTTTTAAAGATGAAGTTGAAGATGATGCTATTAATAATTTCATCAATGAACCCACTTCTGTCAATAAACAAATTTATCAGATTCTGAATGGTACTCTAGGTGAAGAAGAACAAGAAAAATTCACAGAGGAGACATTAGTCAGTGATACTCATATAGTTCCAATGTTGAAAAAATCAAAAAGTGTTCCTGTTGAGATAGAGACTGGAAAAACTATGAATATCAATCCCAGTCTTGCTCTGGATGAACAGGAGCGCCTAATCAATCTCTTAAAAAAACGTAAGGGGGAATTTTCCTCAAAGTACACAGACATGAAGGGAATCCATTCTAATATGTGCACCCATCACATTTATATCAAAAGTAACTCCCGTTCTGTGTGCCAACCTCAACGAAGGATGAACCCCAATCTTAGGGACATCATGAAGGAAGAAATTCAAAAACTCTGGGGAGCAGGATTTATATATCCCATCTTAGACAACAAGTGGGTGTCTCCACTCATGATAGTACCCAAGAAGAATGGTAAATGGAGAGTCTATGTGGACTATAGAGAGTTGAACAAGGCGACACAGAAATATCACTTTCCCCTTCCTTTCATCGACCAGGTACTTGGAACCTTATTTGGGAAGAATTTATTCTTCTTTCTGGATGGGTTTAGTAGGTGCAACCAAATCCATATTTCTCCTGAAGACCAGGATAAAACTACCTTCACCTGTCCCTCGGGTACTTTTGCATACAGGGTGCTTCCCTTTGGCTTATGAAATGCACCAACCACATTTCAAAGAGTTGTGATTGGCATCTTTTCAGAATTGGTTAATGATAGTATGGAGATTTTCATGGATGATTTTACTCCTTATGGAAGTGACTTTGAAGAGGGACTAGAAAATTTAGAAAAGGTATTAACACGCTGTGAGAAAACCTGACTATCCTTGAGCACTAAAAAGTGCCACATGATGATGAGCGAGGGTGTAGTTCTGGGGAACTTTATCTTTACTGATGGCATCCAGGTAGATCCCTCCAAAATCAGGGTAATTGAAAATATACCCACTCCTGGAACTCAGAAAGAGGTACGTAGTTTCTTAGGCCATGCTGGTTATTACAGAAGAAGTTATAGAAAAATTTTCCAAACTTCCATCTCCTTTTTTTTCTTTGTTAATGAAGGATGTACAATTTATTTGGAATGATGTATGCCAGACAGTGTTTGTTAAACTCAAGGAGAAGCTGTCTACAACTCCCATCTTAAGGGGGGCCAATTGGGCCTTGGATTTTCACATTTCTTCAGATGCCTCTGACACTGCCATTGGAGTAGTATTAGGATAGCAGGATGGTCAAGCACCTTATGCAGTCTATTACATTAGCAAAAACTTGGCCCATGCCGAACTTAATTATACTGTTACCGAGAAGGATTTTTTATCCATTGTCTACTCCATTAACAAATTTAGACACTACATCACTGGATATCCCACCTTTGTGCACACTGGCCACTTAGCCATCAAGTATCTAATGAATAAACCTGTTACAAATGCTAGGGTAACTAGGTGGCTGTTATTATCATAGGAATTTGATATTACTATTATAGATAGACCTGGAAAAGAAAATGTTGTCGCTGATTTCTTATCTCATTTTACTAACAGTGATGATAATCTGCCTGTTGAGGACTCTTTTCTATATGAAAATTTATTTGCAGTTTCATCTTATTCCCCTTGGTATGCACATGTCGCTAACTAATTGGCTGTAGGGAAGATTCCAGCACATTTGTCAAAAAGAGAGAAGAGGAAAATCATTCAACAAAGTTCCAGGTATTGTTGGATAGGTGGTAATGTCTTCTACACAGGCCCTGATCTTGAGATCAAAAGATGTGTAAGAGAAGATGAAATATTACATATTCTAAAGGCCTTCCATGACGATCCATGTGGGGGACATTTTGCAGATAGGAGGACAGATCATAAGGAGCTCAGAATGGGATACTATTGGCCGACACTTTTCAGGGATGTAAAAAAATATGTCCAGTCTTGTGACAGCTGCCAGAGGATGGGTCAACCTAACAGATTGGATCAAATGCCTCTTCAACCATAGTTGGTGGTTGAACCTTTTGACAGATGGGACTTAGATTTTGTTGGCCCTATCAACCCTCATTCTAGGCGGAAATCCCACATCTTAGTTTGTACCGACTACATGACGAAATGGGTAGAAGTTGTGGCTTTGGTGAAAGCCAATGACTTGGTTGTAATTGATTTCCTGTATGGTGAAATATTTACTCATTTTGGAGGACCCAAGGAAGTGGTTATAGATGGAGGACCTCAATTTGTGTCACATAAATTTGAATATTTGGTACAGAAGTACCATATCTAGCACCAGATAGCTTCACCATACCATCCCGAGTCTAATTGCCAGGTGGAAAGCACTAACAAAGTTATTGAAGCTATCCTTACCAAAATAGTTAGGAGCCATCGTAGAGACTGGGATGATAGAATTACGGAATCATTGTGGGAATATCGCACTACTTGGTGCAATACTACAGGTTTCTCTCCTTATGACTTGGTGTATGGAAAAAGCTTTGTCTTCCCCATTGAATTCGAAATCAAGACCTTGAAGACAGCTATGGAGGTAAACTTAGATGTGACTGAATCCCACAGGAGTAGATTGAATCAATTAAATGAATTTGATGAGAAATGTTTAGTTGCTATGGATCAAACAGTATTAATTCAACAGCAGAGATCTAATTGGCATGATCGATTCATCAAAAAGAAAGTCTTTTGTGAAGGAGACTGGGCATTATTATATGATTCAAGATTCAAAAGGGACTTACAAGGTAAGTTACGTACAAGATGGTTGGGCTTATACCTGGTAGATAGAGTATTTGACAATGGTACAGTATGTTTGGTTACCATTGATGAGAATCATGCACCATTATTTGCTAATGGTCATAGGCTGCGAATTTACCATAAGCCCATTTCGAAGGACACATTCACTTCATAGATTGTAGTTGATCTGAAATACCAGTTAGAACAAGGGCAGGAATCTTTCTCTGCCCCTGTCAATATTTAGACAATCGTTGTGATTCCTACACAAATTTTTGTACATAAATAAATTGATGTTTTTATTTATTTTTCCTTTGCGCTTGATCCATTTTTTTTAAGAATATGTGCAGGGATGTACCTGAGGAGCGATGGTCATGATCGGGCTTAACAACCGAGGGTGGCATTTTGTAACTTCCTGCTTCAGAAGGAAACTCCTTGAAGAAAAATAAAGAATGAACAGTTAGTCGCAGCTGCGATTCCTATAAAAATTTCCTTTTTCCTGTCCCGCGCAACTACAACACCGTAAAACCTTGCCTATTTTTTCATTTATCTACAGCTGCAACACCATAAAATAACGCCCTTTTCTCATTCCGCACAACTGCAACACCATAAGACCTTAGCTATTTTTTTCGTTTATCTGCAACTGCAACACTGGAAAAAATTTCCTGTTTTTCCATTTATCTGCAACTGCAACACCGTGAAATAATTCCTTTTCCCATTTCACGCAGCTGTAACTCCATAAAATATCAGCCATTTTTTTGCCCCATGCATCTGCAACTCCGTTTGAAGTTTGTCCATTTTCACCTTTTCCAGCAGCTGCGACTCCGCTAAACTGGCTGATTTTTCTATGGCTCATGGTTGCTACTCCGCCAAACTGGCTGATGTTTCTATGGCTCGCAGCTGTGACTCCCCCAATATTGGCAAAACTTTTTACAATTTTTTGTTCGCGAGTCCTCCAGATCTAGCCAGAATTCTTGCTGCCGGTAATTCTGACTTATTTCATAGCTTTCATTATGTTTCTGTCAGGATTGACAAAAAGGTTTTGTCTCGCTGGGAGAAATGATCATGACAACACGCCTGGAATAATGCTTAAACTTACATGGCTGCATTTCACACACTTTATTACTCTTGAAGTTCACAGGTCATAGCATATTTATGAAGGTATGGTTCTAATTATCTACTTGATTAAGTGTTAACTAGATTTGACAGTATTAATCACACCTACCTTTTTAAGCCCATCATTACACCTGTATACCGTTAATTGTCCACTCACACGAATTAATGTTTATTTGCGTTTATCCTATAACCATCACCCTTTCCTATTTTGGGACAATTTTTACCAAGGATTACATGCTCACAACTATCACAACTTTCTGAATTTACCCAACTACACTCTCAGTTGTTCACGTATACTCTGTGCTTTAACCTCCATTGTCGGGACCTGCAATTTGTTCGGTTGCTAAAGAATTCAGAAGGAAAACAAAGATGGGTATACCAGCTCATCATGAACCTCTAAATATGAAAGAACTGAGAATAAATACTGAAGTTTTTTCCATTTTTGAAGCTGCGGGCTAGATTGAATGTTTCCAATGCCTAAATGGGTTCCATCGAGAGACAACTCTACAATTCACTTTAAATCTTACAGAAACCCACTCAAAGGTTAGGGGGTTACATATAGAAGTCTCTAAAGCGATAGTGGATGAAGTCACCGCTCTTCCTCCGGTAGGAAGAGCCTGGTTCGGCTGAAGAAATCCCAATGCTTCCACAGTACAGTATTTTCTGATGGAGGGGGAACAAATTTCTCTATCAAAGTGAGGGAAAGCATTACAATCACTACCTCGGACATGGGATCAAGTAGTAGTCTTCCTCAAAAATTATATCACTTGTGAAGGTAGGTATCAGAATATTTATTATTCTTAACTTCCTCTACTGTCTCATCTATTCCATAAGGCCTTACTGAATATTCCATTTTATCTATTTAAAGACCTACACCATATGGCGGGGTTTGTCAAAACAGTCGAGAATCCAAACTCCTCCCTAACCCATCACGACATAATAAAATTAATAAGCTTAAGGGCCTTAGCTCAAAGTAACCGAACCTGGGAGAAATTCACAGGTCAAACTCAAATAAACCAGGAACTTTCCCTTTTGACTAGTGTTTCAATAGAAGAAGAAGTGGAAGTACCTGTACTCTTGGGGGCTGTTCAAATCCAAGAGGAGCATGCAAATGTATAGTTGGGGGGAGATGAGGCGCCACAGGAGGAATGGAGTCCCTCCAATTTAGTTGGAGGGGATGAGATTGGATCGGATGATCAGTCAGATGACCAAGCAGAGGAATTGGAGTAAAATGTAAGAGAAAACCTTGTGGAAATATTAAACAAGGTGGGAGCTCTGACAGTAGAGGCTGAAGCTGGAGCAGCATTGGATGCTGTGACAGCTGAAGCCAAGGTTTCTAGAGCCATGATAACAAAAGAAAATGCATAGGTTTTGACCATTGAATATTCCCCTAAATGGGGAGGAACTCTAATTGAAGAATAAAATGAGGATGTTGAGATAGGAGATATCCCTTCGACATCAGCTACAAATCTGGAGATTCCTGCACCACGAAAGAAAAGGAGAAGATCAAAAGAGGAGGTGCAGGCACCACTACTGATAAGAAGAAAAAGAACCAAGTCGGTTACAGCAGCTGAAACATCACAGGCAAGATGGGAAAACCTAGAAGCACATATTGAATCCCTAATTTTGAGACCTAAAGAAAATGATGCCCTACAGGAACCGGTTGTAGAGGAATCTCAAATCGAGGGACTTTTGCATGAAAATGGTATATTAAAGGAAGAAGTACAGACGCTTTGAAGAGAACTAGAAAACTTGAAGGAGGAAAGCAGGAAGCAGGTAGAAAGGAAGCTGCACAGACTGGTTGAAGCTGTAGACCGATTAGAAGGATCACCTCCTGCTGAGGATGGTGAGGAGGAAGAGAGAGTGGTATGCCCTGTGTGTGGGGAAATATTTAACCAGTTAGGATACAAAGTCAAAGTTCATGCCTTTGTGACACAACAACCCATACCAGTAGCTGTGGAAGAAAAGGAACAAGAATCACCTAAGGTGGATGTGAGGGATGTAGAAGAAATGGAAATAGAAATGATCCCTGGTACAGAAAAGGGAGAAAATGAACAATTACAGTCACAATCAGCAGAAGAAATAGAAGTGCTCTTGGGACAATTTGATTGGAAGGACAGTGAAGCTCCTTAAGAGAAACCTCATCAAACGGAAAAATTAGACAGACATGGTGCTGATACATGAGAACCACCATCCTTGAACATTCTTGTTGAAGTTGCCGCCCAAATTGGGGCAGATGAACCAGAGACTGAAAATATTCCTAATTTTAACGAAGAAGTCTGTGCTGTCACTCCTGAACCATCTCGGGGCACAAAATTAATAGAGATGGAACCTTAGCAGAAGGATAATGATGAAGTTGATCAGGATGTTGTCACACAAGAACAAACATCCCTCGAAATTTCTACTGAGACTCTCATGCAACAAGAAGAAATCAATCCCAAGGTGGACATAATTCCTGATCTGGATCTAGGAGAGGATGACCAAATGCAATCACAGTCCTTGGGGGACACTGAAATTCTCAAAGAATAGATTCATATTGCTGAGGACATGGAATTAACTCAAGAACAACCCCAGCAGCATGAAGAAATAGAAGGGAGGGGCTCTGATACACAAGAACCAGTAGCCTTGCATCTCCCTATCAAAGCTATAGCTGAAAATCAAGCAGATGTGGAGATTGAAATTTAGGAAAAGGTTGTCACACAACAACCAACACCTTCACAATTGGATATTGAGGATGCTGGAGGATAATTTCAAGAAGAGGGTGCTGTTACACAAGAACCAACACCTCAAGAAGTTATTTTAGAGCCACCTATACAAGTTGAGGTTGCTAGAGGATAATTTCAAGAAGAGGGTGCTGTTACACAAGAACCAACACCTCCAGAAGTTATTTTAGAGGCACCTATACAAGTTGAGGTTGTTGTAGGAGAATTTAAAAGAGGGGATGCTGTTAGACAAGAACCAACATCCCCAGAAGTTATTGTAGGAGTACCCATATAGGTAGCGCAGAATGTTCAGGCTAAAGCATCAGGTGGCAAGGTATGGACTCAACTTTCACAAAATTTTGTCAATTTGGATTCTGATAATGAAGATCATGCTGAAGATGAAGGGATTAAGAGGCTGACGTAAGAGCTCTCACTCCTAAGAATAGAAGTGAGGAAGTGGAAGAATCAGGTGGAGAGGTATCAAGAAGGAATGGTTTCCCTTGTTGAACATAGGAAGACCATCAAGGAATTGGGGGAAAGATGGGCATAAGAACTAATGTTTCAAAAATTTCACTGGGAAGAGATACATAAAGAACTAAAGGAGCTAAAAAAGTTCAAATCCATGCAGGTGGAGAAAGACCAGCTGTACACTCTCTCCCAGGAACTGTTAGGTAATAGAGCACCATCATCCTCTTACCATGTGTTCTTATTTGAATAGTTCATTTGGTTTAAACTAAAGGCTATAAAGGAAGGGAGGAATTATGAAATAGCAACCTCAGCTAAATTTCTGGAAAGTGATTTTGTTGAGCAGAACTTGTTTTGTGAGCTTTATTTACATGATTTGGCTTGTCCCTTGGACTGCCATTTGAATCCTACCCCTTTCTTAGGTGATGTTCAGCTGAGGGATTTTTCCTCCTTTGTTAGCAATCATGTTCAGTGGGAAAGATCATTCCAAATGTTTTCTCATAATGAGTCCCACTCTAACCTTTGGGTTCGAAGTGAACCTCAAACCCCTTGTCTTTTCCTTGCTCATCAGCAGCGTAGGCTCACATGTCCCATCAAAACTCAACAGATGATGGAACTTTAAGAAAAAATTATCTCTACCTATGTCAGCCAGATTTCCAAGCATCAACAATTGGCTTTGGAAGGAAGCCAACATAGATGGCAGGCTGCCTCTTAAGCCTTGAATATTAGTGTTATAGCGGATTTCACCACACTAGGTGAATCACACATTGTATGGCCTTCCCTTGTCCCGCTGTAGACTCATTAGCCCCTTTGGACCACTTTATATCTTTTGATGTTACCTTGATCATCCCTAAAAACATTATAATATTGATATACGCGGCTTTTTCCCCGATAACCGCGTACATACGCGGGTATTCCCCCGATAGTCGTGTACATCGGGATGTGTACATAAATCCAAATCCTTTTGGACTGTTCCTTGACTTGGATCCGACTCATATGACTCCTGGCCTTCCATATGCCTTGAGATCG
>LPNX010055023.1:6782-21100 GCA_001517045.1 Pseudotsuga menziesii
TTGTATAAATGAGAAGATTTTATACTTCCCTTTCTGCAAACCTGCGACTATTACAGCTACTAACTAGTTTTAGAGGGTAGTAATTTTATCCAAAGGGAATAAATTCTATAATATTTTGAAGCAGTGCAATGCATTGAATATCACGTACCAATATGACAGGAGCCCAAAGAGATATAATTGCACCCATGTTTCCTGGTACTGCAAGGGAAACAATCTTTTAATAATGATCTAGTAGAAGATGAGAACTAAAGCATAAATATAAAACACGTATAGCTATAATGGAAAAAATTGTAAACTTCCAATCCATTACCATTTGGGAATAACTCATGCCATTGGTAATGAACATCTTTTTTCATTCATTATATGTCCTTTGTTGGTTGCACAAGAGGTTTTATCTGCATTGCAAAAGTGCTCTAAAAAAGTTAAAACTTAATAGTTGTTTGCTCAAAAGATGTACTATTACAATACTTTTCCAAGAGCCTAAATATATGATAAGTTTTCTATTTACTTGTATATAGTAGCTGAAAGACAATTTGCTAATAAGTAACAATTGATAGAATGGTCGTTGACCTATTATAATTTGTGATTTTAATTGTAAATGCTACAAGATTCAAGGGATTAGCAACTTTATATCATGAATCAACTTTATATCCTGAATACAAGTCAAAGATACATTTTGAATTCATCATTTTTATGTGAGTTTTGAATTTTTCCTATCTGCTTTTACATTTTAATGGCCAGGCATGAATTGATCTTGTGCTGTAGACAGGTTTAAGTTTAACTGTCTAAATCTTAAAAAATTTCAAGCATGTTTGCATAATTGGCTTCATATTTAGGTTACAGTACAAGAAGAGTATGTTTTTCTCCCGATATGCTTTGACAGTGGCCTAGTTTTACTCAGATGATTGAAATTTTATGCTTATTTGATAATGTCTATAAAATCTGCTGACCCCCCAGGCATAAGAGAATGCAAAGATGCACTACGCAAATGCCTAAAGTCAATGATGCTAATGATGTGTCTGGAGGGATTTTGGAGAAGTTCCCAAAGCACCTAAATTTAGATATTTAAACCTTACTATAATATTTTCATAATAATGATTTCTAAAAATTAAAAATAAAATAATTACAAAATTTTAAAACTTAAAACCGACTTAAAAACCTAGAACCTATTATGTTTCACACTAACTATAAACACTAATGGGCTTCTTGGTCTTTTACCTCACGCTTCAGTTGTCTCCTAATGATGATCCCATAGTAGGGATCGAAACGTCGAGATTTGCGAAATCATACAACGCAGCTCCTTCTTATTTACAATTCTCCACTGCGTAAATGACTACTTTCATAAATACTAGTTACTGGTAAGTTGTAATAGTAATAATTATGTAGTTTGTAGATTGATATCTATCATAAATTTGTTTGAATATCATCATTGTCAAGCAATAACAACTTCTTAAAGGGTGCTAGCTCAATGGTAGAACGCCTACCTAATTATAGACAGAAGGTTGGTGGTTCGATTCCTCCGTTCTCTATCATAAATTTGTGACTACAAAAACGACTAAATTCACATATATACGACTATTAGTAGCTAATTTCCTGTATCTTAGTCGTATTTAGCTTAGTCATCAATATGTTAACATCTAGTAGTTTATTTAGTCATATATTTGGTCATTAATGGTTGCAATGAGTGACTAAATCAGCGACTAAATCAATGACTAACTCAGTGATTAAATCAATGACTAAATCTGTGACTAAATCAATGACTAAATCATTAACTATCAATGACTAAAACAATGACTAAATCATTGACTATCAATGACTAAATCAATGACTACTAAGTCAAGCTATTAATGACTAATGAAATACGACTAGCTATAAGACAGTGGTAATTTGCTACTATTAGTCATCAACTCAAAAATAGTCATCTATAGCCTGATTTTAGTCATTTTTTTAGTCATTAATTGCTCATTTTCTACTAGTGAAACTTCGTGAAGATTTGTTGCTCTCGTAACTCTTGTAAAACTATCCTTAGGTGTTCTTTATGTTCTGCTTCAGTTTTAGAGTAAATTAAGATGTCATCGATAAACACAACAACAAATTTATCTAAGTATTTATGCATTATATTATTCATTAAGCACATAAAGACAGCTGGGGCATTGGTAAGCCCAAATGGCATTACGATAAATTCGTAATGTCCATACCTTGTTCTGAAGGCTGTCTTGAAGATATCTTCGTGCTTAATTCTTACCTGATGATATCCTGACCTCGGACCTATATTTGAGAACACCGTAGCTCCACGTAGCTAATCAAACAGATCATCTATGCGAGGCAGCGGATACCTATTTTTAATAGTCATCTTGTTTAGTTGACGGTAGTCTATGCATAATCGCATAGTTCCGTCTTTCTTTTTGACAAAGATGACCAGTGCTCCCCAAGGAGACACACTGGGTCGAATATACTTCTTATCTATTAATTCTTTTAACTATGATTTTAGCTCATTAAGTTCTAAAATATTCATTCGATACGGAGCTTTCGAGCTAGGTACCGCACCTGACACCAGCTCAATAGTGAAATCCAGTTCCCTCCTGGGAGGTAATCCTGGAATTTCCTCTGGAAACACATCAGTAAATTCATTTAAAACAGGAATATCTTCCATTTTTAACTTATCTATTTCAGACTTACTTTCCTTATCTGTAATAGTTACAGCATAGGCTTTACACCCTTTTCTAACTGCTCTTTTAAGCTGTAAGGCAGTAATCTGTCTGATTATAGTTTTTCTAGGAATACCTTTAACCGTTACTGGTTGTTCATTACTATTTACACACGTAAAGGTTTTATCGTAACAGTTTAAAACTACCTTATGCTTCTCTAACCAATCCATGCCAATTAGTAAATCATATGAGCCAAGTGGCAAAACATTAAGCTTAACTGTAGTTTTAAAATCATCCATAAGTAAAGCACATTCTTTCACATAACAGGTTACTTTCCTTTTTGCCCCAGTGGCTAATTGAACTAACCAAGAATTATCAAACTTATCAACAGACAATTTACACTTTTCCACTATTTGAGGTGCAATGTAACTAAGACTAGATCCTGGATCAATTAAAATGGTTATAGGGGTTTGGTTAACCATACCTTCCACTTCCACCATGGAAGTCTGATAGTCAGCTTGGCGGTTCTTCAAAGCTGCATTTATTCTGGGCATAGTCCTCGCGAGTTCTCTAATGGTCATTTCCTCTTGCACAGTGTAAATATTGCTGACTGACTTTTTCTGGTTTGGGCAGACCAAGTCATAGTGCGGGCCATTACATTCCCAGCACTTAACAGGCTCCTTTCCTTCAAAAATCTTAGTGAAATTCCCATGGTTATTTGCAGCTTCCTTGCCCTTAAAGTTATTAGAATTATTAGAAGCACCATTTTTATTTCCCTGGAAATTCTTACTGTTAGAATAATTTTTATTCTTATTATTCTTGAAATTCCTCTGAGGTACAAATTCCTTCTTCTTGAACTCAGGCTGACTATTGTTTTTCTTAGCCTTCCAGTTGGCTATGCCTTCGTGCTTCTTGTTCTGCTCAAAATAGAAATTAGCCTTCCGCATGGCTTCTTCCAGAGTCTTCGGGTTATCATACTCAATTCTGTCCTTAATGTGATATGGTAGACAACTAAGAAAGCACTGTACTTTAGGCTTTTCATCTACTAGGTAAGGTACATACCTCAGCAAGCTTAAGAATTTACTGTTTAAATCCTTCATAGTCATTGAACCTAACTTCAATTCGTAAAATTCTTTAGCTCTTTCTTCATAATATTGTTCGGACATAAATTTCTTCTTGAAGTATCTTTTAAAGGTACTCCAATTAACTTCTTTTTCCTTGATACCTTTGACTCTCTTCAGATCTTGCCACCATATGTCTGCTTTTCTAGAGAGATTATAGATTGCCATTCTTGCCTTCAGCTAATTTGAATAGTTGTATATCTGAAAATACTTCTTCATCTTGGATAACCAAGACTCTGCTTCTTCCCCTTTCTCAGTTTCTCCATTAAAAGTTGGGGGCTTTAGCTTTTTAAACTCCCCTGAAATCTCTTCATATGGTCTGTACGTCTTCTTTCTGTCATACAACTCAGCCTCACTACTGTCACTAGTAGTGTGGTAGCTTTGTTGTTCTCTGAACCCTTCAGATGATGAACTGTTTTCAGCTTTTTCCAGCTTCATCTTTTTAGATCCTTTCTGATGGCTAACTTCCTCAGATTCAGATATTTTTCCCCTCCCTTCAGTCTGGAACTTTTCCATCAAAATTTGGTTCAACTCTTCTTGAGTCTTCAAAATCCTCTAATTGTCCTTCTTGACTGATTCCATATTAGTCTTCAAATCCTTTATAGTCTGCATCAGCTCTGAGGAGTGAGCAATTACCTCTTCTAACATAGGTTCTCTAGACAATTGCCTTGTCTTTGTGTTTGGAGACTCCTCCTGAGCATATTCTCCTAGCTTTTCCATACCTCCCTGTTAAAATTCAGAAAAAGAAATTTTCTGTTCTTTACATAAAACAAAATATAGGTTATTATATTATTTTACTATTCTACAGAAACTAGTTGGGCCACATCAAGGCCTAGTATTTGAACCATACTCTGATACCACATGTCAAAACCCCAAATTTCCCGAAAAATTTAAAACTTTTAAAAGCACATAAATTTCATAATTATGGTAAACTAATTATTAAATTAGTTATAAATTACCACATTCATTATCTACATTATCGGTTGGTTATGTTCAGTGATAGAACCGTTATTTTCAATTTACTGACTTTGTTTCTTTTTGCGACCACAAGGTGAGACTGTCATGCAAACTGGGCTTACTTAGCTTTCAAGCTAATGCAGAAAGTTTTCCTATTCTTACAGACTACAGGTAAGCGTTTTGGGCTGCTTGTCGAAATTCTAAAGTATAACAAGTTCGTCGCAAAAGAAAAGCTCAGTAAGAAAAATGAATGTTAAACAGTTTCCAACGCTTGTTGAGGTATATTTAAAAACTGGCCTTCTTTCTAGTAGAAGTAATTTATGATTCTTGATGATTTGGAACTATTCAAATCTATTTTAGTTGTGATGTATAACAATGTCTTATTGAATTCTTTATAATGGAGTAAGAGTAACAGAGCTATACCATCCATAGTATGATTTCATTCGTATATGAATACGTTACTTAATAAATGTAAACTGATAGAGGGTTAGATAACACTGTTGCTATTTTCAAACTCTGATGTTTAAAAAGAGTGTACAACTTCACTTCAAGCTGCTTTTTAAGAAAACTATACTAATGTTGATGCATATGATGCATAGATTTTTTATTCACTCATTCACTATTTTCGAGCATAACTAGAGTTTATCTTCAAAAAATAAATATCTTCATGAAACAGGATTTATCCTAACCTCTTTATGTATATAAACTGAACAAGTCCTTAAAGGACTATAATTCATAAAAGAATGCATCTCTTAAATTGTTATAAGGTCTAACTATAAAAATGTGTCCTAACCTTATCAATCAGTAATATGATTAAGGTTATTACCTTACTCAAGAGCCTTCACCACATAGTAAATACTACTCTCTTTTGTATCTTTTTACTATATGCTACTATTTAAACAAATACCGATAAGCCCATTTATTATGAGTATTAGGATGACCTCCATAGTCTTACTTTCTAACCACCTTTATACTCCTCCTGAGTATACTTTTTAATTAAGTTAGCAGTTGATAGAATTAATATATCAATAATGCATATGTCTACAACAAATATATAGGGTGTGAGCTAAAGGCCTAAGAGTTAGCCAAGTTCACAATTGAATGGAAGTATTAACCTTTATTTCATGTTCTAAAAACTACATAAAGGAATTGCCTCCTTTACAACATCATAAACTAGGATGAACATACTATTTCCTAGCAAAGGGGTTATAACCATATCCATTTCATAAAGTAAGAGGATAGTTTTGAAATCATAAAAATCGTGCATTAAGAAAATATAAGGTGTAAAAACAAGAGGTTGGAGAGTTTACCATGTTCACGATCAAATATAACTTATCTTTACTTTTAAGGTTCTATAACTATATTAAGAATAAACCTCCTTTACATACTTGTATAAGCTCAAGTGAGTAAAGTCTCTTAGCAAGAAGGATCATATCAAAATCGATGCCATAATGATCATAGATTAAGTTTTGTTTCAAGTTATATTTATATCGAAACTTACAAGTATTGTGGTATTTGTCCCCACGATCTTAATGATTGTAAGATTTAAGTGTTCAAAGTAATAATATTTATGCTTTTTCATGCAGCGTAGAAAATGATGAGCTACCCTCGCAGCAAGTCTAAGTGTAAACTTCAATATATTTAATGATTGGAATCATTTCTTGGTGGGATGTTTCCAGAACTATATGAATTCACCCACCGTATGTAAAATTATTTGTTGATGTCGTGGCATTACCATAGCCATGCATTACGTAGATATAAGGGCATTAGTCAAACCCTAACTTACCATTCCCTCCTCCACTGTCGGGTTCCCGTCGCTCTGCGATGGTGCTGGTGCACCCTAGCTGCGTCGCTCCTTCTCCAACAATGTCCTCCAGTTCATTACCTTCTTGTGGCTCGTGCTATCACGTTTTTGCAGTGCCGTCCAATGTTGTTGTTGGCCATCCATTTGCTGTCCTCCCTTCAGGGTTTCTCTGTTTACTAGCTTGAACCCGAATCGTTAATTGAATACCACTCCTCCTTCAGTGAAAGCCGTAATCTTGTTCTCTCGGACAGCAATGGGATGTTTGTTGTGGTGTTAATCTTTTTCTCCCTGCCTGCAGTAGGTTTTCCTTCACACGTTGATGGTGGTTTTAACGCTGATGGTGGTCGTGTCTCCAAAAAAAGGTTCAGGTAAGAACAAGTGCTGCTATTCTCCTTCATTTTACTGTTTGTTTCAGTTATAAGAATATCATCCTGCTTATATATTTTAATAAGGTGGTTTTCTTTACTGGAAACAGGTCTCGGCCCTTCCTCTTGCGTGGCTTCTAGTACAAGCAGTTTCAGCAGCTACAAGTTTCCGGTAAGCCTGGTTACACCATGGCTCTTTCTCTTTGTGGGGTTCCCTTGGAAACTTTGAGGGTTGGTGCAAAGAGGCCTATAACCCTTGCGGTTCAGTTTGTCTTGTTAATTGTTTGTTACCTTGGGTTAGTGGAAGAAACCCCTACGCTGTGCGAGGGTGCTCTGGCTTCGGCCGAGATTGAATATGTTAGTTCTCTTTTCATTTTAGGTGCCATGTATTAAGTGAAAGAGACAGAAGGAAATCATGCCATGCTCTCCAATACTTGCAGAGGTCGAGGGCTTGAAGTGGCGTTCCACCTTTTATTTATTTTGACTGTGAAAAAAACTACGCTGTAAGCCTGACTTAGAAAAAGGGTTACGGCCTCGACTTCTTATTTCTGTTGTAAATTGGAATTTACAGGGTTTTTACCCTCAGTTTATAATATAAATTATTAATACTGTTCTTCTTTTCTATAATTCTTGTTTATATTACAGTAGTAAAATCTGTATGTTTATTGATGTATAACTATAGTAATTGAGGCTCGACAGTAGGAAAATATTTACCGCATTTATCCTTGAGTTGTAAAATTATGTATAAATAAATAAGGAACAGGCTTCTGACAGCCTTACTCTGTTGATTTTAAATGCGGCCGTGAGTAAAATATTGTCTTGGCTCCACAGTTGTGGATTTTATTGTCTATTTTGGATTACTAGGGTTAAACCCTAATTCGACTGTAAAAGAAATACATACAGCCTCTTCTTTTAAATCATTGTTAATTTGTAATTCTCTTTTGTAAAAATTGTGGGGTTATTAGTTAAGTTTTTACAATACTTATTAAGCTCGATAAGTCAAGCATTGTACACTGTTGATTAAATCCTGCACGATAACATACTTGATTTCTACCTGTAGTATTTTAAAGTTAATTGCTGAATTTTTCCTGTACATTGTTTAAGTATTGATTTACTTTATTAATAAAGAAGAGTAATTACTTAGAACTACTGTTAGTAAATCTTGAGTACAGAATTTATATTACAATTCTGATTTACAAACAATGAGTGAAGGCAATATTGTATTTACCTAAAAATACCATCCTTATAGAGTAAATAATAAGATAGTAGCTATTATTTATAATAATAACGTTGTTACCTTAATTGGAGTACTATTACTTTTATTATTATTTATACTTAGTTTTCTTTTGTAAGGATATAGGGAAATAGTAATTTCTTCCTGATTATTTGTACTCATAAAATAAAGAAATTTTAAGCTAGCTTGTTGTTATCAGATTCTTAAACTTACAGTATCCAATACTTTGTAGAATTACTTTCTGTATTCTATTACAATTTAATGTTTATAAAGAAAAGAAAGTAAAAGTACTAAGCAAGTTCTATATTGTTAATAACTTAGGTAATATAGGTTACAGTGATATGTTTTTATTTAAACTTAACTAAGTAGAACATGAATAAATGAATAGCATATTTTAATTTACAATAGTAAATTCTGCTATACTAAAGTACCTATAGGAATAAATAGAGATTCTAGCTACTCTTCTTTGATATTCAAGTAGACAATTAAAGTTATTGATAGTAACTATAGTATTAAGAACTGTTTTCTCTTCTGGTACATATTATTATCACTGAACAATTCAATTTACTTCTCTGTTCTAAAAGACTTGACAGTTTTCTGTACAAAAATAATGCTACTTCTAAAACTAAGATATTCCTTCTGAAAAACAACACAAAGAAACTACTCTATAATTCCATCACATACTATTCTGTGTTTTCATCATACTACTTTTATTGTAAAATTACCCCTATGCTGGAGTACGATCTGGTCACACCAAATGTGGAAAAACATAGTTGGGGTTGTAATTCTCATAAAAAAGATTTTGTTACCGAATAAACTGAGAACGCTTCATTACTAATCCATCTAATTTCTTATACCATAAACTACAAATCTACCATTCAATCATAAACAGATATTTAAACAAAGATTTAATAGATAGCAGAACCTGTTCTGGAACTGGGACAACAATAGCAATGGGAGGTCGTTCCTCCCTACCAATTCCTGGAGATCGCTCAAACAGCGACTCCTCAGGACCCCCGAGCTTGCTTTGGTCTCCCTGGATGGAACTAGGTGAAGCAATAATCAAATACCAGTCTTCAAACTCAGTATCAAATCTGAACTTATCAGTAAGTTCTCCCAGCGAACAAGCTGTAATAAACCAAGTTACTGCAGACTTTCTCTCAACACACTTCCTTACTGTTTTTCCCTTTTCCCCAAATGAATTTCCTGAATACCATTCCACCTGAATGATTCTTCTCTGGAAAATATTTGAGCAACCTCAGCTCTATTCATTGGGTACTCTTAAAATATTTCCTAGGTCTTTTTGCGTTAGTTGTCATTTATTGACCCACCTGCTCTGATCCCACTTTCTTGGGGGATCATGACCCCAAATGTAGGGAAGTTGCCACCTGCAACATAGGAAGTTTTTGAGGATGCTGCCACTTGTCCTTTTCCCTCCACCTAGTTCCTTCCACCAATTTGACCAGTAACCTCTTATTAACAGCTCTCCCAATGTTGTTGTCTCCACTTTTTATTTATTAATAATAAAATATTCAGAATTACATTCCACTTCTTTTGACTCTACTGAGTCATCAGTTCCTACTTTACATTAAATTTAACATAATGTCTTAGGAAATGTAATTAAAATAATTAACATTATTTTACAAAATTGGGGTATGTGACAAGTCCCCCCAGTCACCAATGTGGGCGTAGGCCCTAGTCAAACGCAGCAACAAAACCCACTAGAGGACAGTACAGAACAAAGTGAGTCGCAGCAGAGTGAAGGTGACCAAGGTGGAGATAGCGGAGCTGACGAAGAAGAAGAAGAATCAGTCAAAACCGTGTCAGACCCTAACCGACCAGACAAGTGCAAGTCTCCAGAAGTAGCAGAAGTGACCAATCCCCATTCCAGGAAGAAAGCAAAGGCATCCAAGGACAAAGATATCGATGAAGAGCCCGCCTTGACGAGTGAGGAGCTCAATCAGGCTCTGTCGAAGACCACAACAGTTCTCACCAAGAAATGGTCTGAGTTTGCAGCTATGCACCTTAATGCAATTACCGGTGTAGCTCAGGGACTCTCACAGCTAAGGGAACTCGCAGAAAAATCAGTGACTGGTGCTGCAACAAGCACTGCCCCAACAAGCGCGCAGCCAAATACAAGGAAATGGCCGGCCAGAGAAAACAAAGGACAAGTGTCAAGTGCAGCTCTCATAGTAACCGACGCAGCACCTCGCTCACAGATGAGCATGATCATGGGAATAGACTACACCAAGATGTCTATGACATAGCTGCATCTTTGTCAGCTGGCCATGATGAAGGAGATTCAAGCACAAGATAATTACTCACACGCATAGCTACAAAAGGCCACAGAGCAGAGTGAGCACCTCGCAGCACAGCTGCAGGAAGCAGATCAGAGGAAGAATGCAACAGAAAGTAAGTAGGCCACACTAGCGCGAGTAGTGGATGAGGCATGTCGAAGTCTCCCTGACTTCGACATACAGGCTGAAGAAGAACTAGAGCGGAGGATAGTCAAGTTGAAAGACTATGCACTACAGTCATGGAACCAGGTAGAGATGCTGAAAGCAAAGCATGAGGCCCATATTGCGAAGCTTCAACTTCGCATCAAACCAGAAAGTCCCCCAGAAGTTACGGAGCAGCGTCACAGGGACATTCAAGCTTCATCAACAAAAATCTCTAACCTTGTGAGCAGTGCAGCAAAGCTGCTAGAAGACAGTATCGAAGCCTGGACAACCTTACAAGAAAATCCTGAAGTCGAAGAGCTGCAAGAAGTAATCAAGCAGCGACAGACAGAGCTGGATATAGTAAAGGAAGAAATTAAGACTCTGCCTCCTATGTAGAAAGCGCTCAAGGTAAAACAAAGCAAGGAACTCCAACAGGAAATCGAGTCATGCAGAACGAAAGCAACACTGTTGGAAAATTCTATGCAGCCCCTTATCGATGAAGCCTTGGAGTTGAGCACTACTGCGGACAGCCAGCTCAAAGTTCTGAAGGACTATGATGCATTTGCACAAGAAAAATCCAGCAAAGCATCAGCAGCAGCACTATAGGAGTTAGTCGAGAAGGAGTAGGTAGCTGATGATATTATGTGTGGCCTAAACAAGTAGTTTATTGTATTCTCCAACAAGGTTCGTCTACCAGAAGAGCAGTAGAGTGTTCCGGGACGAGACACTAGTGAGTCTTAGGGGCCTATTGGGGCGCGCACCTTAACGGTCCTTAACTTTGGTAACTCCGTGGTTTTTGTGGGAGTTTGTAAGCGAAGTTACGACTCAAAATAGTCTTAGGGGTGTCGGGGTTAAGCCAAAACCCTCTTTTTGTAATCAACCCATGGTTTAAGCCCATGGTTTTGTAATAAGTGCACTATAAATAAGCACTCTTGTAAAGAAGTCAGTTTAGGCTTTTGATGTAAGATGAATTGATGCGAAGCTAAGGCTTGTTTTGTAAGTAAGGTTAAGTCCTAGCTGTGTGCGTGGACGACCTCTGCAGCTGTGTGCATAGAGGGTTTTGGGTGATTAAGAAGATCTGCAGCTGTGTGCGCAGAGATCTGCAGCTTAGTGCACAGCTTTGAGGAATTGAAGGGATCTGCAACTGAGTGTGCAGATCAGAACTGTGGTTTTTGTAAAGAGTTGAATAAAACACAGTTCTGTGGATGTAGCCCCTAAACTGGGGGTGAACCACATTATATCGTGTGTTGTGATTCTGTTGTGTTGTTGTTATGTTCTTTTATGCATTAATAATTATATAACCGATAAGTAAGATCACTGCTAAATAGTAAGTTTGTTGTGAATTTCCAGTAAGGGTTAAGCAAGGCACTGTTTGTTTATCTAACCGCAAAGCTAAATAAGTGAATACCAAAGCTCTGTATTTTATGATTACCATTCGTTAGAAGCTAAAGGTACAGTAATATCCCTCTTCTGCTTGCAGAAACCTGATTCTACGGCATCCCATAGTTGTTTCGAGTGAGACTACAACCTGGTCGTAGGTTGTTGCCGAAAGGGCCAACAATGTGTTTCTTTTGTTGGTGTGAAGACAAAAGTATAGAACCCGGGTCTGCCCTAAGCCCAACAGATAGGCACTTGCATCTCATACTTAAATACCAAAAACTAAAAGCATACACGGTGGACCGAGTCGTAACCGGTAAAACCCTTTATTTTTTTTACTTGACCTACGATAGCCAGACCGTAAACCGGATGGATTCCCCATACCAAACAGTAACGGGTTAGTTGGGAATGTTTACTAGGGAGAATCCCTAACTGTTGTTACCTGCGATTTTCTAGGCCTCAACAAGTATGTAGACACAATTGAGCAAGCAAGAAACCAAGCTTGGGGAATCTCCCATTGAGGAGCACCATAAAGCATATCTACCATTGTTTTTCTTGCAATTGAGAAGCTAGCAAAGACAACATTCTTCCTAATGTCCCCCCTAACTTTAGTATCTAGACACAATTGAGTAAGAAAGAAACCAAGATTGGGTAGTCTCCCATTGAAGAGTACCATTGATCATCTCCACCTTTTTTTTATTGAATTTGAGGATCTAGCAAAGGAAATCTTCCTCCCAATATTCCCCTTAATTTGAGTATCTAGACACAATTGAGCAAGAAACAAACCAAGCTTGGGGAGTCTCCCATTGAAGAGCACCATTTTTTTCTTCTATTTGAGGAGCATCAAAGAAAATATTTCATTGGTCATTGTGGTGGAGTATCTAGACACTTGATTGTTCAAGAAAGAAACCAAGCTTGCGTAATCTCCCATTGAGGAGCACCATATATCATTGATCATTGTGGTGATGGGAAACTCACACAATTGAGCAAGAAAATCAGTAAGGAAGAGGATACCCAATGAAATCCTTGAAGAAATTAGAGAAAATAAAAGAAATTACATGACCAATCGAAGAATCTCTATGGACACTCAACCAATTCCGGTTGTTGAGGATGCTATAGTTCTTCCTACCAATCCACATCAAGAAAGACAAAAGAATTCGCTCGAGGGGCCTTCAGTCTCCATATCAGTTGAAGAACGAGCACCTTATGGCACTGATCAAGGAGTAAAACGTAGGTGCACATCAAGGCCACCTGAAACCTTTGCGGATTTAATTGGATGTGGGTATACAAGTGACAAAGTTAGAGAGATGTTGAATGCCGACCGTATGCTCAAAGAATACAATGTTGTTCAGACCACCCAGGAGGATTTCTAATTGCCACCATCCAACTGATAGCAAGAAACAAAAGGACATGAAGCTCATGTTCAAACACTAGATCGACCGAGTGATATGGTACAGGGTGTAGTTCCAACCTCCCTACCTCCATTAGCAACTTCACACCGAAGAAATCCAAAACATATACATATTGATGAATGTCTCATTGGTTCGCTTGAAGGTACGTTGTCTAAACGCAGTATTGCATATCAATCTCAACAGATACTTGTCAACTATTCTGATTCTAAATGTGATGGATATAGATATAGATTATTTATATTGTTGTTAAAATCTAGGTCTATGACTGTTGTTAGGAGAAACTTAAGGATAAAGATGATAAATAGTTTTGAACCAAGTTTTCATGTTGTCAAAAGTTTAGTAGATGCATTTAGTACTATTGGAAATAAATCTCGTTCAAAGGATCGCAATGCAGCTCGTCGTGTGTTGTCACAATCAATCGTGAACAAAAGCACTAGAGCCCTTTGACTTCTTAATCCTATATCCAAACTTGTAGGATTGGATATCAAAGCACTCCGTAGGTATTGTTCTAGAAGAGAACAACTTTAATCTGGTAAAATAGATGTCTGGTCCTTCATTGGCAGGTTTCCACTGATCCGAAAACAAGATCTTTGCTACTCTATGATGTTAACATGAATTGCATAAAGAGCATGAATGAAGCTCACAAATCCATAAGAAGAGAACCAAACAGCATAGACAATACGCACATAAAGACAACAAGTTGATAACGGAGTTCGTCTAGGATGGAATACGTCTCCGGGCCTGCTTCTCAATAGGAGGGCCGATCTATAATCTTAGTATAAGGAAAAATACATGGCAATGATACAATGATACCTTGGCGACAATGGTCAGGAAGAGAAACGCTACTCAAAACACAACCAGACTGCTTCCAGCAACTCCGAAGCCTGAAGACGGTGGAAAACGAGTATAAACACTCGTACCTTCCTCCTGCAGAGCTACGCAATCTCCCTTCTCTCCTT
>LPNX010055023.1:25277-49502 GCA_001517045.1 Pseudotsuga menziesii
GTTGCACTATTGCAACGGTCTTTTTCTTCTTTTTGCCTCCATAATGCTTTGGCTTCTGTTCAAGATACAACTTCCAACAACTTTCTTCATCATGCCCATCAGTGTCGCAATGTTTGCAATGGAGCTTTCCTCCTTCCTTCTTGGCAGTAGCTGTCTTCTTGCTCTTATCTTTCTTTTTGGACTTGTGGTTGTTGTTGGGCTTGAAAGGATTCTTCGGATGGTCTTCTTGCAAATGCTTCCCCCTGCTCTCAAGATGAGTAGCCTGAACACTTGCTTCATCCACACTAGTAGGATTCAACAATAGCAAAGTATGGCGTAGATAATGATGAAGAGCACCAATGTACTTCAAAAGAGTGTCAGGAGAATCTAAAGAAATATTCAACTCTAAAGCGTTCTTTCTAAATTCTTCAGTAAAATTCTAAACACTCTGACCCTTGCCTTGTCTAAAACTTTTCCAATCCATCATAGCCTTTTGAACATAACCCAACGGATAAAATTGCTTACGTAAATAAAAAATGAAAGCAGACCACGATGAGAGAAGATTACCCATTTGTTTTCTACCTTGCTGAAGCTTGCTTTCCCACCATACAAGTGCGGTACCTATCAGCCGAAGTGAAGCCAACTGAATCTTCAAATCTTCTTCTTTGATCTGCTGGACTCGGCAATAGACCTCAATTTGCCTTATCCAATTGTTCAACTTCTCTGCATTCGCTTCCCCATTGAACATGGGAAAATCAAACTTCACATCGAGCTTCAATAAGGGCTTCTTTTGAGGCTCTTTGTGAGCAACCTTGGAATGGTGAGAATGAGATGAGGAAGAAGCACTTGAACTTGTGCTTGAAGATGGAGGTGAAGAGGGAGGCCCAGGAGGCTCTTCACCACCTCCTCCTTGGTTAACTGAGGCATTGCCTTCATCCTTCACTTCTTTGTCTTCCTTCTTTACTTCATTGCCTTTTCTTTCTTTTGCCATGCGTTCTTCATAGTCCGCAAACAACTTGTCTACCTTGTTGGCCATCATGTAGAAGACCTTGTGAAATTTTTCCTCTATCTCGATGCGGGCATCATTAGCATCCATCTTCCTCCTTCGGTGTGCATGTCCAATCTCGGAATTGTAAGGCTCTAATGTACCCTCACCAGCTTGTAGTTTAGCCCTCGTGAGCATCCACACTCACAATCCAACGTCAAATAGACCTTCTGATACAACATGATCCGAAAACAAGATCTTTGCTACTCTATGACATTAACATGAATTGCATAAAGAGCATGAATGAAGCTCACAAATCCATAAGAAGAGAACCAAACAGCATAGACAATACGCACATAAAGACAACAAGTTGATAACGGAGTTCGTCCAGGATGGACTACGTCTCTGGGCCTACTTCTCAATAGGAGGGCCGATCTATAATCTCAGCATAAGGAAAAATACATGGCAATGATACAATGATACCTTGGTGACAATGGTTAGGAAGAGAACCGCTACCCAAAACATAACCAGACTACTTCCAGCAACTCCAAAGCCTGAAGACGGTGGAAAACGAGTATTAACACTCGTACCTTCCTCCTGCAGAGCTACGCAATCTCCCTTCTCTCCTTTAGCTACAAATTCTCCACTCCAAAGCATGCTAGTAAATGGAAATTAAGTGGGTTTATATAGGCTTGGCTTGCCCCACTCCACATTCTCCTCATGATTCTTTAGTTACAACAAATTTTGCCCAAGAAGGCATATGGTTCCAACTCCCCACACTTGGTTAGGCTCTTCTTAAATTATGTAGTTGACATAGTTACAACTATGCCAACCACATTTTATATTTTTAGAATATTACAATAAAATTCCTTTCCCCCAAAACCACATGGTTCATTGAACCCACAATATGGTTTTTTTTTAAAACAAATTTGTTATAACGTAACTTGTTTTTAGACCCACTTATAACCCATTTTCTATAGTTTATAATTCGACATGTGTTGAAATAGAGCGCAGGCTCCCATGCTGGTCAGAGCTCTCGGTCACGCTGGAGGAAGAACCAAGGTCGGGGCTAAGCTTCGGCTCCTTTGGGGCTTGAAATGCCACTTTAAATAAATTCATCTCCATACATTATACAAGGAACACTACCAACGTAGTTGGTAAAGGCGCAGAGACAGGGTATGGGAGGTTAGGAGTTCGAAACTGGCGGAGCATCAACGTTTTGGTGAACTTCAATCAATATTGGCCAATCCGGTGCTGCCATGTGGTAGTTCCAGATTGGTCCACCTCAACGCCCAGTCAGCTGCCAACTCATCTGCCGTACTGCCAACTAAGTTGCGCAGTCACCTCCATACTGACACGTGTCGCATTCGGATTGCTCCGTACTGCTAATTGGATTGCCACCTCATCGTCCATACATGACATGTGTCACAACCTGATTGTTTCATACTGCTGACTGGATTGCCACCTCATCGTCCGTACATGACACGTGTCGCATCCTGATTGGATCGTACTGCCACCTGTCTGTCTGCACAACTGCCACGTCATCCGTCTGTACTGTATGGATGCCACATGTCACCCTATCAGTGGTGCCACATCATCATGTTTGTACAGTATGGATGCCACGTGTCACCATGTCAATGGTGCCACGTGGCACCTCTTTTTGCCAATTTTGCCTGTTGACCTCATAGAACAGAACGCGATAACTTTCTCATACGGAGTCCGTTTGAGGTGAAACGAATGTAGTTGGAATCGTCTCGACGAGCCCTTCAATATAGCGCTAGTTTTGATGAGATTGGATGACTTTGAAAATTTTGCCTTCCTGGATCCTCTTGGATCATCCACACTCCGATATGAAGCTCATTGATGCGGCAAAGGGACTGGTGCAGGAGTTTTGGTGTGACAATAGTAGACCTTCATCCAACCAAAAACATGTACTAAAATTGAGAAGGGGTTCAAGGGATCGTGAGCCCCACATTAAACATTTTATTGACATGAAACAAACAAAATTATATGAGAGATTTAGGCATGAACATAATAAAGTTAACTTGGGCTAGAGATCCTTCGAGAAATGCAAACCGTGGTATGCTAAAATAAACACAACTCGTAACACACGTTATTGTCGATATCACATTGAGTATGGTTATTATTATGACACATATATACATATATTGCGTGTATTTCATAACACTCTTGTGCAAGAATGCTCAAGTACATTGCCATGGATATCATCTAGAGACTTTATGCATAGCATTTTGTGTAGAAGGATAGAAGGTTGCACATTTTATCAAAGTCCTTGTGTAGATGGGATATGCCCAAGGTGTGGTGGAATGGCATTTTTGGACAAATTCATACATGTGCCCGATGAGCATGAACTTGGGAGACATGAAGTGAACTTGCAGTCATTCAAATATGTCACGTATGATATCAGTGGAGGGAATGAAAGAAAAAAAAAACAATTGGTCACCTCTCAAGTTAGTAACGAATTCTTGAATAGTATTTTTTTCTTCATGTATTGCTACTTCATATATGTATTAGCCTATTGATGTGTACATCTTTCATTAGAGAAAATTTCAACCTAAAAAAAATTAATAAAATAATATTTATTAATTTTGGAGGAAGAAAAGAAAAAAAACTACCTTTTGTTTGTATTTTTGATATATCTCCCCGTGTTTTTACTCAAATTTTGATCGCTAGAGCTCGTTGGATGCAGAATTTAATTCCGCATCCAATGAGTACCCACTCGACATACTTTTGACGAACTCCGCTTCCCCAAAAACAAGAAATACCTGAAAAAAACGTGGTGATGATGTCTCCTGATCGAAATTTGAGTAAAAACACAGGGAGATATGTCAAAAATACAAACAAAAAAAGTAGTTTTTTTTATGATACCTATCCCCAAATTTATATTAAAAAGCGTGTAAGACCTATATGGTATTTCAAATTTAAAGCAATTTCATTCGCTAACACATGATGACATGGAATTTGAATTAGATTTAAAAGTCCCATTTTCAGTTGAAATTTCTTATAATGATTATTGATCTACCAGGTACTAGTTTGCAACTTCATGGAGGAATTCTTTGAAAATAAACAATAGTATGTAAAGCATGTACATATGGATCGTTGGCGAGATGAGAAGTTTAGAACATGCAGGGATACATTTTATATTGGAACTATATTATCGGTTGTCGATTTTGTGGAAAACTACAATCTTCAACCACAGAATGAGATTCAAAGTCAATATTATCACTCAGACCAAGTTAGCATAATGGTCCATATCACCTATAGACATGGGGCAGATAATACTGAAGAGAAAAGGGTTATATTGAAGGAGTATCACTTTTACATAAGTGATGACATGTGTCATGACTTGGATTTTGTAGAATGCAGCTTTAAATTGTTCTACAATCACCTGGAAGATAACAATATACAGATGGAAACACATTGGATTTGGTCTAATGGTTGTGTGGGGAAATTCAAAAATTCCCCCAATGGTTGTGTATTCTCCACAAGAGGCACAAGGTGCCACATATTTGGAACTATTTTGAGACCAGGCATAGAAAAGGGGAACATGATGGAGCAGGTGCATGCATCAAGACTGCATTACATAGGCAAGAGATGAAATTCATAGCTATTTCTCTCATCCGAGATGCAAAGACCATTGTTGCATGGTGTTCTTCAATGATGGGGTAGGGAGCCAGAAGGAAATAAGTCCAATCATCTTAGATAGCACATGTGCATAGATATTTTTGGGAGGTGGTCGAAGTAGATCGATCACACCTATATGAGTGCAAGACCGTCCAAGGAACTTATGCATTCCATTCAGTTAGAATGCTAAACAATGCTATAGTTGAAATGTGGACAATGAAACTCTCTTGTTTTTGTTATCCATGTAACAGTGGTGAATGGGACAACTGTGAATCCACATATTGGGTTGACAACTTGGATCGTGTATCACTCCCCATTCGTCGAAAAATAACTGTAGAACTATCCCAGTTGGAGGAGGTCCAGTCAAGTATTTCACATGACTATGACCACATTTCAGATCTCGTACAACCAGGTTCGACTATTATGTTTATAACTTTAAATTTTTTTATGACTAGTTGTGTTTAGTTAGCTTACTCCTAGGTCTGCACTTTATTTTGTGCAAGCACATATACGCAGTGGTTTCCCCAAGAGGCAATGAATGGCACACTGACTACTGGCTGGCACGTTGCTTGGATGGGAAGCAGATCCTCATTGTCTCATTAAGTGACTCCGAGGGCAATGATTTTCCAATTGGGTTGATGGTTATCAAAGAAGAATATTTGACACAGGTTTCCCACGCACGAAATAAAGAAGGTTATGTATTTGAAGTTTATAGACCAGGTCAAATTGTATATCATTATACAAACTTAGTTATTGGCACAAACCTCCAGCTATAGACAATGCCAAGCAAGAACTCATCAAAGTCATGATACTTGTTGCCTTACTCCGAGCACGATAGGCTAAAGGATACCATTTCTATTAGAGGTGATCCCGATGGTATACTCGAATGACCACAGGTAGGTATTCAGGTATGTGGTAGTCAGTTATTTTGGTTTCATGGTCTCATTGATTATTTATAGCTTGATATATTGACCGCTTGATAGATTGATAAATTGAATAGACTTCTACAACTTGATAAATTACACAAGCTTCATCATGGATTTTTTGTATTAGATTCATACTTACATGAATCATGCCATATATCCCAAGACCATTATATAGCACTCTATCTGGGATATGTCTATTGCATCTGCCTTGAATCGTAAAGTTGGTCCTATAAGGACATCTCCTTGAATCCGATAATTTGTTTCTCCATAGGAGCCATGTAGTTAAGGATTGGTAATCCTAGCCTAATAATCATGGCCAATCCTAGCTTACAAACCCTATAGCCAATCCTAGTAACTCTAGTTTTCACTGTAAACCATAGTTTGCATTCTAAACCATAGAAACCATGGTTTGGAGCCTAGAGGTAGGAATTATATGCCCCGGGTGGTGATTCAACAGGTGTCCCTGAAAGCCTATAGGAGGTGGGCTTCAACGTGCCATAGAATGATGATCGTGGTTCAGATTGAAGAACCGTCGACTTTATTGGATTCAATACATCAGGATAGTGCTAGTGGCGGCCCTCTACTCTGAGTCCATGGAAAAGGGATCCTATTTTAGGTCAATTTTGGAAACTAGGGTTTTTCTCAGTAAGGGAATGTGAAATTTTTGCACATAGGGGTCAGCTTTGAAAATTCCTCTACCGTGAATGTGTGGCTAGCGTTCCCACATGGAACCTTCCTAAACATGCTTGCATGACCCACTTGAACCCCGTTTTGATGCACAGTTTCCATTCTATGCCCCAGGTAGGGATTCAACAAGTGTCCCTGAAATCCTGTAGGAGGTGGGTTAAACATAAATGTTGATGGTTTGTGTTTGATCGACATCACAGAGAAGAGAGAATACCCACAAGAGGGTGCGATGCAGAATTGGAAAGAAGTATTAATTGATATATGTTTCAAGGTGAGTGTATATCTTTCCCTCTTGAAAAAATACTTGTTGCAAACTATTATTCCATGTGTAGATGTTGAGAATTCTGTTACCTATTGTGAGGTGTTTAACTTGAATTATTTCCCATCATTGTCAAGCAAGAAATATTATTTGTTTGTGTTTTCAGCAAGGCGAAAGGAGTTGTCAATCACTATGTGGAGGGAAATTGATCTTAGGATCTCATATCATTCATGAGACGGGAAATTTGAAATAAGGTTGTTTCCATATTAATTTATCCTGGCCATCCAATATATGTGAGCATTTGTATGATGAAATGCAGGAGGAGACAATGACATTACGTCAGTAACCATGTAATGAAACATTTTTATGTTTAGAAACAAGTGGCCAACCTATTACACCATTACTACAAAATATATATCTTCACACTACCAATGTTTCGAATAATATTCCATAAACATAAATTTATAAAGCAAGATTTAGAATAGTACTTCTCCAATCAATTTAAACTATAATAAAATCACACATAATTTTCATCTCTTTCAAAGTTGTTCCTCGAGGCGATTCATCAAATTCCATGTACATTAACAAAGTGATAAAATAATGTGCAGGATATAATCATAACCATTATTTTGAATCAACCTTATACTATGATACTTTTAGGTTTGATGTGTATCACATATATTCTTTAGATGAAATACATCATGCCAAAGACAAATTTCATTTATGTAGACCACATAGGTGCACCACTTAGGTGTGTCAACTTCGTGCATCCTTTAAAAGTTTGTTAGGTTGTTATGTGGGGAAGGTGCTTTTCTATTCCACTTAGTTGGATCAATTGCTTAGCTATGCTAGGTGCATGATGTGTGTTAGGCATGTTCCATATTTGTGAATACAATTCAACATTGTATATGCAATTGGATTGTGGTAAAAACAATTTAAATCTACATTTTTGTCATTACGTAATATTGTAATTGTGCATTTTTCTCAAATTTAGAATTGATATCTCCATGCAATCGTAAAATCTATAAAAAATTGAGAGCATTACACATAGAAACATTCTTAGAGACACGTGTATAATCACACTTAAAAGACTAAACCGTGAAGATCTCAAGAGCCTTGATATGAAATATTTTTTATATCATGAAAGTTATAATACAAAAATAGAAGGCCCTTATATGGCCTGTCAATGTACATGTATCAAAAAAATCTTTGATATACATGCGAACAAAAGTACATCTGTCCTAGACCGCGCCCCTATACTCTAACTTCTTCTTGTACATAAAAATACATATTTGTCCTGGACTAACACATCAAAATTCTAACTTTCTCTTGTTTTTTCTCGACCCTAATGCTTATTGCCTCTGTCCACGACCACCGTGCATCTCTGGTGACTGCAAATCAATGAAATTATTTCTTGATCAGGTAACTGAACTAGTACTATCCAGTAATAACAAAGTTTGAAAATTTAAAATACGACTAAATTGTACATAAAACAAACACTCACTACATCCATTTTGGATATAGATGCCTCTCAGTGTCCTCCTCCTTGCAGAGAGTCTCTCTGCAATGCTTCTCTATGAATAAATAAAATATGTCAATTATCTCAACAATTATCAACATGTACGTGAATGAGAAAGTACTAATCAATTATGTAAAAAATGAACATCTCACCGTAAAATTTTGTTCTTGGGAATGAGACTCGGTTTATTCAGTAACAAGAGGAGCTGTAGGTTGAACATCAACCTCGGTCGTGTGCACTAATGGACTAGGGTGTGGCTACATTCACCAAATGATAAAATAGTTAGACATCATGCATGTCCATAGACAATACACAGTGAACTGTACAATTACAAATATTCAATTAGATGTACCTCTGTGTGACTTATCCCTATTGTAGATGCAACATTGACTGGAACATCAACAACTCCAATAAGGTCTGACATGGATGACTCTACATCTTGATGCTGTAAACATACGAAAATAACATTAAGAAAAACTAGTTGTGAAGTGAATTCAAATCTAACCAGCAACTGCCATTGGAAGTGTGCACATTACTATGGAAGGAGTAGGTTGATCATCATGGACACCCACTCTTTTTTAGGAAGAGGGTCGTCTGGTGTAGACAACCCGCTTATCTACATTTGGACTACGGGGAGATCCAAACCAAAGAGGTGGTGCAGGGATTTGCGATGATGTCTGCAGTCATAAAGTGTTAACCTAGTTAGACACGGACTTTAATGGATGGAATAATATGTACTGAAAAACTAACATGTTGTAATATACTTTCCCCTTCCTGGGATATATCTCCCCCATGGGAGGGACCGCTGGCAGCAATTTCTTGCCCCTCTTTAGATCGAGATAGCATTTGGAAGTTTAAAAATTATAAATATTAGCAATCTATAAAGGAGTGTACAATAAAAAATTTAAATAATTCGAAAAAAATCCAGTCATTAACCATGTACTTACATTCTTCAGGTTATCATAAATTTCACTTGGGAGTAATTCCCTCAGATCAATGTCTCCAACATCCGGCTCTAAATGGGGTTCCTATAACTTCAAAAATTGTAAATATCAGACAATTTAACAAATCAATCAAGACGAACACATGCATTAAAAAAATGACACATGTTGAATTATTACCTCAGTGTTGGTTGTTTGGGCCTCGGATACAACCACACCGGGTGCACTACCACCCCCATGAGAGGCATCAATCTCTTGCAAGAGTAAAAATCGCATATATTACGAATCTTTGAATATGTGTACAATATGGAAAAATTAAAAATTGAACAACAATAGAGTTTTAACAATGTCCTTACCTTACCACCAGTCGTAGAGGTACCATGTGTTGGTCCAGGACCATAATAGGATTGACCACAGTTTGTGCACATGTGTAGCTTGCTCTGGGGCACCTGGAATGTCGGCCTATCCCTGCCAATATGTGGTCCTCTACCACCGAAAACTAGTGGTTGTACCCCACCAAAGGAAGGGGGCCTTGCCTGGTGGTGTGAAACCAATGTGTGCAAATCATTTGCATGGTCCATAGCTCAGGGGAAATCCCAAGGCTTTGACCTAGGTGGAATGTGAATATACTTTCTCCCTACGTGCATCGAATGTGGGGGTCCAACGCTTCACTTTAAACCGTTGATTCCGCCATAACCAAGACCCCTCAAGAACCCACATAACATCATCAAAATCATTTAAGATGGCCCCCATCCATCCTTTTGACAAAGCAAAACAATGAGGCATATAACCCAAAAAAAACCATTGGGTCAAAATCCATTCTTTGAAAGAAGACAAGGAGAGATCCATTCCCCGAAAATAACCCACAGCAATAGTTTTCCTCATACAAAAAATATCGTGCATTGGAACATCTTCCCTAGTGCCAGGTTAATGGCAGGTTTCCTTTTGATACAACATCTCCGCTTCTGACCCGAATCATGAATAGTTAGGAGGAGGAAATTGAGAGGTTTCTTCCAAAGAGGGCGGGTTTACAAACTGAACAGAGGGGTTTTTCTGATGAAGATGTAATATGTCCATGTCTAGTATTCTCAGTAGGAAAGAGGTCCGATTCCACTGAAGATGTAAAAGGATGTGACCGAGAAACTAATAAGAGACGTCGATCAATAACTAGTCTACTGGGCAACATTTAATGCGTCCACAACTACGTAGTAGGTTGTTGAATTTCAATATCCAATGGTGTGCTACTACCGATGCATTAAATGCTACACAGTAGGCTGGTTAATCGATACCTACACCCACATCCATTGGAAAGGGGCCTTCCATATAGTCCAAAAAAACAGAGAAAAACATGCAAGGTGATGCGAGACAGAGATTTAAAAAGATATGCCAGTACAGTTATGACCTCATTATTAGTGTCAAAACTCATGAAAAATAGTACTGAAAAAAACAGAATTCTCACAGGAAAGCCACAACAAACAAGGCATGAGGAACCTAGAGACTGAGAAAAGTGGCAAGTGACTATAAAAAGGAAGCATATACCATACCTAGAACAGTGAAGGCTTAAAGCTAGGCCAAATGATCACATGACTGCATTGATATCTGGATCATACTACCTGACTGACTTCTAGGAAGCCATAGCGGCTCTGCAACCCTAGCCGCAGCTATACAACCTCACCTCAACATGCCTTCAGCACTGAGTACTATTTGATTTGCCATCGTCCCGTCTACAAAACTTACTATTAGATAACTTCGATAAGTTTTCATAATTATTCGATTTTTTTATATCGATAATAGGGAGAGTCATTTATTACCAAAATAGCAGATCATTAAAATAAACTTGTTTGATTTGCTATCTTGTTGTCTATAATTAAATTTCTGGCATAATCTATTGAGCTGCAAAGCATTTAATGCTGTTGCAGCAGGTTTGATGACAATTGGATTTCGAGCAGCTCAAATTCAACCATCATCAAGCTTGCTACCCATTAAATGCTTTGCAGCTCAATGAATAGCTCTTGTCACACTGAACTATCAGATAACTTCCATAATTTTTCGATGTCAACTTGCAGACTAGAGACTTGCAGAGCGGACTACTTGCTCGATGCAAAGATTTGCTATGCTTCAAATAAGGCCCGAGGCCTTTATTTATACAAATCTCATCCGGTTGTCCGGTGAGCTAAAACTGACAGTAACAAGTTAGTCGGTAGATCCGGTAACCTAGAAAGACACCTTTAGGTCAAAACTGAATAATCCGGGGCGACAGGTGGGGACTACCACTGTCATTATCTCGTCCCTTAACTGGCCAGAGGCATTACGGGGACCTGAAATCTTCAATAGTGACAGACTGAATCCGACAAAATTTATACAAGGTGGAGCATACACTGGCCCACGACAGCTTTAACCTAACTATTACAATGTGGAGCATTTATCCAGCCCACGTCAGAAACAATGTCAGCAAAGCTGGCTGACTCAGCCTTCAGGGATGGTCCACCACTGCTTCCAGTTAATCATAATAGTCACGTCCTTGGAAACAGGCATAGTCACAGTAACCATCAATGTCGATTCCACCGCATGTGCATCCCAACATGTCATCACCATCAGAATCATAATAAAATTGGGAGTCTTCCATATATGGCGGTTTCTCATTTATTGCTGGAGGATTGTAGAGCTGGTCGCCAAAGCAACGCTCGATGTGAGAACCATGAAAAAAGGGATTTGGTCCGTATAGAAATTCAGACCTGAAATGTGATTCCACTCTGTAATTTAAGGGAGTTTGTCTAGTTATAATCTTAGAGTGTTTTTGTTTACCCTTTTCATCCTTCATAACAAACTTCTGTGTTACAAAGATCTCATGGTCAAGAGGTTTATATGATCCTCCTTCATGGATAAGCAGGAATTTGAACCACTGATGGTTCTGGTCTGCTACTTGCATGCAACTTCCATGTGTGCTATGAAATTAGCATGCCTATTCGCCCAGTCAACTCTTGGACAAAATCTATCCAGGAGTATTTCAGTCCAACCAGTCCAAGATTTGTTCCGTAGATTACCGGGATCTACACAGATAAAAATATTGCCTTCTTCTCTGTAGAATTGGAGAATGAGACTGTAGTGATACCAAGACATTCGGCCTTCTCCAATATCGACGTACCAAACATCACCCGTAGCTTCTGGATTGCAGTCGATCCAAACATCTCTGTCTTTAATTAGCTTTTCTCTGGCTTGCTGAAAGCTGAGAAAGGCATTCTTCTCCCATCTTTAAAGAATATCCAGTTTCAGCGGACATTCTTGACCATTCAGCATGGAGAGAAAACATTAAAAGACATATTTGAAATGATAGATATGGGACATCTCCACTATTACATAGGAATTGAAGTCACTCAACATCCTAAGTATATTTTCCTATCTCATAAAAAATATGTTGGAGAACTACTAAACAAATTTTGCATGACAGAATGCAACCCTATATCTACTCCAATGGAACAGAAAATGAAGCTCACATCAAGTGAAGGAAAAGAATTTGAGGATGCGACCAAGTATCGACAACTTGTAGGAAGCCTTATCTACCTTACAACAACTAGACCAGATATTTCTTATGTTGTTGGCATACTTTCAAGGTTCATGCATAAACCTTGTGAAGGACACTGGTCAGCTACAAAAAGAGTTCTAAGATACTTGAAGGGGACTCAAGACGTTGGACTCAAGTACTCTAAAGTGGATGACTTCAAACTTATTGGGTACTCAGACTCAGATTTTGATGGCGATAAGGAGACAGGAGTATCAACTTCTGGATACACTATGAGTCTTGGATCAGCAGCTATCTCATGGAGATTACGCAAATAGTCAGTTCCGACAGATTCAACAACAGAAGCAGAATATGTGGCTGCAGCTGAAGCAACAAAAGAAATAGTATGGCTCAGGAAGATACTTGAAGATTTGCAAGAAAAACAAGAGCACTCCACACCATTATTGATTGACAATACTTCTGCAATCAAGTTGGCTAAGAATCCTAGATTCCATGATTGAACCAAACACATCAACACAAAGTATCATTTGATTCGATATCATGTAGAGGCCAAGATAGTCCATCTTCGACATTGTTCCACAAATGATCAAATTGTAGACATCTTCACCAAAGCGCTTGGACGAGAAAAGTTTGAAAGTTTCAGAAACATGCTCGGACTTATGAACACCCCTTCGGATTAAGAGGGGGATTGTTAGAATATAATCCGTAGGGATTATATATTGTAAATAAATAAAGAATTCTGAATAGTTAGGAAGCCGAAAAGGCTGGGCAGAAGGTGAAACACAACCGTCACATGTAATGTATAAAATAATGCATTAGCAATGGAATAATATTGAATCGGGAGTTATACCTATCACTTTGCTTCTGTCCATTTTCATAAGCTGTACTCTGTTAGGAGCTTGGACAATTTGAGGCACAGCTACTGGACATTTAGGAGATGTTTTGAAGGTGATTGGCAGGGTTATGGGTTTACCATTCAAAACACATGAAAAGGTCATCCTATGATGATCTACCATATAAGGACTGACTCTGTGTAGCAATTATGTGCCTAGAACGCAGTCTTCGCTTAAGCCATCCATTCTATACACAGTCAATTTATCTTTAATGCCATTAAAATTAACAGGAAATAATTCAGCTTTGGCTTGTAAGGGAACAGGCGTACCATTTATAACTGTTCCGCCATCTGTAGTGGGTTGCCAATAAAAAGAGGGTAAAGCTGGACCTCTTGCTAAATTTACTTGGCATCCGGAGTCTATCATACAGCTAAGTAAGTATGGCTTATATTCACAGGGGTGAAACTGTACAGAGATAAATACCTTAGGTCCAGAGAGCATAGAAAGACTTACAACATGTGGAGGTTCAGGGGATTCTTCTCTTTCTTCTCTGGGACTTGTTGTACTCAGGGCACTCTCATAGTGCTTACTCAAATCTTCATCTAAGGACTGATCTCGTTCTGTTTGTAGTACTTTTACAATACTCTTTAGATCTTCGATCTTGGCACAAAGCTGTCTGAGCTGCTGCTGTTTATCTCTTATCTGTAACCTGAGCTTTGCTTCTCTGTCTATTCTGAACTTCTGCCATTCCTGATGTCCTGAAGGACAGTTCTGGTATAATTCGGTAGGACTATAAGAGAGAGAGGTTACATATTCTATCTTTTGCTTACCTTTCGTTTGCTCAAGCTGTCTGAGCAATTCTTTCTTATCTTCTCTGAGGTTTGCTCTTTTTTGATACTCGTAGGGCTCAATAATAGAAAGCTGTAAATCAATAGCAGCAATTCTCTTTTCTATTTCTTGAGGCTTTGGCAATGTAAACATATTAAAATTAAACATATTAAGAGAAAAATCAAAATCTGGGATCTCATACCCCCCGAAATTTGGTTCGGACTCTGACTCAGAGGAAGGAGCAAATTTGTTAAGAGCAGCTGGCGAAGGAATGTCGGAATCTGACGGATCAGAGGAAACTGAATCAACAGAATCATCAGATGGAAGATACAAAATTTCACCGGATGGTGATGCAACTGAATCTGGGTGATCCCACCATCTAGGATCTAGATTATCGCAGAAAGCTGCTAGCTTGGGCTTAGACTTTTTCTTTGGACACTTATTCACCCAATGACCTGGTTTCCCACACAGAAAACAGGCTTTAGCATCGGCCTGGGAAGAGCGGCGCTTAATAAACTTTCGGGGAAACTGAGACCGATATTTCTTATAAGTTCGGTGCTTCAGCTTTCTGTGAAATTGCAAGGGTTTTTCTGGAAAATGATAGCGAGGAGCGCTAGTGTGAAACCCTTTAGGCTTCTTCTTGTGCTGATAGTGACAAGAAGATTTGAGGTGTCCTCGGTTGTGTTCTCCACAACCCCAATCTGGCATCTGGGCAATATTTTTGCAAAATGAAGGAGTGAACATGTCTTAATGCCGTTTAAAATCCTTGGAGACTCGCTTCTCCAAGCAATGTTCTTGCCATGTCTCTAAGATATGATGATGCAATTGAGCTATAGAAAGATCTTGATAATTTATATTCTTATCTTTTAAATACTTTTCTACAGCATCTGGTACATGGCCAGGGAAACTACGCAGGTAGTGTTTTAGATAGGCAGGATCATTTGCCTTCCCTGATTGAATTACTAACTTCTGCATATAACAGAAGTAAGATTCGGCTTGAGACAGATCGCATAATTTGGCCGACATGAAGAGTGAAGCTGAGTGATTTGCATCGTCTTGTTGATGTTCACCATAAAATTGTTTACCAAGAGCTTTCAAGATTTGTTGGTCTGCATCATTGGCCAACAACAATTCATTTCTTCCCTGTGCAGGAAGATGTTCCCACCAATCTGCTGCTAGTCTAGAGAGACCGACAACAATAAGACTTCCTAGATATTGATGTGTCAATGAGGAGTCTTTTGTTCTCTAAGCAATGGTCCAATGAAATAAAAGAGTGATAGCAGTTTTTATCTCTACTCGACTTTGACACTAAATGTTGAGGACTGGGTGCTCAGGCATTTGAGAAATGATATTGCCTATTGAGGTAGTTCCAATGTTCATAGGAAACCTTGGTGCTGTTGAAGCAGAGGGCATGGCAGTATCATTCGCTGATGAAGGCTCGGGAAAGTCAGAGGCTTCATTCTTTATATGATGGGTAGACATCATCTGTAGGTACTTAGGCTCTATGGTTGGTTTACAGGATTTGAAGAATCCTATCCAGTCTTGGACTTCTGCTAAGTCCGCATCGGTTTGACCAAAATCATACTCTGGTAGGTCATCTTCTTCAGGCTGTGAGCTGAACATGCCAATTGAGAAACTTCGATCTAACCTAGGTTCAGGTTTTGTCTTTTCAAAATCCTTAGTGGCCAAAGAGAATGCCATTGGGCTGACTTTAGGGGATCTCTTCTTAATATAATTCATTTTCTGAATTATTATTTCAATTGCCTCCAATATTTTTTCAATTTTTGTAGCTGCTTGATCTATGGCAGCCTTGATTTCCTCGGCGTCTGATAACAGATGGTTCATTAAGTCCATCTTGGTTTCTATGAGGGAGACCTTCTCTTTTTCTTCAAGGATGCTACCCTTAATTTGCAGCAGATCTAGAGCCATATCGTCTAGATCCTGGGGAGTGTGTTTATGCTGCAAATTCCCCCAGTTTGCAAGCTTTACCTCATCGGATGTAGACTCATCTACTCCAGAGGACTTGAGGGGCAGAAACTCTTTCTTGTAGCTTCCATCAGAAGCATACTGTCTGAAAGGGCAGTCTAGCAAATTCCTTCTAGGGTGAAAGGATTTTCTTCCTTGGATTGTTGCTTCCATCTCATTGTTCTGTTTAGGAAGCGAAAAGGAAAACATTCCTAAGCTGGGTCTCTTTTGCTGATGTTCAAGTTTTTGGAGGGTCTTTCTACAGGCTGGACAGTCTTGATGTTGACCTCTGTGTTCATTGTCATTTAGGCTTGTGAAAGAGATGGTTTCAGAATGATTATGAAGAGGGTTTCCTTGGACAGTCCTTCTACCTGTATGATGAGAAGAAGAGGTAGAGGTGCTGTGAAGAAGGGAACTGGCAGGGGCAGAGTTAGGCTCATGATATCTGAAAGAGCTGGTTTGTCTATTGAAGGTAAGAGGTCTAGAGGTTATAGCTCTCTTAGTGTCTTCAAGGTTCCTAAGCTCATTATAACGGATTTCCCAATTTTGTGGGTACTTGATGCCTGTCCAGTTGAAAGTGACAGGTTGAGCTTGTTTAGACTTGTCCTGTTCCACCACGCTGAGCAGGTGTGAACTCTGATGGACATGGGTTCGGAGAGGAGGAATGATGTCATTCCCGAACCGGACTACAACCAGACTTTTTAATTGAAGGATTTTAGAACCTGTTAACATTGAAAAGCCCTGCGGGAGAATGTAAGCTTTTAGTAAGTCATAGATATGCGGGTCGTCTAAGCTTACACTGTACTTGGGGAAGATGGTGCCGAAAGCCAGACCATCATGGAGAGGGGCGGTGAAGCCACCAATGACAGCATTGCAAATTGTGAGTGACAGGTATCTACTGCTACACAAAGGGATGATACAGGAAGGAAGGGACGGACAAGAGGACCAAGGCCTAGTTTTATGGCTCCAAGATGAGCATATTTATAGCCACATTTCTTAGCCCAGTCGATTTGTTTCTTTTCTAATAAATTTATGTGGACTGGCTCCTCCGAGTGAGTGAATGAAATGTCAGCAGTTCTTTAACAGTCACACAGTTGAATCAACTTTTACATTCTGATTTTCACTTTGAATAATGGTCAATGTTATTAAAAACGGAACAGTGATAACAATGTAATGAACGGTTGAGTCAACTTTTGCCTTCTTATTTTCACTTGAATAAAGGAAAATCTTATTAAGATAAACTGAAATCGTTTTAGGCTGGTTAACTTTGTATCATTTGGCCCAATCGCATCCTCTTACTATCCAAAATAAGTAATAAAACAAAATAAGTAATAAAAAGTAGGTTATTTGTACACCAATTATTAATTATTATATATAATTGTTTATTTTGAATTTTGAATGGCTATCATAAAATCAGTTATGTTTTATCATGGACATTTATAATCTATAACAAACAGTATTCATCATTAGTATTAAAGTTAGGAATTTAGGTGTTTATATTTTAGAATTTGAGATGGAGTACTAAGATAGGTGGTTATATTTTAGAATTAAGGGTGGATTAGCAAGTAAATCTTTTTTAGATGGTATACTTTTCTCAGATGGTAGGAGGATGACACAAAAATCTACTCTTATTTTATGGTTTTGGTTTAAAATGGTGATTACAACTATTAAGAAACAACAAGCAACAGAAAACTTGTTAGTGAACCTTAACTTGTGACGTATCATGTTCCCCTACCACAAGATAAGTGACTACTAATAACATACAATATCTAGACAATATGCAACAGAATCTGGTAGTGCTATTACTGTACAATATATATTCCTTTTTGGGTTGGTTGATGAAGGTTGAGCAGTCTTTGACTCACTGAATAAGCATGTGTTGTGAATGATGGAGTGTAAATGTTGAAGTGAATATTCTGGGGAGTATAATTTAATCTGTATCATAGCTGATAGAATCCATAGATAGGAAAATGATGGCGAAAATTAATCAGTCTGCTGCACAGTCATGATTGCTCTCATCTTTAGTCCTTGAATCTCAAGGTGTTGAGATTCAATAATTAGCAATAAACCTATAATTTAATCTCTATCATAAATGATAGAATCCATAGATAAGAAAATGATGACTAAAAATAATCAGCCTGCTGCACAGTCATAATTGCTGCTACATGCTCATTGTTAATCCTTAAATCTCAAGGTCCTGATAACTAGCCATAAGCAATAAACCTGGGGCAGCAATGTACTATAAGACTGTCCAAAAAATAAGGAAGTTGTACAATGTATACTCGAGATTCGATAAAGGGTTGTACAATGTATATTCGAGACGAATCTCGGTTCAAGGTTGGAAACGTGAAAATAGAGACAAAGAAAGACAAAGCAGTAAAGGTCACGAATTCTGCATACGGCCGAAAGAGCAGAAAACATGTGTAGAGAATGAGATATGAGATATGCAATCCAACATGTGACCTAATCCAGACCCCATAACCAATCACACGTGACCTAATTCATGACATGGACAACTGTAACGAAGACTTTGACGGTAACTGATTGAAAATATAACCTATAATTAACCACGTCACCCACTATCCTTTCAGATAAAGTCCATTCCAGGCTCCACGTCTCTTATTCTGTGATGACTAAGCGCTTTTGAAATCTATCAGCAGTTTGCGTGTTCCATTGCACCAGAGAAGCCAGGTGGACAGCCTGGTTGTTGGGATATATTATAATAGATCCCAGGTACATTGACAAAGGCTTCAAATGGATAAATGAAAGGACGGAGTGAGCTCAACCCTAGAACATTTTGTCACCTATAACAAACTAAAATTGTAATTTCAACAATTTTATTAGATTTTGGTCAAAATTTTTAAAATTAGTGCAAATAGTCTACAATTTATCTCAGTCCTAAAAAGACTTGTTAACAGCTCTGGGCTTGTCCTAATCATTATCCATTTGTCCAGCTGTATCTCATCGTTATTGGTCAATGGTGTGTTACAACTTACTGCCACTGATGGTTTTTGAAGAGCAGGCTCGACCAAAACAATGCGGGTCAACCTTTTCAGAACGTGGCCGGCTGCTCTATATGTACGGTACTGTACCTAATTTATTTATTTTTTTCTTTAATTAGTGGGAGCGAATTAAATGCGTCCATGTTTTCGTGTCTTATGAGGAAGAGCAGCCGTGTTTATTGCGTGAAGTGAACGGTGGACCGCGGTATGGTCATACTCAGTTTTATGGAACCTTTCATTCAAAAGAACTAATTACCCGACTTTGTGAACTTGAGATTTTTTTCCGAATACAAACAAATTGAAGAAACGTTAAGAACTATCTTTAGTTGCAAGAAAACAGAATGATCTTATGAAAATAAATAAAATATATTCTTTCAAAATGATCTTTATCAACATATCTTCTATTAATTCCATTCCATATTTTGTTTTCTAAAATTTGAAATATATAAAATATTAAATATAAAACAAAAATACCTATTTACATTGACCCCTATTCCAACACATAATCATAACCCATACTTGATTCAATACAACTCTTCTTTGTACTTAAACAACTTTTATAAGAGATCCTTTCTAATTTTTTTGAACATTAATGAAAAACACGTTGCCTTTTTTAATTTTTTCTTGTTTTTCCCCCAAAATTTCCCAAAAAGGTGTTCTTCAGACACTACGCCACCTCTCCATAATATTGGAAAAAAACAAATATCTTCCGATTTCAACCAAACCAAAGTTGAAGTGTAAACCTATGCAGATAATACCTTCTCGATGATTTTATTTGTATAGGTTTTAGCGTAGGCATTTAGTTTATATGCATGATAAAATTAATCACATTGGTGTGTCTCTTGTATCAAATATTGCATCAATGCATATATAGATGCATTGAGTATTTAAAAAAGTATTCCAAAGTTGTTGGAAATTAGAATTTTACATGTTTTTCATTTTTTTTTTCTAAGAATGTTAACAATGATGAACCATTTTTTGACTTCAAAATCACTGAAAATAGTAATATTGTATGGATGATTTTAATTAAATTTTTTATTCTAAGTTTATTAAGTTTTAATTTTTTTTGTTAATGATTTTAATTTATAATTTGATTATTAAATATTTAGATTTAATCATTTTTAAAAGGCTTATGGGTATTACCTTCAAAATAAGTTTTTTTAGTCTATTTTGAGTTGTTTTCAACCCATGGTTTCTTGGTCTATTTGAAACTAATGTTGGTTAAGAAACTGAGATTGTATTCTAATATGGGTTAATGAATTATGATTTTAGATGCTATAAAATTTTAATTTTAAATTTAGAGTAAATCCTTGTGTAATGTGTATCCATTGTTTATTCTTGTGTTTTAGATTTTTTGTTTTCATTTTTCTTACACAAGTTTTTGTTTATCTTCTATTGTTCCACCCTACCATAATGCCAACCTAAGAGAACATTTATGAGCATGCATATCTTGGAAAGAAATCATAGAAAGCATGGTTAGATCAACCACCTATTCAATTCCCCACTACATCCTAAGTCAACAATCTAGAATTCATACAAGTGCACCCATTCCTCAAATGTTGGGGTTGAAAACACTAATAGAGAATTTTGTATTGATGATTACTTATGGGATACCCATGCTTCAGAGGAATTCTTTTAAATTCATTCCAGTAAGATGAGGTTTAGGATGGAGGAAGGCAGGTTGGGATCTGGCGATTTGGAAGGAGGAAGGCTGGGCACGGGGTTCTTTCAGGAGGCAATCTGTTTGATAGAAGATGGTGGAGGGAAAAGGGTGAGGTGTCCTAGCCTCCCATACCTCAGATGTAGATGGCCTGAAGATTGGGGATATCCCGATAAACCTGGGTCAAGGCCAAAATCAAGGTAAGGGACCAATGGTTAGGAAGCCAAAGTAGTGCATGCCAAAAGCGGCCCTGATTCTATCCTTGGTAGTTCAACCCATGAAGATATTAGAATGGATCTAGTATATGTCAGATCACGCTCTAATTAGAAAGTTTGTAGGAATGCAAACCTCGGAAAAAGCCCTAGTTTTGTGGAATAATACAACCTGTAATCCAAAGGGTCATTATGATCTCCACCTAGGCTCCAAGGGTTTCTTTACCATCTCTTTCACCAGTCTAGAAGATATGGACTGGGTTTTGGATGGGGGGGCCTATTTTTATTATTCAGAGGGCCTTTTCTTAAGACCCTCAAAAGAGGAATTTTGTCCAGAGAAGGAGGACATGTGAGTTTCTCCAGTATGGATCAGGTTGTATTCCCTTCCAAGTGAATATTGGGATCCATAAATTCTGGAGGATCCGAGGAACTGCTTGGGTAAATTTATCAAGGTCTCTAAACAAACAAAGATCCAACGCTATACTGCTTATGCTTGGATCTGCGTTTATATGGATTTATCCAAGGAATTACCCGAAGCGATCAGAATAACATGGGAAGATGAGGAATGGATGCAAGCAAGCCCTAGATTATGAATAAAACCCATTTCGCTGTTAGATATGTCATGAATATGGCCATCTATTTTGATACTGTCGAATGAACTCCCTGAAGAAAAATACGGAGAAGGGAGACAATCAACCGGATCAAGGTTTTAGCGTCAAAACATGAAGTTGGGAAACACTTTTGCTTGTTTTTTGACAAAACAAATTGCAAAATTGTATGCTTTTCAACTTCAACCCCTTCAAACCGATATCTCCCTTAGGAATTTCACCTTGAAGTAAACACAAATCTTTTAGAGAATTGAATAAGCTACATACTCATATTTTTTTTTTAAATTTATCGACATATAGTAGTGCAAATTTGTTGGGCACCAACGACATATACTTTAAAATTTTAAGTATGAATAATGAGTGACCTTTGTGGCCTCCTTTTTTCTTAGAGATATTTATTTTAAGGAAATGAAATCTATAATCATAATCTACACTCATTGCAGTTGTGCATGGAGTATATGTTTAGGATTTTCAGACTTATACCCTAATTTTTATTATTTATCGAAATAACATATGTACAAAAAACGATGCCTTATTGACACATGTTTTTGTCGTTTCATTTTTTTTCAAATGTGACTCTTATAAAAAAAACTAAAAGAATCTTTTTGAAGAGGACACTACAAGGAATAACCTTGTGATTTTTAAAAAAAAAATTGGCTTCATCTTTGTGACGATATTGAATTTTTATTATCACTGATTTTTAAGTCACTAGTTTTTTTAATGATAAAGTTTAGAAAAAAATCGTAAAAAATAGAAATCCTAAATGAAATTAAAAAAATTATATATGATGAGAAAGTAGATTGAATGATGAATCTACTCGTATAAACTCTGACAGGTAATTCTCATTTTTTACAGTGTTTCAACCTTGCTAAAGTGAGACATTTCTGAAAACTGCAGAAATGGTGCTGGAAATGTTGACTAACAACTCTTTGATGAGAAAATATCTCGGCCGAGAGATTTAAAATATCTCGGGTGAGAGTTAGTTTTGCTCAAAATCTAACCCAGAGTTAAGCAAATTTCTCGGCCAAAATTTGTTTTAAAATCTCGGACGAAAACATAAAGTATATCTCAGCCGAGAGTTTTGTCACATAATGCTTTGAGAATCTTTTAGGGGTCGACACATTAAAATCCCGTGATTTCGACGGGATTCCAAAACTTCTCGGTAGAGAGGTGTATAAATAGGCTCTCGTCTGAGATAGTTTTTATCAATCTCTCAATCGAGAAGTTTTAATCTGTTTTTTTCGCCGAGATTTTGCAGATGTTTTTTCCGCCGAGAGTTTGCAAATATTTTTTCCATCGAGATTTTGCAGAGCATTTTTTAGCCAAGAGTTTAAAGATCAGTTTTCAGCTGAGAGTTTTTATATCCATATTGCAGCCGGGAGTTTGCATATCAGAGTTTGCAGATCTGCTGAGATTTTGCATTATCCAAGTTCTTCAGGCCACAATTTTTTTTTATCAAGGCATTTTCTTTAATCCCTGTTTTAGAAGGCTCTTATTTTTTTCATCAAACACCTTCTGTGAAAACTAAGACTATGGGGAGATATCCTTCTTAACAAGCTAGAGCATGGTAGTTTCAGATTATTTTTATCATTCACCCATTAAGTACGGAAATCATTTTCTCAAGGCCACCTGAGCCAGTTTCCCAACACTTAGTCATTTTCACGACTTTCTGCAAAGTCTATCCTGAAACCCTATTTTGGAAGATCCATAAATTCTTCCTCAGGAACCTTCAAGTCGATCCGAAGATGTGAACATGTATACAAAACACCCATCTACACAATGACCATATGGCGCGATAATTTTCTTCAACCCACAAGCTATGATAGGCATTTCCCTGAGGCCACTTAGGTAGATTTTCTACTTTGGTTTAAAAGAAACTTGAACCCCTCTTTTGGCAGACTGTTAATTTTGTCATCAAACACCTTCTGTGAAAACTAAGACTATGGAGAGATATCCTTCTTAACAATCTAGAGAATGGTAGTTTCAAATTATTCTTATAATTCACCCATTAGGTATGGCAGGTATTTTCCCAAGGCCACCTAAGCCAATTTTCCAACACTTAGTCATTTTCAGGACTTTCTCAAAAATTTATCTTGAAACGCTATTTTGGTAGACCCATCATTTTTTCATCAGACATGCTTAATACAAGCTGAGATCATGTTTAGGTAGAAATATCAATAGAGTACAGCTTGACCACATGTTGCAGGCATTTACTTTAACCTATGATTTATATGGAAGGCATTTTCTTGAGACTACTTCTAGGTAATTTTACTTTCTCTGGTGCAAAACCTTGTTTTGGCAGACCCATAAGTTTTTCATACAATAGTGCTTAGCATATTACTCTTGTTGGGTCTTGCTATTATCTTTTTTTCAATGTATGTATTTAACTCTCAATTCTCATATCTTTTCATGCATTGGATTTTATGTTTTAATTCCTTCAACATGGGAAATCGAAGGAATTGCAGAAAAAAATATGACCGCACCAGAACTGATGAAAAGGCAAGGAAAGAGAAAAAGCGTGAAAATATGAGAAATTTAAGAGAGAAAAGAGCAATGGAAAGAAATGTGGAGGCACTTGGCGGTGACGAAGAAATGCAAAATGTGAACCTCGCACATGGTGGTGATGAAGGAATGCAGATTGTCGAGGAACATGTTG
>LPNX010055023.1:49662-101744 GCA_001517045.1 Pseudotsuga menziesii
TCACAGAGATTAATTAGAAGCTACAACAATATCGCCATTGATGATACATTTTTGGAGAATATGGATTCAAGTTAAATTGAAGAAATGTGACCTCCGATGCCTGATCATACAACTCGTTATAGAGTATAAAAGATAGTCAAAGAATATTTTGAAGGTAATTCGGTCATAGAACAAGCTCAATTGTTAATATGTTGTTAAAGAGAAAATGTCTAAGAAATGCAATTACATTATTGGGCATTAAAATGTCAAAGAGGATAAATAAAATGAGATTGTATCACAAAATTTTACATCGGTCCTTCCATCACTTGCAAAAAAGCGATCTCATAATTACATGGTTGCTCGTAAATCTATTCTAACAGGGGTTGTGGCAAAAAACACTTAAACAGTCGTTTTTTTCTACTACTACAAGAATGTTAAAAACATCAAGAAAAAGTTTATGGAAGCATAAAAAAATTAGGGTTCAATTAGATGAGGATGATGAAATTGCATGTTGGGGTGTTATCTTTAGGCAACCTTATTAAGATAGACTTCCAGATAATGTGAGACACAGGGTGAAAGAGTTTTGGCATTTAAATTCTCGTGTCTTACCAAATGAAAAGGATTTTGTGCGACATCGTATATCGAAAGGAAATTATGAAACTCATGCCAAACACATAACAGAGATCACTCAAGTGGAAATGTTCAAAACTTTTATGGAGAGTAATGTTGATGCAAAGATTTCCCTTAGCACATTTGTGAAACTTAAACCATGGTATGTCAGGCCCATCGTTGTTCATGCAACATGTTGTTGTCGATACCATGTAGAATTTGAATTATATTATGAGACATTTCTAGATTTTGGCATGCAATGTTGGCCAAATAACCCTCCTTCTACGAGTGTTCATGAATTTGTATCTAAAATATTATGTGCACGAGAGAATGATCAAGTATTCTATAAGAAACAATGCATCAAGGGTAAAAATGTGAGGAATGTTCTGATTTGGCCCTTTCTAATGCTAACTACCACATTGATGCAAGCGATCCTCAAATATCAAATCGCATTGTGAAATGGAACAGATATGAATATGTTGATTATACTCCTGTTACAGATTCAAAATCAACATCAAGAAAGATTAATTTAGTTGAAAGTGATATCTCTTTGACAGATTTTATGAATTTGTTCAGGGATAAAATATATAAATATATCAAGCACTCTCACTCAGCACGATGGCAGGACTTACAGTTCAAGCAATCATGATATGTATTTGGAAAAGGAACAATATAATTCATTGTCGATTTTGTTGAAAATTACACTTTCACTTCGCAAAAGGAGATATAGAGTGAGTATTATCATTCATATCAGGTATCTATACTTGTTCATATTATGTATAGACATGCAGAACTTAATGTCGATGGTTTTGATAGCAATGAAAATAATCATGAAGTGATTAAGGAGTATCATTTCTACATCAGTGATGATCGTACACATGATACATGTTTTGTCCAGCATTGTTTTTGTATGCTTTATAAAGAATTATCAAGATGAAAGGTCACTTTTAAAGGACATTGGGTGTGGTCAGATGGTTGTGCTAGTCAATTTAAATCAATGCGCTCATTCTTATGGTTGTCTCAACTTCATATAAACACGGATGTTCGCCACACATGGAGATTTTTTGAAACATGGCATGGAAAAGGAGAACACGATGGTGCTAGGGCTTGTGTGAAACGTGCACTTAGGAGATATCAAATGAATCGCTCTACTTCTCGCCTTGCAAATTCAAACGATGTTGTTAGTTGGTGCAAACAAAATTTGAGCCATGAATTCAATGAAAGGATGGGTAATGTGAGAAGGTTTTTCTGGAATATTTCAATGGGTGATGTTGACAGATCAATGCCACATAATTATACTCTAATCCCGAAAACAAGGGGCATACACTCCATTAGGAGTAAGAAAATGACAAATATACATGCAATCGAGAAACGAAAGTACTCTTTCTTTTGTATAGCATGTATTGATGATGTAGAGTCCTTGGATGAGTTTCAAAACCATACTAACAAATTTGTAAAACCATGGAGACACCAAGAATTGACACCATTTCCCCCATTTGCAAATATCAGCGATGTAGAGCACGACAATGAAGCACTTGTGATTGACAAAGATTATAATCGTGTTTCTGATTTGGTTAGAGAAGGTGATGTATTTGTTGTCATTGCATCGATAGATACTCCGAAAAAAGTGAATTATTATTTATCAAAAACAACGTTGATGCAATAATTTAAAGACTCGTCAAATTATACGTATGGTGTGGGTTCAATGGTTATAATGGGACATTTCTTTGCATAAGTAAGGAAATGTAAAGACCATATTGTTTTTCAAGACTACGAGTCAGATGTTATATATGCTCAATACAGTCATTTGGTCATAGCATCCCGGTTGCAATTGAAGGCAGTGAAGAGTAGGAAAAATTCCAAGCATTGACAATGGAAATTGTCGATAGAAGATCATAATGCCATTCTTGATAATATTCCACTGGCACATTTCATATGAATGAAAAACACATCAAGGTTGACGAATTTTTGTTCTTTGATTCTAGGGTGGGTGGGTGGGAGCGGCCAAATGAGCTTCCACCTTCACGTGGTTGGCCTCGTTAGTAGAGAATATATATATAATTCTCGAAACTAAGAGAAGCTCTTTCTAACAATATTATTTTAAATATATATTATCGGTTTTGATAAAGCTAGATTCATATATATGTTCTTGATGTTGTTGATGTTTTAATGGATTTAAATATAAATATTGAGTTTGAACATTACAGAATAGCATTTTTATTTCTAACTTGTTACATATTTTTAAAACATAAGAAGGCACAATCTCATGATTTTGTATTACTAATTTAAAGATAACTAATGAAGATATAGTTCAACCTCAAGTTATCTCAAAGTTTAATTGAAAATCAACTACCACTAAACTGAAATGTGAATGTCTATAGTTGCTTTCAATTATGAAATTCATTTAGGTATAAAACATTTAATTCTTTATAAAATATTTATTTTAAGTTAAGAAATCAATTATAATATATCCAACATTCTCCTATGTTTTTATTTATAATTAATTTATTAAATTTTGGGTTGCTACACTTAGAAACATTTTTATTATTATTATAGATGATCAACTCATAGTATTGATGGGCCTATTCTTCCACCATGCTAGATATAAATTATAATGAACTACATTTCCTTATTTGAAAATATCATTTCCCTTTCTTTGTATTTATCATGTCTAAAGGGTTTCCATGACATTTAAATGATTAGTTCCTTTTGAAAAGTGTGTTCTATTGTAGGAATGGAACCAATTATTGGCTCTAAAAATAAACCATAGTTTAGCTGGTAAAACAATAATAACCTATGGACAATGGCATTTTCAATATTTAAACGGGGATAAGGTCTCACCCAAGAATGATAAGAATTAAAAAAAATGTTTACTTAGACAGCTTATGAAAATAGATAATAATCATAAACCATGCACACTGTTAAGATTAAATCACAAACAAGATTCATCCATGTAATATTCACAAAAATTTTACAATGGAAACCTTGTCATATTCATAAGATGGGTTCATGCAATCTCCTTATATTATGTGCACTAAAGAATATATTCAAACCCTTTCTCTAATCTATTTCATCATGCTCATACATGCCAACCACAAACTCATCTTACATTCCTATATATGAGTTTCAAAAAGACAATAAAGTAGTTTTGAATAATTACAACTATTTATAATATGGACACATGACTTAGCATGATACATTTTGATGCATTGATTATCTTGGTATGTTAGTATTTTTGGTGCACTGAAAAAATAACTCATGCACATATTGGTATGTTGGTATTTTTGGTGTGCTGTAAAAATAACTCATGCACATACTCAAAAATTTAAAAATAGGGTGATGAAAAACAAGAACATTATGTTGCATGAATGGTGATGGTGATAAAATACAACAATTTTAGCTTCACAAATGTGTCAAGGGTGATCTTATCCCCATTATTTATGTCATGAGGTTTCTAAAACAATTCCACTAACTTGGCATTAGTTTCATACTCATCTCTTCATAATAATAATAATAATAATCTATTTTTAAGGTCACCGCCAAGCGAGACACCAAATTGGTGTATGAGACCCCCTTGTTTGTGGGACAAGGGACCCCCCTCTGCGCAGCGATTTAACTGCTAAAGTCTACAGAGGTGTACATACACTACCCCCCTCTGGATTTGAACCCGTGACCTCCTAAGAGGAAACACATGCTCTTAACCATTAGGCCCACTCATGCTATGCTCCATATGAAAGTACACCATGCTGCCTTTTCATTCAATGAAACATGAGCATGAAGATGGAAAAACACCTCTCACCTTATCCCTCATAGTATATGGAGGTCTATCTTCATATGGAAGCTTAAAAAATTAACCCAACAACAAAGTTCATCATCTACATCTAATTGAACCATAAATATTTTATGCTTACACAATAAGAACACACTCATTGACATTAAATGCTTGTAACATTTACCTTGTTTTATTATTTGTATCCCTTGAAAATGAGTTTTGATCACAGCATTTACATTTCTGTATTGTCTTAAATTTTATTTGCAGCCATGTTCTCAAATAAAACAAGGAGTGGTTCAAAATTCTACAATAATTATGTGTCAAAACCATACCAAAAAAATACATCTAAAATCATCATGATACAAATAAAAACATTTTAATTACGATCATTTATCATTTTGCTATTAAAAAAGGGTCAAATTTACAAATACAGATTACCATTCAAATGTAACTGTTCAGATTCAACAAATTAATAATTATATATATGATCCAGTGCAGTCGTCATTCTAGATACCACAGTGCAGCCCTCATTCTGGATAATAACTGCAGTAAAGATGATCATAAGCTGTTGTACATGGTGCCAAAAAATCTGGATAATACCCTGCATAAAGATGATCATCAGTGGTACATGGTACTGAAAAGTTGCTAAACACTAAGACGGTAAAACAATGTCAACAAAGTAAACACTGCATACATAACAAGAGGACCCTAAAACAAAAATTCGGCAAACCTAAACTATTGCAACGTCTGAAAGGAATAAAAACAACTTCAAAAGAGAAAACAAATAGAAAGAAAACTCAAAAAATTTCAGTTTGATCATCTCAATCACTGGTTTTTGTTGAAATAATCAACAATCAGCAATAAATGAGAAATACAAAAAACACATAGGCAGAATGTCAATAGTAGCAAAGGATGAAAGTCAACTCTAGAAGCTTAGATTTGTGGGTATGAATGTAAGCCTATGGGCGTGAAAAAGGGGGGACCAAGCCAAACAAAGTATATGATGCCATAGGAGAAGTTAGCCAAGGTTTTTTTGTTGTATTTACAATTTTATTATTGATTGAGAAAGGGAAGATTCATCAATTGTTGTGACGTGCTTTTCTCTTATATAGTCTGTGTGTAATGTATTTGATGTTTTTGGAATTGTCCCACTTGAGCTTCAATATACCTATGGTCTTCGTGATCCTGGCCATATACCTTTGTTTGAAGAGAAGACAGGTCTGAAAAAGGCACTAGTTGAATATATCTTTAGAAGGTTGTGATGGCGTTTAGAGGACATTTGAGTGGCAGTAACATCTCCTACCATCATATACCATTGCCCAGGGATATATCATAGCAACAATTAGAAGAGGTTGTTCTTAAATATTATAAACCTGCAGTAGTCAGGGCACAAACCTTGAAGAACAGGGATAAATTCTCACACCAGCAGATCTGTAGGTAATAATACTTGAAGCAATTTGAACAGTGATGGCCACCACCAGAGAAGGTGAACAAGACATTCTTAATGGAAATTCAAATACTAATTAACAAAAGTTAAAAAGTTAAACTTGAAAGTCTAATTAAACAATATAATTATCCATGCAACTTGCAACTTATTTAAGAAATAGAAGTGCCTACTATAATTCCTACAAGGTTCGAAATTTTTCCTGAAAGCAAGAATGTCACTCTCTTTGACGGAATGGGTAACAGCTCTGGAAACATCAACTCAAAGGAAATGTGTTATCATAAAGTGATTAGCCTATGTAGATAATTGAATTATAGCAGAAGGGCCTGCTATAATTCCTACAATGTTCTAAATTTTTCCCAAAAGCAAGAATATCACTCTCCTTGAAGGCATAGATGACAACTTTGGAAACTTTGACTCATAAGAAATGTGTTCTCATAGAGTGGTTATCCTATGCTTAGAGCCTAAGGGGTGATTTTCAAATCTCACAACAGTCAGGATCATCTAGGAGTTTTCTAAAGTCAAGTTGAGGAAAACCAACAAGGAATATATGCATAGCATTGTCACACAGATTTTCAAATATTGACTAAGTAGGGTAATAACAGTATATTGAAAATTACCAAGTACGCAAGTATGTTGCAGTAATATAAGACATAATGACATTGAGTAACTTAAGTTTCAAGGGCTATGATAGTACTGAGTAAAACAGATTAGTGAACAAGCATACATGAAAAATGGCAAATACTTGTAGTGATCTAAGAAAATGGCAAATGTTGGTCACAATGCTGAGATGCTCACAACACTGCTCACACGACTAAGATGCCTCAAGGTAAATAGCAAATTGCTAATGACCACTGAACTGAGGTCTGAACTCTGAGTACCAATATGACTCTCTCCAAGAAACTCACAATGCTCTCTAAATTCTCACAAACTCTCCAATATTAAATGAAAATTCCAAAGTGGGGTGTATTCTACATGAGGGGATAGCCTTCTTACAAGTAGAAATTAGTGTTTGATAGGCGTTTCTGGGTTTGGGAGCCACCCTTATTAGTTGGGGACCAAAAGAAGACATAAAATAGTGAGGATTTCCACTTCTTTTGGGGACCACGAGTCTGGGGAGATTTTCATGGAAATTTCATGCACTCAAACAATTAATGAAAAACTGAAATTTCACCTTCTTCTAAGAAGGTTTCTCGAATATTGTCCCTAGAATTTTCATCCTTTAGGACTACTGTAAATTAGTGCATAAAACAATAGATGGAGGATCACAATAATTCACTCCTAACAAATGCAAGCTTCACAGCAATTCAAGGAGAAAATATACCAAACCAAGACAAAAGTTTTCAACTGTTCTAGGGCAACTTTATAAAATTGGAGTCACAACAATCTATGAATCAAGACAAAGCTCACAATAGATCTCACAAAACAATTTTACTCAGAAATTTATATGAAATAGTGCAATAAGGAGTTGCAACTGTATAATTGCTTTCATCAATCAAAAGTAATCTAGATAATTGTTACAATGCAATACAATGGCATTAATAGCATGGCAATTTGAATCCATGAGAGGTAATTCGAGTTGATGTTTCTAGATATGTTACCCATTCCTTCAAAGAGAGTGATATTCTTGCTTTCAGGAAAAAGTTCACATAATTGATGAAACACAGTTGTGTAGAATATTCTTGGAAGATTACAGTTCGCATAGTTGGGTAGAATCTCTATAAGGGGTTCCAGTTCATGTGAAGTTGGATAGAACCTGTATAGGTTCCAATTTCTGCAGAAGTCTATCAAAGTCTTAACAAAGTCCTATAAGGGACTTGTCAAATGTGTGACTGTGTAATAACCCAAAAATTCCTAAAAATTTAAAAATTTTCATGTAACATAAAATGTTCAAAGATGTCATTGCCTAAGAACCAATAACTGCTAGCGGTTACTCAAACAGTAGTATTTAGAATAGAGCATTGTAATTCTTTAGTTCTATATAATTTATTTGTTTATCTTTGAAGTACTATGTTACGAATGTTAAATTCAGCAGTTTATGTTTTTAAATGGACAGGAAAGAAAACTACATCTAAACCTGATACTAAATGTGTTTTTACTGTCTTCTGACAAGTAGGAGAGACCTTAGTTGAGATCAGGGCTTACTTAGATTACAGCTAACACAATGGAGTGATGGTTTTATTACAAGTTCTATACAGGTCAGCAGTTTTGTTACCAATAATTCCAGATCGAGAATATCACTCAACTAGCATAGGATAAAATGCTAGTTAAATTGTTTGCTTTGCAGCTTGATCCTGTAAGAGGTATTGTTGATATTTTATTGATAGAAACCTGCATAAATTTTTGTAAAACACTATTGTAATAGAATGGGTTTAGTTCAGTTATGCTTACTGCCATAGTCTTTGTTCAATTAACCTTTCTCTTTGTGTTTTCAGTTATAGCCTTGTATTTCAATTTTTAGATGGTGCATCTTATGGACAGATCTACTTCTGCCATTAAGAGCACAGTAACCTGAGAAGTCTAAAAACTAAAAGATATGTTAAACATACTTGCGACCAAAACTACATATTTATCATTAGTGTTTGGTATAAGGTATTGTTTATATTTATTTGAGTTCTTTCCAAAATTTAATCATTCTATGTTAATGATTCTCCTTAATCAAGTATTTGTATTTAATTTGCTTGCATATGAAATCCCGTTTTATATGAGTTTTCACTTACAATGCATATATTGTAATTTTTAAAACCACGATTAGACTAAAACCTAGCTTAAAAGTATCTATGGTTAAGTATTTCTATAAAAAGTTGGTTCATCCTCCATTGTTTGTATTTTACTAAATCAATAGTTAACATAATTTAAAATGAGGAAACATAGATATGCAAACGTTTGAGTTTATAGTTATGTATAAAAACTTTAGTGTATAAGAATTTCCTCTCAAACACAAAGTCTTTGGTTTATGTAAACAAGAAAGCAAAAACGAGGATAATGATACCAAGCAATGAAATCATAAGGTTTTGACTTTTAAACAAATGATTTGTGCAGGTTTTAAACGAGACTTTCAAACTATAGCATGAAACCCATAATTTGCAAATAATTTTGGTGGACACGTGGTTGGTGTTCAAATGATTAGGTTTTGTTGACCTTGTGTTTCCATATAAACTTGATCCAAACCCTAAAAAATCGCTTTGTGTTTAGTCTCTACTATGGAGTGGTCGAGCTACGAGCTCGTGGTCGCTAGGCTTGTTGTCAATCCTCCATTGTTTTGCACATAGGCCTTCCATAAGCGATACTGAGCTCCTCTGCAAGTTTCTCCTTCAATTTTTCGTGCAGTAAAAAGTGAGCATGGTGCTTGTTGTTGTTGTGGGGTGGTTTGACCGTCGATTTGAGTGTTGGAAATTTGAGCTGTATTCACCGTCGTTTTTACTTATGTGAGTTTTGTACACTGTGAGTGCTTTTATCCATACACAGTGTGAAGAGGGTTGTTTGAAAGAGTGAGTTGGGTTCTTTGTTTTACTGCTTATTTCCTCTTGTGGGTTTGATCCTCACCTCGTCGTGGCTTGGGGCTTCACATTTAAACACTATGAATTGTAATTCCTTGTGATAGTGCTCCATTTCAACTCAAGTTACTAATGAAAGAGGCTAGGTTGGATCACCATGTCAAAATAGCTGTGTAAAAAAACCTTTGGGTAAGATTCAAACTTAAATAAAATTATTTTGCATATCTAGAAGTTATTATTTTGTTAAATTTACAAGTATTTAACATTCGGGGTTTTGATTGTGCAGGATCGCAAGGTGAAGGCTCAGTTTTGAAGGACTCCACCATCAAGTTTCCATGAGGGCATCCATCCCGATAAGCCTCGGTTTCACCTAGGGTTCTCCTGCACGAGTTGTACGGTGGATTATGATGATACTGTCGTGTGTTGCTGGTTACTTGTTTGGCCGTGGCTGTTAGATACCCTATTTGCTTTTCAATCCTTAATGGTTGTTTTGTAGAGAAATAAAAAATTGGGGCTTTCATAGACGTGACTTAAAGAATTAATTTTGAGCCTTTTCATCCATGGTTGAATTAGAGTGATGTTGTTTGGTACTGGTTTAAAACTGTGACTTTTATTTGAATAGGCCATTAGGCCATTACGTGAGGATTTGTTTAGGGCTTAAAAATCCCTAATGGTTGTTCTTGTAGAACTTCTTTTTATAAGGGATTTCATAGCCGAAACAGATGTTTTGTTTAAGTGAAATCTGTTTGTATTTAAAATACTTTTATTCAGGATTTTAAACCTTGACTGGTGATGTAAAAGGCTGTAAGACAAGACTATCTCTGTTCAGTTTTGTTTTTGTTATTAAAAGAATTATTACAGCTTAAAGCTGAATTAATAGTATCTCTGTTTGGTTAGTATTTATATATTGCGTTCATTTTATCTATTTTGATTGTTATTTCCTTTTGATGGTTTAGGGTTAAGTAGTTTATTAATTAATATTGTTTTCTCTTTAAAAGAATTATTAATTGAGTACTTTTGACACTGGAATACTTCGATGGTAGCATAGTTATTAATTCATAAATGAATTCTGGAAATAGATCAGAGAAACAATATTATTGAATAAATTTACCTATCTCCTGTACTTTTTGGATTATACTGCTAGATTTTGAAATTTATAAATTATGATTTTATTTTGTTATAAAAGATCAGTCATTTTACAAACCCTAATTCTTCTTTAAAGTTTACAGAGCTAATCTTTCATTTCAGTTAACCCTAGTTTAAATTTTTCACAAAGGAGAACTAACTAAGTAACTATTTAACTTGGTTTACTGTTTTTTATACTTACTCTAGATAATTTACTGTTTTCTATATTATCTATTTAGGATTACATATTAGATTTATATTATGTAATTTTTTTCTAGTTTCACTATGTAAAATATTACACATACCAGTGTGTAATATCTAAGCTTCTTCCTCTGTCTCTATTTAATTTATTTAAGTACTTTAAATAAATAACAGTAAAAAAGAAAACCTATAAACAATTTATACAGAAATCCTATAGAATATAACCATTTCATTTGCATACATACTTTATTCGAATCCATTATTTGAAAGTAAATTATCCTGCTGTACTAGAGTACGACCTTGCAAAAGGTGTGGAAAAATGCAGTTTAGGTATATTTTATATCTATCAATTAACTCAAAATTTCTCTACTTATTTACCCTAATCTAGCTAGTTTAGAACTTACTAACTTTCACAGCATATGCATTTCTTCTAACTATCCCTAACAAAAATATACTATATCATTGAAAACTCTTAAACTTTCCAGATATAGTAAATAATTTAAATGACTGAACTAATCAAGCAAAACCTAGAAGTATAGATGAGGTGACAACAACTTAAGGAACCTGTTCCTCCCAACCAACTTCTGGAGAAGAGCTAGACTGCAATTCTCAGGACCCCCGACCTTGTCTCCTGGTCCACCTGGTAGAAGTACTAGATGAGAGATGTAGTCTAGAAATCCTCTACAACTCCACTGAGTGTTCAGTAGTAACTCAGTTATGATTACAATAGTATGAAATCATCTTAGAATAGCTGCACTAGTTCAAGTCTTCAACACTTATCCACTCAAACTTACTTCATCTAGTCCCCTCCATCAAATTCACTTGTGCACTTCATTCACTCAGAATTATCACAAATCCATAATGAGCAGCCTCAGATGTTTCAATGGGAAGTTTTATTAGCATGCCTAGGTCTTTTGGGTCAGTTTTTACTTAATGAGCCACCTGCTCTTGTTCCACTTTCTTAGGGAATCTTGACCACAAAAATAGGGAAGTTTCCACTTGCAACAGCTAGAAGTAGTTTGAGGATGCTGCCACATGTCAATCTACTCTCAACCTAGCCTCCTCCATCAAGTGACTAGTAAAACACTCATTTAACATCTTCCCTAAGTTGTTGTCTCATCTTTCATTTATTTATTAATAAAATATTCTGAAATTACATTAAATTATCCTTGACCCCACTTGGTCATTAATTACAAACTTTACATAAAATGTAACATAATGTTTCTTAAAACCTAAAAGTGTTTTGAAAATTGGGGCATGTGATAGACTGTGTGATGAGGGCCAAGTGCTCCTGTACAAATATATCTCGTGGAATGGAAGAACAAGATAGGGAAGGTGAAGTTACTATGAACTTCATGAGACGAGATAAATTTCTGCGTTATTGTAGTAGAGTCGAGAATCTAGAGGCATCATAGACTAAATGTGTAAATCTGGCAAAGATGAAGCGAATGGATCGTACACAGTCCATTATAGGGCCTATGTCTTTGAAGTTCAGATGAATGATAGCTGTGCGTTATCCATGGTGATCGAAAACAATATTTGAATTATATACTGGTTTGAAAGCAATACTGGTTTGAAAACAATATTTGAATTAGAATCCATTAGTGGCAAGCCTATCCTATAAATTAAGAATGCTATATCAGATGATAAGCTGCTGCACTCCCTGAGAGGGCCAATTCTACCATGGTTGAAAAGGATGTTCCTCTCACTTATCCAAGAGAGAAATTATCCATTCACAAGAGGACAACAACAGATGACTCATTTATTGTTTCTAAACAGCATACTGATATGGAATTATCTTTTAGAGATTCAAAAAGGGGTAAAAGGGTTGATGATGAGCAAAAGGCTGCTGAGAACAGTGATTGACTGCACATACAACAATGTTATGGCCAACTCCTATTGGATGATTCGTTCATGGTCCCAACTAGATCTACAGTGCATGAGCATGTCAATTGAGAACTTCACTAAGGGAACTACTCAGATTTGCAATCCCACATGGGTTGAAATTATTGGGTTGCCCATGGAATTATGGTCCTTTATGGATCATGTTTCCAAGCCCACTTACATTTTATATGCCACAAGCTTGAGTGTTTCTTTAATCCCCATCCTCATAAGAGAATATGTTTGGAGGTGTTCGAGGACCAAGTAATAGGTTTACATGTGTGGATAACAAGACTTCCAGACAAGAAGTGTGTTTGGACTCTGCATAATACTTGATTCAGATGTGCGACTCCAAAAGACAAATTCAGGACTCTCCCTTGATGTCTGGCCCTAAATATCCCTAGCATGAACACCCCCAAGCCCCATAAGCTCATTCATTGCTTCTGCTACCTAGCCTAACCTTGAAGTTAAAGTATCAGACTCAAAATACTTGGGTGATCAAGCCCCTTGCTCCTTCTCAACAACCCAATGGTATGCCACAGGTCTATCGGCAGAAATCTAAGGAAAATGGACACTCCTCTTTAGGAGTCCCATCTCAAAGATCCAAAAGAAGGGAATTGTCCACTGCACCTTTTTGGAATTCTAAAGGGCTCTCCATATCCAAAGAATGGAAAGATTAATATTATTGAAGGGCATAGTGTTGATCAACTACAGTTATTATGGTAAGAAACTCCACCTTCAAATGTACTTTATATTCTAGGTTTGAACAAGAATGTTCATTCGGTTAGTAAGAATGGTTAATTGTTTGTCTTCAATATTAGAGGAAAAAGATGTTTGCAAACCTACGTAAGTTGGTAAGAAACATAGTAATTTCATTAATGTAGAACATGCAATAGAAAAGGTGTTTCACAGCTTGTGCATAGTGAATAATACAACACCATGAAGACACCCTCTTTGCTTGATGACAAGTATTTGTTCCCCTTTTTGTTAATGAAAAGTGGGTGTTTACATTTTAAACAGGAAATATGATAACCACAATGTTATAGCTCAAAATGACACATCTTTTCCTGTGACCACTTTCCTATGTTTTTGTCGCATGTCGACACTTCCATGACGACACTTTATGAAAAGTCACTGAAAAAACACCTAACTTGGAGGACCCATATTTTGAGTTCTGTAACTCTGTTTGACCTCATATTTACACCGTTGGAAAGGTATTTCGGTTAGCTAAAACTTTCTAGAAGACACCAAAGTCTGAAAATTCCCAGACATACCCTAAAAATGAGTTTTTTGTCTGTACGTGACTTTCACTGAAGGAAACCCGTGTACGTACGTGACTTGCTCTATATAATACCCGCGTACGTACGCGAGTTGCTATATATACACGACTTTCTGTATTGGAAACCCGTGTGTATTCCTCATGTATGCGACTGTTGTTTCTGCAACCCGCATACGCCTCTTAAAAATGTAAAAAAAACATGTCTTTTCAATTTCGGGTAGTTTGGATAGTTATGCAACTGACTCCTTCAGTTGTAACTACTTTGTCTTCGCCCCTAACTCTTCCTTAACCATATAAATAGAGGTAGGGATGGCCATGAGAAGAGACTTGAATCTTTGCATTGTTATGCTGGAGGACTTGGAGCTCTCTTTTCCCACACCTTTGCCATAGAAGCATTCTCCTTGTGTTGCAGAGCTTGGAGGCTGAGTTCCTTCGAGAAGAGAAGCAACAGAACCAGATCAAGGTTTCGTGAGGTGCCAAACTTGAAGATAAGGTATACTTGTACTTGTTTTCAAGATTAATAAAGATGTGATGTCCTTCTTCTTCCCAAATAATTGTTCAATGTGTGATTGAATCTCTATTTATGATCATATTATGATGTTAATCAGATTATTAATTCATATTTCTTTGATTATCATTTCTTTATATGTGGTCATAATGGTTTGAGGAAGGTATAATTCGTTTTGCAGGTCTCTTGGAGCAAGAGAAGCAAGAAGAGGATTGAAGGGCTGCTTGGATCAACCTTCGTTTGGCTAAGGTATGAACCATTCCAATCTCTGAAACTTGCTTATATATACTTGTTGAACATTGTGCATCTCTCTTTCAACCCTAGTATGTTGATGGCCTCTTAAACCCTAGCCATAGGATACTTTCCTTTACAACAGAACTGGCGACTCCGCTGGGGATAACCTTGTCTGTTTGGGGTTTCTTTGTCTTTCTTTAAGCGTTTTGCATTGTTTTGGGTCCTTCTTGCCACTTAGGAACACCTTATAAGTTTGATAGAACACCTCCCCTACCTTCCTAAGGCATTGTTTGACCTTTTTGGGGATTTTGTCCACCCATACGCGAGTTGCAGACTGAACAGTCGCGTGTCTGGTTTGGTACACGCGACTGTCTATACTATCAACCTGTGTATGATACGTGACTTGTCAGTAATACAACCCATGTGTGCTTGTACACGCGACTTGTTGTATTGTCAACCCGCGTATGACACACGACCTGTCAGTAGTGAAACTTGTGTATGCCCCTTCAAACAATGTTTTTCCTCTTTTGTGGTTTTTTCTTCTGTTTGAAGTTTGTTTGGTAGGTCTTTTGGTGCCCTCTGCAAGTGCATAACTCTAGAGAGTCAGTGTCATCCCTTTTGGTTGTTCTTTATCTATGTGGTAACCTTTTTATAGCATTAGGGTCTGTTCTTTGCTCTTTCCCCCCACCTCCTTTGCTTGGCATGATTTTTGGATTATGTTTCTAGTCAACCTCTGTTAATGATCTTTTTCTGAGTTCAGAAGCTTGTTGGTGTTGGTTTCCTTCTTCTTTTGTTGGTTAACTTCACCATGCCAAAGTAGTTGACTTGTCCCTTACGCAAGCCTTCCTTCCAAGTAGGGTTTATGCTGACTTTAGTTCATTCTAGAGTTTGCTTGGTGGTTGTATAATAGAATCCATTTTGCTTTGTTCTTGTTATCTGCATACTTTTGTTTGTAGGTAGTTTTTCTTTTGCATTTATAAAAGAAAAATAAAAATAACATATACTTGTTTTTGTTGCTTTCCCCCCCACCTCCTTCTTTGGCTTGACCTTGTTGGACAAGGTACTGAGTAGCCTCTGTTTGTAGGTTTAGATTGATTCTTGGGACTTCTTGACCTTTGTTTATGTCAGTCTTATTTGCTCGGTCTCTTCATTCCAAAGTTTTTGGCTTGTTTACCTTTGTGAGCCTTCCTTTCAAGAGAGGTTTATATCCAACTTTAGGGAAACCTAGGGTTGTTTGTGGGGTGTAGAGTAGTTGTCTATTTGCTTTGCTTAAATTACTTGCTTGCATTAGTTGATAGGTTGTTTTTTCTTTTGCATTTATAAAAGAAAAAGACAAAAACACATGTTTGCTTTATATGCATGTAGATTAGTTTTTTAGTCTAGATTGCATGGCATATCATTGTTTTTGAAAAAATAAAAAGAAATTGTTCTTTTGTGGCTTTCAAGTTTCTATTTGAAAAATAAAGAGAATAATTTTTGCTTTTTGCATTTCATTTCTCTTTTCTTAGTCATTTTGTTTCAACTTTGAGTCAAAACACCACATAAGTTTCACGCCATTTACCCTCTAACTAAAAACAACCCTTAAAATAAACGATATAATTTAAAAATTACTAGTAAGTTTTATTTTATAGGGTCATACACCAACTAGCTCAGGATAGACTTGTGGACTAGGGAGTTTTAACTCTCCACAAGTATTTAAATCTCAGACGTAGTTGGCTAATCACTAGGTAAACCCTTTTCTGTGTTGATTGTATTTGGGAAGCTCCTCTCAAATAGGAGTTAGCACGAGGCCACGTGGAGGCTTGGACTGAGGAGATAACCCTCTGATTCCTTGTCAAAGCGTAGACCAAGGTTTTTGCGCATCTGGGGATTCTGTCTTAGACAGGGTTTGGGGCTTTGTTACCCTTCCCATGCGTACGAACCAGGATTGTGACTGTCCCCCCAGACTGTCAATATAGTTAAGGTAGCCTTTAGTCTCTTTGACATCTATGGTTCATACACAGGTGCACCGGAAGGCTATTTCTGGTTGACCTTGGATGGGCTTGGAAGGTAACCCCGGTAGAAGGTCTGGGAGGGCAGTGGGTGATTCCTCCACTTGTGCTTAAGAACATCTATAGGGACACCAAGTAACTGTCTATCAGCTTTCTTTTGGAAAGTGTATCTTATACCTATTTTTCTATTTGGCTTTAGGAATTTTTAGTGAGTGCTGTGTGGTTTGTCTGTACTTAGTGTGCCTTTAGGTGTGTGCTTTGTAATTTTGGTTTCCTATCAACCTCATAATTTGTCTCCTAGTTTGAAACTATGGCTAGCACCCCTTTGAACACCAACCAAGAGATCCCCATGCTAGGAACTCCTTTTACTATTCCTCTCACGGGGAATGTTGGTGTTCCCTTGATGGCCACCCTGAATCTACTTGGATTCACCCTAGGGCTACCAGTGTGGTTGTTTTCCACTCCAACCATCCTGAATGCTCCTGATGCTTCTCAAGTGAGCTCCTTATATCAAGGGCATCAAAACACTGCTTCCCCTTCACCTGTAGTTGATTCTCCTCCTCCTTCTACCTCATGCGATGAAAGTATTGATACTAGTAACTGGCAGTCTAAAAGGAGTAAAAGAAGGAGGAATAGGAAGAAGACACATAAGCAAGGGGGAACCCGTTCAACCTCTGCAAGTCAAGTTGAACCTCACCACCCAGCCTCTGCAGTTCATGCTGGGGGAACCTATCCAAACTCTACAGGCCATATTGGATCTAAGCACTCAACCGCTGCAAGTCAAGTTGATCTTCACCATCCATCCTCTGTCGATCATGCTAGTGGGATCCTTCCAACCTTTCTAAGTCACGTTGGATCCAGTCACTCGGCCTCTGCAGTTCATGCTGAGGGCACCCGTTCAACCTTTGTTGTTCAAGTTGAATCTCCCCATCCAACCTCTGCAAGTCATGTTGGATCCATCCACCCAGCCTCTGTGGTTGATGCTGGGGGCACATACTCAACTGCTGCAAAGCATGTTGATTTTAACCATTCAACCTTTGTTGTTCATGTTGGTGGTGTCCATCCAACCTCTGAAGGTCATGTTGGACCTAGTCTCTTAGCCTCTATAGGTCATGCTGGGGGTAGTCTCTCAGCCTCTGTACTTCATGCTGAAGACAATCTGTCAACCACTATGAGTCATGTTGACACTGTTGAAAAGACTAACCGTTCAAAACACAAGCCCAAGTTTCCTTGTAAGCTTTGTGAGGGATACCACCTTACTTATAAATGCCCTTCTATCACAGAGGTGCGAAGAGTTTGGTTTCATGGTCATCCCATTTTTGAACATTCTGAAGCTTTTCAACAGCCAACCTCTCTTAGTCAGGTTGGACCCAGTCACCCAGCCTCTGTAGTTCATGATGGGGGAAAAATCTTAGCCTCTGTAGGTCATGCTGAGAGCAAACAGTCAACCACTACTAGTCATGTTGACACCGTTGAGAAAATTGGTCGTTTGAAGTGAAAAATTAAGTTCCCTTGTAAGCTATGCGAGGGAGATCATCTTACTCACCAGTGCCCTGCTATCACAGAGGTGTGAAAAGTGTGGTCCGAGACTCAAGAATTTCCTTCTCTTGAACAACCTATAGTTTCTCAACAACCTACTCAACTTTTGGTTGATCAAGTGGTCGAACCAATCTCTGATTTGGTCGATCCCACTCTTCTTTTGGAGAGTGATCCTGATGTGATTGAACCAATGTCATCTTTGGTCGATCCCACTCTCCCTTCAGAGAGTGAATTTCACGAAGCGGTTGAATGGATTCCATTGTCGATCAATCCCACTCTTCCTTTGGAGAGTGAAGTCTCTCCTAGTCACATTTTCTTCACTGCCAGTTCAGAACTTACTGAACAAGGGGGCACTAAACTTGCTTCGTATCAACCCCCACCAAGCTCTCAGATTGCTTCCTTTGATTGTGATAGCCTAGTTGAGCCGCGCCTTCCTTCTAATGCACCTTTCCAGATAAAGGTCAAAGCTGAATCATACACGATCGCTCATTGTATTGTTGATGAAGGAGCCTCAGTTAGTATTTTGTCTGCTCATGCTTGGCGAGGCATGGGATCTCCCAGCCTTGTGTCGACTACTAGTCAGTTATTGGCGTTTGATAGAAGAACTTGTACAGCCTTGGGAATTCTTGCTCAAACACCTGTTTCTTTGGGTGGGAATACTGTCTTAGTTGACTTCATGGTGATAGAAGACCCCTTGGACTTCAATATGCTCCATGGACGTGATTATGTCTATGCCATGCAAGCTGTGGTGTCAACATTTTTTCATGTGATGTACTTTAATCATGGAGAAGAAATTGTCACTATAGATCAGTTGGATTTTCTTGATCCTTCTCCTGACCCAACTAGAAACCAGGTCTTTCCTTTATTGATTCCCAGTGTTTCTATAGACACTGCCCCGCCATAGGTGAACTATGTGGCCTCTTGTCCTCTGCGTTCAATTGCTACTGAGAAGCAGCCTTTGTTTTCACGCTTACCTTCTCGGGAATTGGTCCCAGTAGTTGACCGAGTGAGTCATCCTATACAGACTGTAAGGCCTAATCTCCACTCTATCAATCCATTTGAAAGTTTAGACATGTGTCCTATCTCGGATGATCTCCTTCCTTCGGATGAAGTCTTCCTAGAGTCTTTGATACAGTCTGACCTTCTTTTGGATGTCGGTTCAGTTGTGACTAAGTCTAACCCTGATTTTCCTAGTAATCATGAACTTTCTTCTTATGTTGGCGTTGTTGAGTCTTTTGACTCTTTCTTTGAACAACAAGTCAGTGATCCTAATGAGTTTGATTTTTCTTATGAATTTTTCAACTCCTGTGACACTGAGTTTGTTCTTGCAGACTCTATCTCCCTTGTTGATGTTTGCTTTCCTTTTGAGGTTGATCTTATTGATCTTAAATCCTCGGGCCTTGGCACTATAGAATCTCCTTCGGTTGATTCTGCCTTAACTTTTCCTTTTGTAGAAGATAGCAAAGTTGCATGTGTTTCTGCCAAAGTGACCTGCATTGGATCTTTTCTTCTGAATATGATCCTAATGTTGTTGTTTCTTGGAGATAGGATTTGTAGTTGGATTCACAACTATTTACTAGCCTCGCCTTGTTGGTCAAGTCGTAATTGCATTTGCATGTGCCCTGCTCCTGCTTATGAGCCTGATGCCGGCTTCCACACTTTTAGCTCATTGTATAATCCCTCATCTTTGTTCTCATCATCTCTAAGCCTTGTATCATTTTGCCTTTGCAAATTGACACCCTTTACCTTGAGGAGATGTTCCCTGAGTGTCTTTATCCTGCTCATGTTCCTTGCATTATGCATAGGTCTGTTCCTTGCGCATGGAACTAGTTTCACCTGCCTATGACACTCGTCTCCTCGCATTTAGAGCATTTTTTTTGCTCTCCTTCGAGCTCGTTAAAAACAGTAAGGAGGCCGCGAGTTGACTTTTCCAGACTCGTTAAAACTCCACGGGAAAGATATTGAGTTTCTTTAGGCTTAGGTCTAACTCCTCAAAATAGACTTGACTACCGAGTAAACTTGTCCATTCAGGCTCGTTAAGAATATGTGAATGGGAATCCACATTAGTGGTATGTTATCTCTTTTTTGGACCATGTGGAATAATATGAGAAAGGAACACTCTCTTTTCTTCGGAATTGAGAAGAGTATTCTCAGGCATAGGTTTATCACTTTTCCAAACTTGAGGGACTAAACTTACGGAAAAGGAACCCTCGGTATGAGCTTAGTTTTCTCTTTTTTGTGCTTTGGACCAAAACATGAAAAAGATTTCAAGTGTACTTTATGTCTTTGCCATGCTCATTAAACCCTAAAGAACAAAGCATCGAGTTTACTATTGTAAGCCCCATTTCTCGTAATCAAATGTATCTTTCCAAGTAATCTTGCCTTCCTTCACACTCGTAAAACTCAGGCTATATGTTGCTTTTGAAGGAGCGTTGGGTAGGTGGTAATTTAACCTTTTTTGGACCTTCCTAACTAAGTATGAAAAAGGTGCGCCTTTTCTTCTTCGAAAGTTAAGAGAGTTCTTCTTTGGTATGTTTTATACTTTTTTGGCCTCAGGAGACTAAATTGTACGAAAAAGGTCCCCCTAGAGTCTTCTTTAGAGTTTTCAGACTCTCTAAACTATGAAAACACCGTCGAGCATGTGCTAGTTCGGGCTCATAAAATCCAAGAATCAGTGCTTTATCAAGCATTCTTCTTTCTTTTCTTCGAGCTTGTCAAAAATGAAGATGGTCCCGAGTTTGCTTTCTTGGACTCGTTAAACCTTTACAAGAAAGAGGGGAAGGGAAGTTCATTCACATTTTTTTTACATCATGGCAGCAAGTCTTTTTTCATTGAACAAAGCACTAGTTTTGAGTCTATCAACAGTTGGGTCCTAGTTTTTTATCGTATCCCAATTCAGAGTTTCTTACTCCTCTAGTTGGTCTCTTTTCCAATTATATGGGGAATCTGTTAATGTCTCCTACATTGCAGATTTGTTTCGTTGGTCCTTTTGTGTCAAAAGCTGCCTAAGTCACTTTTGTGCCGTGCTCATTGTTCAAGGATTAAACCGTTTTCAGCCATTCTGTAGTTGCCTTAACCTTTTGTGTCGGCCATTCCCTAGTATCAGTTCATTACATCATGTCTTCGGCGGTCCTTGTCGTGAAATTCAATACCAATTCCAGATCCAATTAGTCTTTGACTTACCTCATGTTGGATGATGAAGGATGCCTTAATGCCTTCCTTCCAACGGATCTCTTCCCATCGACTGCAACACATCTTGCTATGGGAATGAGATTTAGAGTTTTATGATAGTACCTTGGGGATTGTAGTCATCAGTGGCAATTTCCCTCGCTATTGGGTAGTGGGAATACCTTAATGTATCCTACTCAGGGGATTCTTCAAGTGTTCGACTTCAAGTCCTTGTAATCACACTTGTTAGAATGTACTAGGTACCTTGGGGACCATTTTCATTAATGGTGGTTTCCCTCGCATTTGTTAATGGTTTTCATTATTGACCGGTAATCAAACGGTTTCCTCCATGTTTGACTTCAGCTCCTTTATTCGCATGGTTAGGATTCATACCTTTTGGGAGTTTTGGATTGAAGACCTTGGGCCGACAGTAGCATTGTTATTTTTCTATTGCCCAAGTTGCATAAGACCTTGTTACATTTTATATGACATTTTGCTAAGACATAGATCCACCTTGTATTTTTGTGGCTATGATCGATTGTTGAGTATGGATCCACCTTGTTCATTTGTGGCCATGACTCCTTTAGATTTGATATGGCACCTTTTTGCATATTGAGCGACCATGATAGTTTCATCAGTTATACATATGTTGGATCTGCCTATATCTTTATGGCGATGTTTTGTATATGGACTTGTATGTCCCAGAGATCAGTTTTTCTGACATTTATCTCTCTTTCAGGTACCTTTGTTCGAGCCTTTTGATCTTGGATTCTCTGCTCTCTCCATACTCAGTTGTTTCCTTTATAATGTATTTCGGCTATCGTCTTCCCCTCTAACCTCCCACAATAGGGGGCATATGTTATAGCTCAAAATGACACATCTCTGCCTGTGACCACTTTCCTATGTTTTCGTCGCATGTCGACACTTCCATGACGACACTTCATGAAAAGTCACTGAAAGTCACTAAAAAAACACCTAACTTGGAGGACCCATATCTTGAGTTTTTTAATTCTGTTTGACCTCATCTCTACACCGTTGGAAAGGCATTTCTGTTAGCTAAAACTTTCCAGAAGACACCAAAGTCTAAAAATGCACAAAAATACCCTATAAATGAGTTTTTTTTTTGTCTATACGTGACTTTCCCTGAAGGAAACCCGCGTATGTACGTGACTTGCTCTATATAATGCCCGCATATGTACACGAGTTGCTATATATACATGAATTTCTGTATTTTAAACCCACGTGTATTCCTCATGTACGCGACTGTTGTTTCTGCAACCCGCGTACGCCTCTTAAAAATGTAAAAAAAACACGTCTTTTGAATTTTGGGTAATTTGGGTAGTTATGCAACTGACTCCTTTAGTTGTAACTACTTTGTCTTAGCCCCTAACTCTTCCTTAACCATATAAATAGAGGTAGGGATGGCCATGAGAATAGACTTGAATCTTTGCATTGTTATGCTGGAGGATTTGTAGCTCTCTTTACCCACACCTTTGCCCTAGAAGCATTCTCCTTGTGTTGCAGAGCTTGGAGGCTGAGTTCCTTGGAGAAGAGAAGCAGCAGAACTAGATCAAGTTTTTGTGAGGTGCCGAACTTGAAGAGAAGGTATACTTGTACTTGTTTTCAAGATTAATAAAGATGCGATGTCCTTCTTCTTCCCAAATAATTGTTCAATGTGTGATTGAATCTCTGTTTATGATCATATTATGATGTTAATCAGATTATTATTTCATATTTCTTTGATTATCATTTCTTTATATGTGGTCATAATGGTTTGAGGAAGGTATAATTCATTTTGCAGGTCTCTTGGAGCAAGAGGAGCAAGAAGAGGATTGAAGGGCTGCTTGGATCAACCTTCGTTTGGCTAAGGCATGAACCATTCCAATCTTTGAAACTTGCTTATATATGCTTGTTGAACATTGTGCATCTCTCTTTCAACCCCAGTATGTTGATGGCCTCTTAAACCCTAGCCACATGATACTTTCCTTTACAACACACAATCATGCAAAAAAGTACACTTGAAGAAGCTTGGTGTGGGAAAACCCAAGGTGAATCATCTCAAACTTTTAGGTTTTGTTGCATATACTTTGATTCTAAAAGACCAATGGAGTAAATTGCATGAAAAAATTTAGCCCAGTATGCAAAACAATACACTTCAAGAAGCTTGGTGTGGGAAATCTGATCACTGCAATCATGCAAAATAATGCACTTGAAGAAGCTTGGTGTGGGAAAACCCAAGATGAATAATCTCAGACTTTTTGCTTTTGTTGCATATACTTTGACTCTAAAAGAATAGTGGAGTAAACTGGATGCAAAATTTTAGCCCGAAATGCGAAATAATACACTTGAAGAAGCTTAGTGTGTGAAAACCCATGGTGAAACATCTCAGACTTTTTGGTTTTGTTGCATATACTTTGATTCTAAAAGAACATTGCAGTAAACTGGATTCAAAATTTTATCCCTGTAGGGTAGCTTGAGTGGTTGAGCACTTTGAGATTCAGAAGGGATCATGGTTAATCCCATAGGCTAGTTGTCTCTGTTGCATTCCTCACTCAATGTCCCTAGCAGGTTAGGTTCCATAATCTACACCAACATGTTTACATCAGGTACCATCTATGAAATGCAGGGAAACCCACGTGGTTTTACTTAGAAAAAAAATTGGATGCAAAACTTGGGAATTTGACTAGTTCCCCTGTGTGCTTTTTGATTCATCTACTGTGGTAGAGATCATTCAAAACACCATTACTTGCAAAGGTCTAAGAGAATTTTCCATTCAGTCCCATGACCAGAAAAACAAGAAACTAAACACAATAAAAAATAGTATTATCTAGAATTTCAAGGAAACTGCCATGAATGCACCAGATAAAACTTGAATCCATGCCCTTTTAGGTTTCAAGGATTGGCCAAAATAGACAAGAAATAAATGAAGTCTCAACCTTGTAAAATGCTACATAACATATCTATGACATTAAAACCAATGGTTAAAGGTTTTAATATGGATTTAACTTTACATGAGCAATAACACAAGAATAAACCAAAGACCTGATAAAAAATTTCTATACTCAAATAAAACAATTTTGAAAATAATAAATCCCTTTAACAAAAATAGCAAATATATGAGAACAAAGATAGAATCTGTAGCTCAAAATTTATGTTTGCCTCCAATTTCAAAACAAGTTCCACTACATGAAATTATAGATAGAACTCTTACCTCACAAATTTTGCAGTTGTCTATGAAAAATATATAAGAAATATATCTTTCCTATGGCTTGGGAGAGTGCAAGTCCTGGAATTAGTGATTAGTTCACCAACCAAAATAATAATTTCCAATTTTCATATAGAAAACAATAAAAGATTTAACAAGATAAATCATTAAACAAAGTCCTGGATTAACAAAGATTTGTTCACTAACCCAAACAAAAAATCACAAATTTTCATCTCTTTCAACTTAACGCTCTGTTGGTCACTGTGTTAAGGTTTGTCAATGAGATGTCATACCATATTTCATGTACAAGAATGAATAAATAAAGTGCAGGAGATACAACATTAAGGAATCACAACCATTATTTGAATCCACCTTATACTCAGATAATTCCGAGTTTGATCTCGTCACCGAAGCGACAAGTCAAATGGGGTAAACCATATACGTACCTTGAGAGAGGGTTAAAGCATACCAGAACCGACCTTAGAATCTTAGTCAACAGAAAGAGAGGTTTCAATCAAAAGAACAGGCTTGAGTAATTCAGTCATGTCCAAAATAGTAATGATAAGAACACACAGTCACTTAGCACAAGAGATACTCAGTCATATTGATACCCTCTGACAGTCATGTTGAGTAACTCTCAGTCCACACTTGAAGAGTAACCTCATGATCACTCCAGGGATAGAACACAACACACAGGAAAAACCCATCATAACTAACGCTAAGAAAATCGTGAGGTAAGCGAATTAGAAAAATGCAGAGATTCACATTGAGAAAAATCGTGAGGTAAGCGGCTGAGAAAGACACAGAGACTCACTTTAAAAGATGAGACGTAAATAAAGAAACACAGAGATCAAGCTCAGCCCATGAAGAAAGAATAAATCATAGAGGTAAAACTCATAGCATGAATGAACAAATCGTAGATCGTGAATGAACAATTCACAGAGGTAAACTCAACTCGTGAAATGAACAAGACGTAGAGGTAAAATCGTGGACTGAAATCACAGAGGAAAACTCGAGAGACAAACCCACAGGCAAGAGGAGAAAATCAGATCGCAGAGGAGATAACCCTTTCTGGAGAAACCCACGATATCAGAGATCCTAGTGAGATAACAGGCTGAGAACACGGTGACATAACCCTAGGACCAAGTAAGAATAGGACCATGAGTCAACAACCACAAGAGAAAAGTGAACCGTAAAGGTGGGAAAACATTCAATTAGGACCAACAAGACCAAATACTTTTCTCTCTCTTAAGATACATAGTTTAATATATACTTTTGTCATCACTATATAAGGGGAACATCCAAATGGATGGTACGATCCTTTTGTCCTCAAACAACCATTATAAGATAGATCATCCATACATGTCTACAGAGGAAACATAAAGAGTCCAGTTCAGTATATCCAAGGAAGTGCTCGGGGAAGTGTCCTGATATCAATACCATCATAGGAGAAACAATGTCATCCTCAAGAAATCCAATATGATTCTTAAAGACTCAATCATCCATACTAAAAAATAAAGCAACCAAAAGGTTGAAGAGTAGGAGGTACAAGCTCTGCTCTAGAAGAGTAGTAGCTTGTCTTCCCAAATAGCTATTTCCTCATAATTTTCAGTGAAGGAAAGCAAGCACATGGCCATGGGGAGCACTTCCTTGGATATACTGTATGCCCTCTTATTGTGTTCTCTAAATACATGATGAAAGTCTACAGTGTGAAAGAAGTCCTTCAACTCCATAATGTTGTCATGCCAACCATCCAGATGGAGGGAAGAGAGATTTTCCTTATCATCTAAGCCCAAAAACTATGCTAACAGCCAACTATCATAAAATAGTGCATACCACCTCAAAGTGTCCACGCGTGTGGGCTCAAAACATTATCCAATGCTAGCACCTAAGTGAACAAGACTATGAGTGAAACCCCCATAAGAAATCAACACTGGAAATAGGTCAAATCACCAACTAACTACATGAATATGTGTTCCCAATATGCCAAGTGTGAAGGAAAAGAAAACAATGAACTTCTAACTGCACAATACAATGAAAAGTACATACAATGAATGTGGTGCACTATTGATTTGCAACTAGAGGATATCAATCTAAACCTTTGGACCGCAACACCAATGGATCTTGGTTTTCTGTGGGATGAAAAGTTAAAACGAAAGTCAATATATAATCAATCTAAACCTTCGGACCAGAACACCAATGGATCTTGGTTTTTTGTGCGTTGAAAAGTCAAAATGAAAGTCAATATATAATATATATTGAATTTTGTTTCGACTTTTCAGCCCACAAAAAACCAAGATCCATTGGTGTTCCGGTCCGAAGGTTTAGATTGATATGCTCTAGTTGCAAATTAATAGTGCTCCACATTCATTGTATGTACTTTTCATTGTATTGTGTAGTTAGAAGTTCATTGTTTTCTTTTCCTTCACACTTATATATACACACACACACAATTTTGGGGACAAAATATACAAAAAGTAATTAAATATTAACAAAAAGAAATATCCATACCTACGTCACTGGTGGAAATTGTGAAACTAGAATTTCCTCAACATCTATATTTGTGCCACTAGCCTCTGTTTCTTCCGGGTCAAACAAATTTGTATCATCAACGTCGTCATCATTCATGAATCTGGTATGCTACATAAATTTCATATATTAAAAACAATAGATTTCATATAATAAATTTCATATATTATAGCATACTTACATACCATGCCCCTGTTTTCATTTTGTCGAGCAACGACTCGCTTATAATTCTCTCTACAGTATGCTGCATACTGCTCAAGCTCTAACAAGAAATCATCAGAATAATCATGAAATGGGCCTGCATCCATATTGGATGCAGATGAAATACTATGTAGGCTGACTTCCACCCCTGCCAATGTAGCCCCAACACAGTCTCATATCTCTTCCCTCACCCCTCTTGCTATTTGGGATGTTGTTTCCAACTCCTCTGGTAAAGCTATGACTCCAGGATGTGGTTGTACTAACTGAGGCATCGAACGCCTATAATGAATATCTCATTGTGCATCATTTCGTTCATATGTATGACCTTTGCCAGCACCATAGAAACTGGATCCTGTATCTGTATAGTCGAGGTCCATGTTAAATTAAAACTCTGCAATCAACATCTTAACAAAATACTAAGGAACATCGTCATTATTTGGGAAATTCCCATATGCACACAGGAACCTTGAATAAATATGTGGTGCAATTAGTGGATCATTGAATCTTGCGATCTTTAGACTTTTTTTGTCTTAAGACCGCAAGTCAAAACATGAAAAGACCATTTCTTTTGTGACAAATTTCTTTACTTCTTCAAACTTGTGGCGACCATCACTGAAAATCGCCTTCGACGCATCATATCATGAAAAATATGGGTTGATGGTCCAACCCCAAGATATGTCTCAATCAAACTATTTAGATTGTGCAAAACAATTTGGAGACATTGTTGAGTACCAAAAGAGAGATTTGAAGAATCAAGTTCTACCTTCAATCTTGAGGAATGCTCCTTCATCTCTTCCATAGTCAGCATAGTGATGTTGTCTTCCCAAGGAGTATCCTTAGGAACATCTCTAGGATTTCTGTAAAGATGATAATATCTTTCATTTTGAGCATACTGATGCACCCGACGACGTCTCCTTGTCTCAAGAGGTGGATTAGGATCATGAGCAGCAAACCCTGTATGAAGTAAAATGTGCGTGCAAGTATTAAAATCTATATATATAATTTTTCAATCAAATTATACACATTTAAATAAAATATGTTCATTATAAATACCCGATGCATCATCTTGTGACCCATAATTATTGTTAGAATGTCTAGAAGCCCCTGTACAAAACCAAAAATTGGCAATCACATGTAATTTAACAAGAAAAATCATCAAACAATATTTATAGTTAGAATTTACATGTAATCAACCTCTACCTGGCGATGGTGTATCTAAGGAATAAGACACTAAGTGTGTCCTATGTGTTTGTCCATTGACCCCTGTAGACACCTCAGACATACATCTATCATCCTCAGAGCCACCACCTGTGCATGTAACAAGATCTTAGAAAGATGTGTAAAATAATATTTATGTTTATATAGACTTGAGTATGAATTAAATAACAATTGAATTTACCTGGTGATGACCTCAGGGATTGTGGTTGCATAGTAGCCAAGATCACTTTAGCCTGAAGCTGTGAAGTTGTGCATGATAAGAATATTCCACATGTTAAAAAACATGTCAAACAAGAATTCTAGTCAAATTTTACATAAACAATCTCTACCTGGAAATGGCATCCTATGTGTTTCTCCACTAGCCCTTGTAGGCCCATCAGACAGATGTCTGTCATGCTGAGAGCCACCACCTGTGCACAACAAGATATTATCAAGATGTGTACAAGAATATCTATGTTTATACAGACTTCAACATGAAATGAATAACATTTGAGTTTACATGGTGATGACCTCAAGTACTGTGGTTGCATAGTAGCCAAAATTGCTTCAGGATTAAGCTGTATAGCTGTGCATGATAAGAATTTTCCACATATTAAAAAACATGCCAAACCAGAATTCCAGTCAGAATGTATGAAAACAATATCTACCTGGCAATGGCATACTATGTGTTTGTCCACCAGCCCCTATAGACCCCTCAGACAGACATCTGTCATGATGAGATCCACCACCTGGGAGCAATAAGATATTAGATTTAGATGTGTAAAAGAAGATTTATTTTTATATATACTTGACTATGTTCATTGAATAACAATGAAATTTACCTAATGATGACCTCTGGGTCTGTCACTACATAGTAGCCAAGCTTTTTTCACCCTGAAGTTGTGCATGATAAGAATTTTCCACATATTTAAAAACATGTCAGACTATAATTCTAGTGAAAATGTACATGTAAACAATTTCTCTACCTGGCAATGGCGTATCTGAAGAATAAGATACTAAACGTGTCCTTTGGGTTTGTCCACTAGCCCATGTAGACCCCTCAGACAGACGTCTGTCATGCTGAGAGCCACCACCTGGGCACAACAACATCTTAGATTTATATGTGTAAAAGAAGATTTATTTTTATATACACTTGACTATGAATTGAATAACACTGAAATTTACCTGACGTCACTCTAGGCCTGTCGCTGCATAGTAGCGAAGCTTGCTTCACCCTAAAGCTATGAAGCTGTACATGATAAGAATTTTCCACAGATTAAAAAACATATCAAATTTAAATTTACCAAATTTAACATTATGCACCTGTGCATGATGAGAAATTCTCACATTAAAAACATGTCAAAACATGTCAAAAAAGATAAATATATTTCAGATTAACAATCGAAAAGGTCAAATATGATCCCTTGAAGGTTGTGGCTCAAGTATTCCCAAATATGGAACACCCCTAGTTATAAAGAACGACATTATCTCAACCTTCACCCCCCTATCCATTATCTCTCATCAATTTGGTCAAATAATTCAAGGCATGCCTCCTCCATCTCAAGCCTCATCTAGCAACTAATAAGTACAAGAAAATTTTCACCTTGGTTTAGAATACAAGACCTTATTTCTTACACCCAGTACAGGGAAAAGTAAACAACTGCACAAGAAATATAGGAAATCTAGAAGATATTTTGGTATACATGGTTCATGAGGAGGAAGAAGCACCACTATAACAAGAACAAATAATTAATTGAATAGGAATTTTTGAATACAATGATTCCTCGAGTGACATATTTAATGGGGCTGCAAGATACACATCTAATGGTAGACCTCACCAAATGAACATCATGACACAAAATTCACTCCCCAAGGATGGTTATGCATCCCAAACTAGAGTGAAACACATCACGTGGTCTTCATTTGGCAGCGCTATAAAATTATGTTATTGATTAAGAAACACATCTTACTTGGGATAAGAGAGAATTTCTTGGACATCTCTTTTTCTTCTTTTCAAAAATGAGCACAAAAATAGACTGTGAAATCATTGGAAATTTTGTTAGATACATGCCCTTGTTCTTCAAAATTACAGGACAAAAGTGGTGTCCAAAAAAGTTGTTACCCTCCCCACCAGAGTTCAAATCCCACTTTTTGACATGTTCCCTCTTAGTGAGATGAATGTTTATTAGCTATACATAATAACATGGCCTTATGCCCTGAACAATCTAGGGTTCACCCTGGGTACCACCCTTGGAATGAGAGGAACCACCTAGGAGGTTCCCTCCCAAATATGTTACCTGGAAAATAAAAATGACAAACATTTAGGGGACAAATTACCTAATATCACAAAAAGTACCTAAATTCCTTTAAATATTAAATTAGATAAATTGGTCAGCTACCAAAAACATGAGGTTCAAGAGTATTTATTTCTACTCATCTTGCCATTGTGGCTTACACCCAAGATTACTATTTTCTACTTGAGTTTAAAGAGTATTTTTTTTTCTACTCATGTTGCCATTATCTTTGAAATGTTCCTAAAAGTGACATGCATGGAAACCCTAAAAATTACATGCATGCAAACCCTAAAAGAGAAATTCATGCAGACCCTAAAGTGACATGCATACCCTAAAACTGACATGCATGCAAACCCTAAAAGTGGCATGCCTGCAAACCCTAAAACTGACATGCAAACCCTAAAAGCTATATAAGAAGGTTAGTTGAACCAAAAGGGTATCATTGTTATTATTCATCTTTTGGAAACATGTTTTGGGAGCTCGATGAGCTACTTAGGGTTTAGGGTGGATTTCCTTAACCTAATTGGATTCAGTGGTGAAATCTATACAACCTAACCAATTGCTAGGGTGAATAATCTAGATTCACCATTGTGTACTTCATTGCATCTGAGATTAATTGTGTTTAGGGAATTGTTGGAGATTCCTTAAAGTTTTTAGTTGGACATATTCGTTCATTAATCATGGCAGCGATCCTATCATTGTTGAGAAAGGTGGGTCTCCACCAAGTTCTGGGCAACAATCTTCCTATATACTGCTATTGCTGAATTGTATAGTGAAATTGTGGTTATCTCCATCCATTCCTCCTCAAAGCACAGGGCAACAATTTACTATGGGAAAGGGATCGTTCTATTGGAAACAAGTTACCAGTGAGCAGAGGATTATCACAAGGGAACTCAGCTTGTTTAATAAGCGTGATATCTACAGGAAGGTAATAACACAATGAAGGCTCACTTAAATTTCCCTGGATAAGAGGGATGGATTACTAAAGAGATCATGTTCACATATTTAAGGGTTGCATAGACTCAACAGAGGAGTCATTAGTCTATTTGGATGCCCTTCCTCCAATCTAGGCATAGCTCTCAAGTAAACCCACTTCCATTGGGGCCTATTCATCATCTGCGTTTCTACATCAAACTGCTACAACCATCAGAGATTGACTTTCCATTATTATTTGAGATCTGCATGCACATAAGAAGGAAGGGATCAACACGTGGAAGGTTCTCCTAGCTGAGCATGGTACTCAAAGATTCCATTTCCTTGAAGCATATTCATAAATATGTGTGTTTATATCAGGTTACTACAACCATTAAGCAATCCACCCTTATCACTATTTGAGACGACATGAACCATCAATCTGGGAAATTAATTATTTGCATAGCTGGGACATTCTTAAGCATTCGTTATCTTCCGACTTTGGGAATCACCTTGATCACTAAAAGCATTTGTACAATCATCTACAATTCAACTATGTTAAGGCTTAAACGACGACCATCTTAGTTATTGTTGTCCAAGGTACTTCTCAGATCAGATCTGATAATTTCCTAAATTTACATTATTTCTACGCTGCTATTATTTATGGATATATATTGCAATTTTTATGAATCTCTGGGTTAAGTTTGATATTGGATACAAATAAAGATCATTACTGAGTATAGATATCAGCAAGTCTAGTATGATAAGGAACCTTGAATTGTGTTGTGAAAGTTCCTAATAATAAACCCTATTCAAACATTACACCCTCATTTACAAACAAGACAGAGGTTAAGGAACGTATTGATCAGAGAAGTGTCAAGGGTCATCAACCAAAACACAAGAACAATCACAATAATCTATACCAGATTTAGTTTGGGATATTACAGTCTTCCACCTAGAATTTCTATTTTCAGTCTTACTGAGTAGTTCTAGTAAGCATCTAATATTGGATATGGTCCAGATCAGCCTCAAAATTATGGTGGACACGAAGGGACATACCTAGTCCGGATCAGTCTCTAAAATATGGTCAACATGAAGGGACATACCTAGTTCAGATCAGCCTAAAAAACTATTCTTTGTATTTTTTATAAGAACTTACATAGAATACTGATATAACTAGGGTTCTTCTAGTAAAGATATTTAGATCACTGTACAATATGCTCATACATTATGTATATTACGTAGCTAATACATTTACTGTAAGTATTGTTAGTAAGTTTTTTACTCATTACTTAGCTTGATGCTTCTTCTTATTCCCATTAATTTATGGTGTTCATGTTTTCCTTTTTGAAATAACATGTTTATAGTAGTTCTTACTCGTGCTTATCTCTTACTCATGCTTATCTATGTTGTTGTAGATAGAGATAGTTAACCTCAAAGACAAATTCCTAAAATAAGAGTCACCATATTTAGATATGACCTCCCAACATAGTTTTATTGACTTCATAGTTCAATGATCTATGAAGAATTTAAAATACCCACCTAAAAAATAATGCTCAAACATATGGAGCATGTATACCATGGCTAGGCCTTCCACCTAAGTACTGGCATTGTTTCACTTGGATCGAGTCAATGCATTTCTATTAAAGTAAACTTTATGAAATAAGATTGGTTCTCTAGGTTGTGCATGGACACCTCTCCAAATTATAATTGAAACATTGGCATGTACATGGAATTCAACCATCCACTTAGGGAAAACTAAAATTTCCATCATTGCCAGTTTATTTTTTAGGATGTTAAGGATGATTCACACTCCTTGTACAAATACATTCTTTGTTTTTATCTGTTTCATTCTTCAATTACTCCATAGTCTTCTTAATAGTATCATTGCCATTGATGAACTGTCAAGACTACCCAATTTACCCAATATTTAGTTGCAAGATAAGGACATTGGTTGGTGGATTAAGTTACTAGTGACAATGATCTTAGCAGGATCAACCAATACACTTTCATGAAGAGCACATGTCCTATCATAATTCCAACATGGATGTACAAGATGCACATTTTCAGGTCTAAGAAAATTCATAGCTACCGACACCTCTAAAAACTCAAGTGAAGAATCAAAATATGATCTTTCAATAGGTTGTGCATCATCCAATCATCTAAGTATACCTTAAAAAACGTATATATATATATATATATATATATATTAAAAAAATGTTGCAAGGGAAATCTAAGAGAACATTGCAATGGCACTGGAATGTAATGACATTGTACACATCAGATCCCCATTTAGTTGTGAAGGCCATATTATTTATCTTCTTTGGTAATACATATTTATTTGTACCGGAAGAATCCAACTATAAGGAGTAAGTGTTATTTCTATCCTCCAACATTATCTAGCACCTTGTCACTAAAGGGTGTTGGAAACTAATCATGGACATAAGTGGGGTGGGAACTAATCATGGTCATAATTGGGGTTGAGGTCTACAAATCAACAGATACTGGAATTTCTAGGGATCATGTCTTCTTGTCTTGAATCATAATTGGAATATTCAAATATGATTCAGGAAGATGAGACTAATAACCAATATTAATTTATTTCTTCTTTTACCCTCTATCTGATTCTAGGATTCAATATGTAGGTCTCCCACCATCTGTTTCGCCACCACCACAGGTTCTAGCATTCATGGGTTGGGGTGGGGAAACAACTCTCGATTTCGACCAACTGATTCGGTTCGGACAAGCCCTTGCTTGGTTTCTCTCCTACCCAGTAAGTGGATAGGTTACCGCTTCCCCTAAGCGTAAAATATTCCATACCTAATAACATAGCGAAACTTTCTGAAATGCAAAATGCAATTATTATTAAATAATAAATGATTTTCAGTACCCCAAGTGGACGATTGACATTCCCTAAATAAACAACCCTTGAATCCATGTTTGTTTGGTTGTTTGTTTGTTGGGGTATTCGAGCGTTAAAGGTCATTCACAGTGGTTATGAATCATTGCCAATAAGTAAGTCAGTCAGTGAGTGCCCAAAAGTTTCCATTACTAGCCAGTTAGGGAAGGATGTTTCATTGGAAGAGTTCAGTCCGGTCAATTTGAAAAAACTCTCCCGACCATTCAATTTTTGATGGTGAATGCAACATAATGGAAAAATCGTATTTGTAGAGGAAAATATGTATGCAACTCCAAAAATGTTATTGCGTAATATTTCATTCATCTTTCGTATTAGGGTTTACAATTATTATTAAATAATAAATGAATTTCAGTACCCCAAATGGCCCAACAATGGTGATTCTAGGATTCAATGTGTAGGGTCTTCCCTTAACACGATTGGAATCTAGATTTAGTTCAATTTTGATTTATCCTAACTCTCCTTTTATTCATGACATCTCAATTAAAATATTAGGAAAGAGGTCAATTATTCTCCGAGGCAACCTCTTATAATGCTTATGCATCCCAATAATTATTGAATGAGCTATTCCAACATAATACATTTAGTGTAAGTATTAGTAGTAAGCTATGTATCTCTGTCTTTTCCTAAATCAATTATTTTCAATTACCCACTACCCAATAGGTAGTAGGACCAGCACAATGAGCTAGGGTTGCAGGAGCTGAGCCATAAGCATATCCAGTAGCATAGCTAGAAGTTTCTCTGGTTAATTAAGTTGTCGATTCCCTGTTCAAGATCCAGCAGCAATTGTTTAACTGACTGATCTAGATAATCCAATTACAGTGTCAAAGGCTACTAGCACTAAAAGCTCTAGGTCAATCGCATCTATAATTTGTCTGGTTGGAGTAAGGGGGGTAGGATAAAATACACATTGGGAAAGAAAAAGGAGACACAACAATATGCAGGATGAAACACAGTGGCAGGGAAAAGACACATGGATTTGTGGCTGCATCAGAGCCACCTATACTACGATAATTAGATCCATCAAATAAACTTGAGCTACTATATACATGCGTAGATAAGGAAAGAAAGGAGACTTACTTACCTATGCTAAACACCGTTTCCTGGGGCTTGGGATTTAACCTGTGCGCTTGTACCAGGTATTAAAGTTGTTTGTTGTGTATGGTAATCGTATAATGAAGGGGCTTAAATAGCGGTATTGTTATGTGATATGGGTAAGGGTAAGCGATTGATGGGAGCGGCAATCGTAGAAAGAAGGGTCTGGATGTTAAGTTGGGAGTAGTGTATTGAACTAAACGTGTAGTGAAAGCGTGATGGGTCTATTAATTGAGGTGGGTTTGTTGGGATTTACTAATTTCCTGGGCGGTTTCCTTAGGCAAACTGGAACGCCTTTGTGTAGGTGAACTTGCTCATTGGACTTGGCCGTGGGTTTGGTGGACATCTACTATGTGGATTCCTTACGTGTACTGGGTTTACTGGGTGTACTTTGTTGGTGGATTGAGTGTGTACCTTCCTTACTCTGGGCAAGTAGATAAAAGCAATCCATCCACTTCCACTTCAATCTACTTGTCAATTGAATAGTCAACTGACTAGAGCAACCTGTCTAGCGCCATGGTCTACTAGCATGCCTGGTTAATTGTTAGCCATAGTTAAATTCTAACCTCTCGCCAAATGATATATCCACCAAAGGTTCTAGCATTAACAAGTTGGCACAGCTTCGCCGGGTGATTTTGTACCATCCCACCTCTTATACAAGCCTGGGTTCAACCAGATAAAGAAGGTGCTCAACAAAAAACCATTCTATTCAATTCTACTTCTCATATAGGAATGTAGTTAAATGTCATTTTTATCAAATAAGAAAGTTCTTTCTATACCCCAATGAGCCACCTTAACCTCCCCGCCCAAAAAAACATCAACTTAGCAAGCAAGTGAGAGAAGCCCGCCCGTAATCAATCTAGCAAGCAAGTGAGAGAAGCCCACCAGTAGAATCCCACCCGCAATTAATCTAGCAAGCAAGAAAGAAGAACGTAAGTGATATTATCCCACCATTTTTTTCATCTCCTAGCCTGGGTTTATTCTCCCAGCCTAGCCAAGTTATGAAGCAAGCCAGGAAGGAAAGGACAAGTGCTTTCATTCACGAACTTACACTACAGGACATGGCATTGAGTGTTGCCCAACAACCACTTACTTAAATTCAAGAATAAAAATTGGAGGTACCACAATATAATAGGATATATTTACCCCCTCTAGTCACATTATATGGAAGAGGTTCATAGTCAATAGACTTTAAATTATTGGGGGCGGGCCAGCGAGATTCAAAAATATATACCAAGGCTTTATATCTTCAACCTAGGACGATGGGACGAATGGAGTGGTGTTATTACCTTCACCCAGGAACACCTATGTACCCGGGGGGGGGAACTATTAACAATGCACTATACCGGTAACCTTTATACAAGAATTCTATGAGCATGGAGGAAGTGAACAAGTTGTTCAAATCTATGGTGAATGACCTGACCAAGGTAAAACAAGGGTTGGTTGCTCACTCCTTTGTAGGAAACGAAAAATGTAAAACTCTTAGGAACCAGCCTCAGTTCATAAGACCTCCGCATAAGGAATTAGTCGTCCTAAATAAAGTATTCTTCGATGAAATAAAGTCAATTCCTCTCCTTCTCAGTCGAGCCTGTGTGCATAAACTCGGTCGAAAGTGACTAGTTTTGAGGGGTAGAATTTATGGTGAAAGGCGGTAAGGTACCTTTGCTACAGCTAGCTTTGTTTCCTACCAAATATGCTTGAGACACCGAGCCCAGAACTCTCCCTATCGACTAAATGATTGCTTGGTCATGGTTTATTTATTTAATTTAATTATAGGTTTGTTATCAAATGCTCAATGAATTCCTAGCAGGGCCCAAGAGATGGTAAATTCAGTACATAAAAGGTGGCATAAATAGAATATAGAGAGTCTGAAAATGGCCTTATGAGAACTGGTAATTTCAGGAAAGAAATGTAGCATGTATCTTTGGATGCAAAGAATGAAAAAATGCATGTGCCAGGATAGAAAATTTTGACCTAATTGAGCGGAAACCCCTTCGTCTTTGCGTGAATCGGAACGCTGATGATGGTCGGCTGAAACGACACACGAAATGAGTGCCCAAACTCTATTTGCAAGCCCAAAAGGGCCTTACCAAGTGCGAAAAATTGTTACCCTGCCTAACCGAAAAACCTGAAATGATGCGATAGTGGACTAAGAGGAAGCCCAAAAACTTGTTACCCTAATCGAAAAACGAGTGAAATGATGATGATGGAGTAAGCAGAAGACCGAAAAGCCAATGACCAAGCATGAAAAGCAACAGCTTGGTTTTCGGGGTGAAATCCTGAGAGCGAAAATCCAGGAAAATTATGACGATGGTCGGCTAGGAGGGGAGGGGGTTTGGATTTATATAGTTAAACATGGCTCGGCCGAGAGTTAAAAATGAATCTAATCTCTCAGCCGAGAAACATTTCTAAGAGTTTAATGTACAAATAATGGCAATACTCTTGGATGAGAAAGTTTAAAAATCTCAGCTGAAAAATGATCTAACTATGGAATAACTCTCGGATGAGAGAATTTTAACCATGGTTAATTTCTCGTCCGAGATATATTACAACTCTCGGCCGAAAAAATATGCTGACTTTTTTCTCGACCGAGAAATTGGAAATTATACAAAAAAAACAATTTGTCATGGAATTGTTTCCCAACTTCGTGTTTTCACCCTTTACAAAAGTCCCATCATGAAAAAGAGGAGGTAAAAAAAAATAAAATCAAGAGGTGCATAAGAAAATAGTAGTCTCAAACAAGTTTGGAGCTCTAGAGGATCAAGAAGAGGAAGATCAAAATAAAATTATAAAGGGAAACACAAGGTCACTTCTTCCAGAAGGGAATATTGAATCTGAGCCCATGATGGGAGGCAAAATCGGGGAAGACAAAGGGAAAGAAGGACATGGACATGACTCAGGGGAAGAGGTCGAAGACGTGGAAATAGGGGATCTGGATTTGGAAGGCATTGAAAAAGTATGGAAATAGGGGATCTGGATTTGGAAGGCATTGAAAAAGTATGTGCGGATAAAGGGAAAGGTTATGTCCCTCAGGAACAAGTAATCCTCCTCAAAGAAGCTATCCTAAAGGCCCGATCATGCAATCAAAAGGGGATTAGCTCGGGATCTCATAAGGAGATGAAGAAAAAACACGAGGGGAAAGCAAAGAAGACAGGAATAAAAACAAACAAACAAAGGGTGGAAGAAGTAGGAAAAAAGGATGGTGGAATCGGGTCGATACTCGATTATCAAATCAACACTGGATCTGTACGTTTTACCAATGAAGATCTTATCATGGAATATCATAGGTTTAAATAGCCAAAGGAAAATATTAATTATGAATAAAAATAACAAGAGAACAAATCCGATTATTGTCCTTCTGCAAGAGACAAAGTGTATAGTGACTTAGATCCAGGACCTTTGTAGAAAATATGGTTGAAATGTGACAGTATGGCGATAGATGGAAGAGGTTTCTCGGGAGGTCTAGGGATTCTTTGGGACCCTACCTAGGTGAGTCTATAAGGATTCCAAGGGACTTGTTATTCTTTGACAGTCGAATTCAGGGTTTAAGGTTTTTCCATCTCAGGGAAAGTGACGAATGTCTATGGGCCCCAGAATGTTTGGGATAAGAGGTACTTCCTCCTCTCTTTATGACGCCTAAGGGTAGAGATGGCTAATGCCCATTGGGTGGTGGGAGGATATTTTAACCTTATCACCAATCTAGAGGAAAAAAAGGGGGGAAGGCATAGACTAGAAGAAGAATGTGACACCTTTCGGGAGACTATTGAGGATCTTGGCCTCTTGGACATCATCCCAGGGGAGGGGTGGTTCACTTGGAACAACAAGAGAACAGGGGATAGACACATAGAATTCCGATTGGATCGTTTCTTGGTTACAAAATCCATTATTGAATTGGGGATTGAAATACATAGTGCAACACTTCCTGGTATGGGCTCACACCATTGGCTAATTGAACTCATGTGGAGTGGTCTCGGGTCCCATTTTAAAAAACCTTTCAGGTTTAAACAAATTTGGCTGAAGCATCCATATTTTGGAGAAAGGATTAAAACTTGGTGGGAGGAGTTGAGGGAAGGGCAAGAACCGAACATGTATAAATTCCAACAGTCGGAAGGGCCTGAAGGCTAAGACCAAAAAGTGGAATAAGGAAGAATTCGGCAACATCTTTTCAGAAGAAAAAAATGTTAAAAATATGCCTTCAGGAAATCCAATTGATAGGGATAAATGAAGGTTGTACCCTGGAATTGAAAAAGGAGGAACTGAGTCTCTGCTCAAAGCTAGAGGAAAGAGAAAAGCAGGAATAAATTCTCTAGCACCAAAAATCCCAAAACTGGTGGCTAAAGGAGGGGGAAAACACAAAAAAATGTCATCACTTTGTCATTCAGAATAGAATTCAAAATAAGATTTTGTGCTTAAGAATACAAGGGGTGATTGAGTGGAGACCAGGGAGTAAATTGAAACTACCTTAAACCTCCACTTCTTGAATATCCTAAGGGACCCTCGATAAGATTGAAGGGGGGATATAGAGAAAATAACATGCCTTATCCCTTCCCTGGTTTCCAATGAACAAAATGAGTTGTTTATGAAACCCATAACTCTTAATGAGGTGGAGGAAGCAGTTTTCCAAATAAAAGAAGGCACTTCCCCTGGGCCAGATGGTTTCACAATAAAATTTTTCCATTGGTTTTGGGAAATGGTTAAGATGGACGTGCGGAGGATTGTGGAGGACTCCAGGGTTTCCAAGCGAATATTTCCAGCTTTTAATGCAATTTTTCTAACCCTGATCCCAAAAAGTGAAGGAGCTGAATCCCCAGACAAATTTGGGCCTATAAGTATATGTAATTTCATCTACAAAATTGTCATGAAGGTCATAGAAAATCGCATGAAACCTATCCTGTTGGATCTTATTTCCCCAAAGCAGTGGGGGTTTTTGGAAGGGAGGTAGATAATTGATGGAATTATTCTGGTTCATGAAATATTTCGGTCCATCAAGGTTAGAAAACTCCCATGTATAATGGTAAAGTTGGATATTTCTAAAGATTATGAAAAACTAATTGGGCAATTCATTAGGGAAATGCTAGCATCCTTTGGCTTATGAATTTGGCTTATGAATTTGGTGTCTTCAACTTTTTTCTTAATTCTCCTTAATGGTGTGCCTTTCAAAATCATCAAACCCTCAAGAGGCCTAAGAAAGGGTGATCCCATATCCCTGCTTTTGTTCGTTTTAGTGGTTGAAGGCCTGGGAATATCCATTGTTTCCTTGAGAGAGACTAATGAAATCTGAGCATTGAGCCTAGAACAAGGAGTTGGGAAGAAAAATCATGATTATTTTTTTGATGACACCATGTTGATGGGCCACCCCTCTGTCAAAGAGACTAGAAACTTCAAAAATTGCTTGGATAATTTTCTAAAAGCGTTGAGACTAGAGGTCAACGAACAAAAACCCCAAATCTTCTTCTTTAACATGCCAAGGATTGCTAGATTAAACATCTGTCGAATCCTAGGTTTTAAGGAAATATCCCTTCCTTCCAAGTATCTATGAACCCCATTAATTAATTCAATCACCAAAAAGGGCTTATGGACAGACCTCCTGGACAATATGAAAAAAGCGTTTAGCAAATTTCACCTTGCGACCCTTAAATTTGGCCAACCGAATTGTGTTGGTAAAATATGTTCTACATGCCATGCCAACTTATATGTTATATACTATGATGGCCCCTAAATCCATCTTGAAAGAGCTCTAAATTTACAGGAAAAACTTAAGTGGAGTAGCCCCCAGGAAGCGAGGAAGTGGGCTTTGGTCAAATGGGAAACTGTCTATTCTCCAAAGAACAAGGGCGGTCTTGGTCTCAGAGATATTGAAAAGGCCAATGTGGTGAGTGGGGACAAAATATGGTGGAAATGGGTCTCCCAATCTGAGGATCCCTGTGATAAACTATGGCACTTCAAATATGCTAAAGGTTGGGATAATATAGATCTCATCAAATTCTCTGAAAATAAACCAGGATCCCGTATTTGGTGAATAACATATATAGGAAGGATTTTGGCTTAGAATCATAACTTTTGGGAGGTAAGAAATGGACAAACGGCTAAGATCTCGGAAGACTCATGGAAACATCTCCCTCCGTTGGGATGGGGGAGGGATTTTCAGAATATCCAAGACGAGTGTAGGGCCCAGGGTATTTCCAGGGTTAGGGATATCTAGGGAGACCAGGAGGCTACCAATTCTAATAGAATTTGGGCTCCAAGGCACTGGAGGGAACGCCTCATCCCAGTGGAGGAAGTGGATCATTTGGAAGAAGCACTGGATAATAAAGAGATAATATGGAATGAGGGCAACAATAAAATCCGATGGGGATACTCTTAGAAGGGTTCACTACCCTAAAAGAATCCTATGATATTATGACCGGAAGGGGTATCAACCCAATAGACCAAAAATGGGGCAAACTATGGGACAAAAAGCTATGGCTCAAAATAACAATTTTATGTTGGCTAGTTCTAAAGAAAATAATCTTAATAAGAGAGAAATTAAAAAAATGGGGAATGGTTGGGCCATACCGATGTTGTCTCTGCAAGGGTACAGACGAGACCTATGAGAATCTATTGAACTCCTTCACTTTCGCGTCTGCCATTTGGGACTTCAGGGCAGAGATTTTTCATTGCTCTGATTGAATGAGGGACAATAAAGCCAACACTTTGTTCGAATGGTCCAACAAACCATTCCAAAATTGTATTCTCTACTGTCTATGGGAAATTTCCCCCCACTTTGACTTCTAGGAAATATGGAAGGAAAGGAACTCAAGAACCTTCCAAGGAAAGGCCAACCCCGAAAGTTGAATATGGGAGTGTATCATGAGGAGAATGAAGGATACTATCCTATCAGAATATTGGGAGAACGTTGATAGGGAAATGGTAGGGAGAGAGGCTACCATCAGATAGGCCTGGGGTTTCCCAGGACCTGCGAATTCAGAAGCTTATAGTTTGCACCTGACAAAGATGTTGTGAAGTCGAAACAAATGGTATCCTCCTCTAGAACGATGCTTCTAGGTCAATTTTGACGGGGCTTCAAAAGGGAACCCGAGTCTGACTAGACATGGTTTCATTTTTCGGGATTTCAGAGGCTCAATGGCAGGTTGCAGGTTTGGTTTTCTTGGATGGGAGACTAATAATAGAAACGAGGTTGAATGGTTGTTGCAGGGACTGAAGATGGTTGTGGAAAATAATTGGATACCAGTGATGGTCGAAGGAGATTCCCAATAAATTATCAACCTCGCCTCGAGACTATAGAATGGGACTCAAAACACCAAGGTGGAACAATTGTGGCTCTTAGAGGGCACGTTAGAAACACTCAAAGGCGGCCTGGTAGACGGTTTAGAATATTGTTTCTTCAACGTCAGACACTAGGGAAACAAGGTGGCAGACATGCTAGAAAACATGGGCTCAGAAACTCGCCAGGTGGTAGAGGCAAAGGACTGGCACATGATCTTGGATAAGACAAGGCAGGATAGGTGTATGGCTCTTATGGCTTAGGACCTGGTAGGTAATCATGGTGAGATAAATACGAGACACCAGGAAAGTTAAGGGTCCCTTCAAACACGTGGCTATACGATGGGAAGATCCACAAACCCATGTGACAACCGCACGTACCTTAATTCTTCTCCGCTTTGTCATTAAGAAACCTCCTAACTGACGACTCATAGTACGAGTAGACGCAAACAGTGGAATTGCGAATGTTAATTTCCTGTATGGTAGTATCCATTTTAATACCACTGACTGGATGCAAAGAATTGTGACCAAGCCTGCGGTAATGATGTCCCTGAGAGGGAAATTTCTATATAGGAGGGAGTAAGGTGATAGAGCGAAATGCATGTGTTTTTCTATATTTGGATCCTCCTACTCTTCACATAAAATATCTAGTTTTTCTTGTTTGGTCTAGAGATTCTCCCATGGAAGGAAGCACGGGAAAAGGTGAACGTCTCCTAAAATAGGAGGAGACTCCAGGAAGAGTAACTAGATCCCAGCAAAAGACGTTGTGGGAGTCTCGAATGTTTGAGCTAGAACACCCATAGGATGTTCAAAATAGTATTTATGAGACAGAGATGCATTTATGGGAGGAACTCGACTGTAAGAGGTTGCATGATGATTGTCGCAAGGTCAACGAATGGATCCTGGACCCCCGTCACTTGGTGGGAAGGGTGAGTCTTTATGAAAAAACTGCGGCTCTGCTCTGGGTAATGAAGAACCTTGTGGGAAGATCAGCTTGGGACAAGAAACCTGAGAAGAATCAGAGGCTAAGATCCAAGCTCAATGGCAGGAGTCCATCACTACGATATTCAATGTATGAATTCCAAGGTGGATTTTCTCATCTCCCAGCTGGGTCTAAATGAAGGGTTTGTGTTATCGAGTGCCTTATTCTCCATGGAAGTTTTTTCTTATGGAGGAAGTCTAATCAAAATCCCAAAGATAGTTGTTTAGTCCGGTTTAAAGTGATGGAATATGGTAAAGTAAATCTATGCTGGATGTAATTTTATTTTGTTATTAATATAAAGTGATGCTATCTTATTTACAAAAACAAAAAGATAAGTTTTAGGATGATTTTTATATAGTATATAATGTATTCAAAATCCTAAAATACGATTCTTGTACCACTCTTTGTGGATATGGGTCAAGTTCTACCCAATTTGGGACAACTACGCTCTTACAAATTAAAAGGAAATTATAGTTTGCCAGAGATGTGTTTTTGGACACTACTAGGAAAACTAGCCATGAAGTTCCCTATCATTAACATAGCTCGTCACACAATCAACAATGAAAATATATTTTATGCATGTTTAATGACAATGTACATCCATATTGGTCTCTAATTTCATGTTATTAAAATATAAGGTACTTTCAAGTGATAATGGCCTCTCTAGAAATTGCAAAAATGAATAACAACTACTAACATTGTTGGGTGTTGAGTAATTATCATATTACACTTGTTTGAATAATTTCTATCATTGTAAAGGAGAATATGCAAACACATTGATATATCTAGAATGAGGGAATACATTTATCAATCATTTTTTCCTTATTTTAAAATGAGCAAACGTGGCACACATTTATCTATTATATTTTAAATTCCTTTGAGGTTAGTTCCTTCGATTATGTTTAGCTTACTTATAAAAAATTACAACATCCATTTTCTAATATTTGGCTATCATAGTATTTCCTTTTCACCACTTGTATAGTTTCACAGTCCCTTAATGAAAAAATAATTAAGGAAAATGAAAGAAATTTGGATTCAAAAAATTCTCGTTTTAGTGAAACATTAAAGACTATTAAAACCCAAATAAAAATTTCCAAGTTTTGATTAAATGTGTGTTACTAGTCTAAACAATATCAAATTATATTCCTAAAATATATTTACCTTGTCATGTACCTAATAGCCTCTTTGTACTATTGAGGCCACATGATACTTTCACCAAAACTTTTAACCTCTAATACTTAAATCAAATTCTTTGGTTGGTTGTAGCATTTCTTTAGAGGATGACAAGCAACACCAACATTTAACCCTTAAGTTTAAACTTAACACATGAATTCTAATTTTGTCCTTGAATATGCCATTAAATCATGCACACAAAACTAAACACACTAACAAATAAGGCAATGTAGAACTATGAAAATTGAACCCAGTGTTAGAACAATTACACTCACATCAATTTCCAATTACACATGAAAAATTACTCACAAAAGAGACTGAATATGGAGCTAAACACTAAACTGTATTGAATAAGTGTACAATAGCCAACCTTGTGAAGTCATAGGCTGCCACAATAAATAATTACATGAGGGATTCGAATGCATGAAGTTTCCATTCGAATCTAGTCAAAAGCAGGCTTACTAAAACTAAGCAAATCCCCCATACGTGCATAAAGCAGTTTCCAAAACTGTCAAGGAGCTCACGAATTGGCAAAATCAATTAGGAAAGCTAAAAGGTAATGGAAGGACAACTCATACATGCTTTTCATAGGAGAAAAGAGTGGAGGATGTGGAGGACAAAAAACAAGTTAACCTCACCTAGTCAAACTTTCCCAATTGCCTTAAAACATTGAAAAAGCAAGCAATAAAGCAAAAAAAGAAGACATGCGCTAAGGAGGCCAGGAATAAAGTAGATTTGATTCTAGGAGGTTTCCCAAGCACTCCATGACTCAAAATTAGCAAGTTGGACCACTATGGATGTGTAGATGACAACTTGCATAAGGTGGAATATGGAAACTAGGCAAATAAGACAAAAATGGATTAATTAATGTCTAAGGTAGCTAACTATGGGTTGATTATTCTAACACCCCCCCCTTAAGCCTGACTTATGAGTAAAATATCAGAAAATTATAGGGCCTAGCAACAAGGCTTAGTCACCCTTTACATACTGCATGTCCATTTAACCAAGGAAAGAGGCAAAAACCCAGTGGGAAAATCCTCCCTTAAACATGGACTGTAAAACAAAATTTGGAAATCTTGTCATCACTCATGCTTCACAACATGATCAACAATCCCCAACAGTGATTTGAGATTGTTGAATGTCTTCTCACAAAATGCTTTGGTGAATATATCAACTACTTGTTCTGAAGATGAACAGAAGAGTAGGTGAATGGTGCCATCATGCACAAGCTGTCTGATGTAGTGCATATGGATCTCAATGTGTTTGGTTCTCTACTTCTGAACTGGATCTTTACAGATTCGAATGGTACTCTGATTATCACAGTAGATAATAGTTGAGTATTCTGATTCGAAGCCACACTCTCCAAGTAACCCCTGCAACCATAAACATTGAGTTGCTGCATTTACAACTCCTCTGTACTCTGCTTCTATAGATGAGAGTGCAATGGCACTCTGTTTCTTGTTTGACCAGCTGATTGGCCCTTCTGCAAGCATGAACACATATCTTGGTGTTGACTTTCGATCTGTGCTATCACCTGCCCAATCACTGTCAGTAAACCCAATCAAATCAAGATCAGATTTTGCTTTATAGAAGATCCCATGAGTCCTTGTTCCCTGAACAAAGTTAAGGATCCTTTTGGCTGCTTTCCAATGGATCTCATGAGGATGATCCATGTATCTAGAAGCCACACTTACTGCATAAGAAATATCAGGTCTAGTATGTGTAAGATACAACAAACATCCAATCAATTGCCTATACAGTGTATTGTTTACCATAGGTGAAGAATCAGCTTCTTCAAGCTTCACTCCTGAAAGGAAAGGAGTCTTGCTTGGCTTACAATCCTTCATTCTGAATTTATTCAGCAAATCGAAGGCATACTTGGACTATTGCACCTTGATTCCAGCTTTGGTTTGAGCAATCTCAAGCCCCAAGAATTGGCTCAATAGCCCCAAATCTGTCATGGAGAAGGCTTGGTTCATTACACCCTTCAAAAAAGGAATTTCATCCTTTGAGCTTCCTGTAATGAGAAGGTCATCAACATATAACACAATGATAACTAATGAACCATTAATCAACTTCAAATAGACATTTGGATCTGATTTGCATCGAACAAAATTCAGTGATAGCAGAAAGCTATCAATCTTGGCATACCAAGCCCTGGGGGCTTGCTTAAGCCCATACAATGACTTCTTTAGCCATCACACAAGATATGGGTTAGTAGCAAATCATTGAGGCTACTGCATGTATATCTCTTCAGTGAGATCTCCATTCAGGAAGGCACACTTTACATCCATGTGATGTACCTCCCATTGCTTTGAAGCTGCAATGGCTAAGGCTAGCCTGATGGAGTCCATCTTTGCCACTGGTGCAAAGGTCTCATTGTAATATATGCCATGAACCTGTGAGTAGCCATTGGCTACCAATCTGGCCTTGTACTTCAGAGGTGAACCATCAGCAGCAAATTTGGTCTTGTACACCCACTTACACTGAACTAGCTTCCTCCCTAGGGGAAGATCAACCAGCTCCCAAGTGTTGCTCTTCTAGAGTGAGCTGAACTCTTCCTTCATGGCTGCTTGCTATCTTGGATCTTCTGTTGCATCTTCATATGTCTGAGGATCTTATTCCACCATCAGATAGAATTTCTTAGCAAACATAGGATCTTTCATGCATAGAGCACTCTCAAATTGAGATCTAGTCCTCCTAGGGTCATTAGGATTTCTAGCTAGCTCTCCAGCTGCATGAATGGTCTTGGCTGCCCATTTTGGCCTTGTAGGGATGTTAGGATATGCAATAAAATCGTCACTATCAGACATATCAGAATCAGCATGTTCAACTATCTCTTCACTTACATTCAGAGGTTCTGGTGGTGAAGAGGCTTCTCCAACTTCCACTGCTGCTAGGGGTTCTTCTTGAAACTGAACACACCTTTCAATGAAGGATTTGTTTGTGCTCAAATTGATCAGCTTGTACCCTTTTGAATCTTCAGAGTACCCAACAAATAGACAATCTTGGCTTTGGGGCTGCAAAGCCTTTCTCTTTTCTGTTGGAATTCTAGCCCAAGCCTTTGAGCCAAAAATCCTGAAATGGGTCACATCTGGCTTGTGCCCACTCCATGCTTCGAAAGGAGTCATACCTTCAAGCTGTTTATGAGGCACCCTATTATAGATATAGGTTGCACAGTTTATAGCTTCGGCCCAGTACTTTGGTGGCAAAGTCTTAGCCTCCATCATGCAGGTTGCCATCTCTTTCATTGATCTGTTCTTCCTCTCTGCAACACCATTCTGCTGTGGTGTGTGAGGGATAGAATGCTACATCTGAATACCTGCATCTGCATAATATTGAATAAACTCAGACTTGACATACTCACCACCATTTTCATATCTGAGGACCTTGAGTTTCCTCCCATACTGGTTTTCAACCAAAGCCTTAAAGACTTTGAAGAGGCCAAAAAATTTAGACTTGTGTTTTAGGAAGTAAACCCAGCAATACCTGGAAAATTCATCTATGAAAGTCAATGCATATTTGGCCTGACTCATGGACATATGAGGGAATGGGCCAGCAACATCACTGTGGATCAACTCAAGAGGTGCATAGGTTCTCTCATGACTAGCTCTCTCAAATTTATGCTCTGGGTGTTTTCCTAGGATACAACCTTGACAGACTCCTTTGAAAATTTTATCTTTGGTAACCCTATGACCATCTCTTTTTCACTAAGATTAGAAAGATACTTGTAATTTAGGTGGTCAAATATTTAATGCCAAAGCTTTCTTGCCTCATTAGCATGAATCAGAAGAGCAGAGGGGTTTGAGTAGGGTAGGAAGTGTGAGAACATGTATACCTTCGAAGTGTGATTTGCAATTCCTTTTGCAATGAATTTACCACTTGAGATCTCTATGATCTCAAATTCATCAGGGGAGAATATGACCTTCTTTGGAGACCCTGTGTGGGTCATCTTATACACTGACAAGAGATTAGAGGCAAGACCTGGACATACAATACATTGTCGAACTTACCATGGTCAAGATCAATCCTTCATTTTCCCAAACTGTCAGTGAGAGAGTCATCTCCCAGCACTATTGGTGGACCTTTCGACATGTCAGGAGAGGAGAATGCCTCCTTGGTTGAAACCATATGTCTTGAAGCTCCAAAGTCTGTGATGAAGTTAGGTGATCTTGATGTGCCAGCAACCAATGCATGTACTCTCTCTCTATCCTCTGAATTTGATCCTCCTTCCCTCTTCTTTGAGCTATCAGGAAGGGAGATGCCATTCTTCTCCAGGATTTGGGTTAGCATGTCAATTTGCTTCTTCATGCAGGAGCTTTCAGGATGATTTCCCTTACCGCAGTATGCGCACTTGCTCATTTCTCCTTTGTTCTTCTTCTTCTGGTAGTTCTTCTTGGAACCTTGAGGCTCCTCCGGAGACTTGTTCTTGTCTCTCTTTTGCTTAGGTGGCTTTTTAGCTTTCTTTTTTCTTTTTGAATCCACCCTCGAATCTCTAGCAACCATATCTTAGTCTTTGGATGGTTTGATGGTGCCCATCATCACCAACTTATCTTGTTCTTGTGTGAGAGATTCCATGAAATCTGCAAGGCTAGGCATCTTCCAGGTTCGAGCTGTCAACTTTTTGGCATAGAAGGTCGAAAAAAACATTGAATAGTCAGGGCCAAGTTTCGAGAGTATGGCCAAGACCAGCTGATCATCCTTCTTTTCAATCCCACATTGTTTTAGCTGCAAAACAAGTGATTTGAACTTGGAGAAATAGAGTTGCAGGGATTCAAAGCTATTTGGACTCAGGGAGATCAGTTCATTTTCAATTTGATGTCCCCTCATCTCATCTGTTTTTCCAAAAAGATCAAAAATATTCTCCCATACTTCATTCGGTGATGTCAATCCATCAATATGGAAAAGGAGGTCTCTGGATATACTCAGACACAGGAGACCATAGGCCTCATCCCTCCTGTTGTGCCATTTAATCTTCTCTGCAGCTGCATTGGGCTCTGATTCTGTTGCCATAGTCACTCTGTAGAGTCCTTTCGCTCTCAACAGTATCTCCATCTCTGCTTTCCATTCAAAGAAGTTAAATGGAGTCAAGATGATCTTCTGAGATTGATCCATAGCTCAGAAATTGTCCCGGTAGTCAGTAGAAGGCTCCCAGTCAATGATGTCGAACCTACAAAACAAATTGGAAGGAGAGAAATTGATCTACAAAGGATCTGATACCATGTGGAAATTGAACCCAGTGTTAGAACAATTATACTCACATCAATTGCCAATTACACATGCAAAATTACTCACAAAAGAGACTGAATATGGAGCTAAACACTAAACTGTATTGAATAAGTGTACAATAGCCAACCTTGTGAAGTCATAGGCTGCCACAATAAATAATTACATGAGTTATTCAAATGCATGAAGTTGCCATTCGAATCTAGTCAAAAGCAGGCTTACTAAAACTAAGCAAATCCCCCATAGGTGCATAAAGCAGTTTCCAAAACTGTCAAGGAGCTCACGAATTGGCAAAATAAATTAGGCAAGATAAAAGGTAATGGAAGGAAAACTCATACATGCTTTTCATAGGAGAAAAGAGTGGAGGATGTGGAGGACAAAAAACAAGTTAACCTCACCTAGTCAAACTTTCCCAATTGCCTTAAAACACCGAAAAAGCAGGCAATAAAGCAGAAAAAGCAGACATGTGCTAGGGAGGCCAAGAATAAAGCATATTTTATTCTAGGAGGTTTACCAAGCGCTCCATGACTCAAAATTAGCAATTTGGACCACTATGGATGTGTAGATGACAATTTGCATAAGGTGGAATATGGAAACTAGGAAAATAAGACAAAAATGGATTAATTAATGTCTAAGGTAGCTAACTATGGGTTGATTATTCTAACAAGAAAAATACATCAAAGCATGGTATTTTCATAATGCATTTTTAAAAAGAGCTTATCTTTTTTAGAGATAATCCTCCAACTAAATGAAAATGAAGGATGTTACTCCTAGACTTAGGATTTTTTGTCACACTTAAACTCTCCGTGATACATGCCACCCAAAATTGAGGCTATATTTCCACACAGATGAAGTTTTTAAGGTCTATCTCTGAGTCTCGTCGCTCAACCCATGACCCATGAAACTCTTTGGTTCCATAAATCCCCTTTATAGATATTCCAATAAACCAACAATTATTCATTACATTACATAACACTAAGAGTGGGGTCCCCTATTATGCAAGAAATCCTTCATGCAATCACAATTCCCTTAAGTGCTCGAGCACATGTTGGCCATGGAATATGAATACTCGGATTATAGTGATTTTCAAATATAGCCTGTATTTTCTCTCATAATAGAACCATAATAGTTTACATCAATTAGATTGGAAATGCATAAGCCTTCACAAAAGTACAATCTCTAGCTTTTGTAAAAAAAAATCATTTCCTCTTCCCTATTGTTCATAATGGAAAGCATCATAATGAATGGATGTTTTAATTCCAGAAATTATATTTTCATGATTATAACTCTCCATGTAGTCCTCGTGAGCATCCCATGTTTCCCTTTTAATCTCAAACTGAGGTTAATAATACAAAAATATGAATTAAATCAATCGTCATCATCATGGGTTTATGAACCTTGGGATATATTACTAGCTAAGTTTTGTAATTAATTCCCAAGAGATTAGGTTAATAAATCAATAAGGTTACTTATCTTGAGAGACTTATCACTTCCCCCACTTGTGGAAAAATATCCCTCGTCTATTTTCCAATCTTTTTCATTTGTAGTTTTTAGGGTTTTTATATTATAGGTAAATGTACATCATTGAAAAATATTTGGTTATCCTAGACCTTGTTTGGCTTCTAACCATTTTTTCATTACATATATATTTACATTATGGGGTTAAAAATAGGGTTTTAACCCCCCCTCTAATTTATGCACCTCCCCCATTGCATATCATCACTATATATATTAAGAAAAAACATTACATAAAAAATCCAAAATAGATGTGAGTCCACCTCTCACATAGCATTTTCTAGTTCACAAGTTGCTTTTTAGCTACAACTTACATATTGTTCTTTTTCCAAATCAGGGTGTTAAC
>LPNX010055023.1:101768-122455 GCA_001517045.1 Pseudotsuga menziesii
TCTCTAGTTCACAAGTTTCTTTTTTAGCTACAACTTACATATTGTTTGTTTTCCTTGCAATATTGCATAGTTATTGGTTATTCCCTATATAATGCATCTTCATTTCCTATTTATAACCACCTTAGTTTCCTCCCAAGGATTTCCATATAATTAGCATGTATAGGTTGATCAATTATTAATAAGAAATTTGCATGAACTATAAAAAATCTTATGTGAAAATTATTATATATGTAGGAATTTTCATTATCACAAGGTATGCATGTGTTTTCATATTACCAAATAAGTACAAAATTTTAGTTCAATACTTATCTGCATGGATATTTATTTGTTTCAAAAGGTTTCAATGGAAAAGAGTTCAGTCCATTGCTTTTTTTGACACACCCTCTTTAATTGGACAATATACCTGCTACATGAATCTCTCTCTCACAACCATTTAATTTTTCGAGCTTCCTTACATCACTTACTTTTCTAGGCCAAGGAATCTCCTTCTACGCTAAACAATACCTTGGGAAATCCATCTTGTTAAGGATTTGGTTGGTAAGGAAATCATTAACTCATAAAGTCATATTGCCAGGCATCCCAGTAGGATCCTCTAATCAGCTAGTAAGTGGTGGAAATTAGAGGGCTGTAGTGTCATCAAATTTGCCTTCTTCCCTATCTCTAAACTCACAATAGTCATAAATATCCCTTACTAGGTATATTCATCATTCACCCATGTCATAAACATAAATATGAAATATCATGAGGCATATCTATATCTTTCAACAAATCTTGAAAATAATTATTAAAACAATTAAATTTCAGATAATACAACATAATATATTATTCAATAAATATTTCCTCCTACACTTCATTCCTCATCAACTAATTAGTTAAAATATATATTATTCAATAAACATTTCCTCATACGCTTCATTCCTTATCAACCTACCCCATTCATGCCCCTCACTCATATCGTCCTTTCTCCATGCCTTCCATCACTGCTCACCTAAATCCATTCCTCTCATCTATTATCCATTGCTCCACCTCTCATTCTCATTCATTTTATATACCTTACACCATCTCTCCTACCTTCCCTACGCACTCTTCATCTCCATTTACTTTTCTTATCTTCCACTAATCCTCCTCCCTTTCACTCATCCCTTCAAAATCATCCCTCACAAACCACCCACACATCCCTTGCACTCACAAAAACCACCCATGCACCCACTTGCAATTCCACACAACTTCCACTCCCTTACACTCAATTCCACATGACCTGTGTTTCATCACTCCTCCCTCTCCCACAATGCACTCCACCCAATCCTTAACTCCTCCCCTTGTTGTACCCGCTCCTCTAACGATACCTTTCTCCACGCTCATCACCATTGCATCCATTTCCATTTACCACCTCCTTCTCCTCTCACTCATGCCTATCATCTAGAAATCCCTCATCCATACAAGAACCTACACACCAGGACACATCTTCCACAACTAACTCCACTTTTCCCCACCCACACACCACCTGCACATCCACTTCCTCCCTAATAATCAAACGATTCACTCTAATATATGTGCACTATTCTCCCTTCCATCACTATGCCTAATCTCCCATCAAAATCATTTCCAACTCATTGTTTCAATATCCCTCCCCAAATCTTCCCTAACTCACTACTACTACCTCCCCTCTCCTCAGTCTCCCATCGCCCCTTCTCTCCATTGTTTGATGAAAATGAAATCAATGAAGTTAGTAAAGTCATCTCACTAAAAATTATGGATCAAAAGACAAGAAATAATACATAGTGGATCCTTTGAACAAAAAGAGAGAAAGAGAAATAAATGATGATGATCAAATAGTGAACCCTCATTATGAAATGTCATAGTTAAAAAATTATATTACACTCAGGACAAAATAAAAACAATATTGACCACTTCCCTATAATCCTACTCACAAAAGGATCTCCATGACACATAGGATAGAAGAAAAACAAAAATCATATCGACCGACTCCTTATATTTCTCCTCATCAAGGGATCATTCCATCATATACAAACAAGGATAAAAACCAATGTTTCAAATACAATGCTTCAAATAAAATGCTTGATCATGAATATGGATATGCACCCAAAATTATGTCACTCGTGTGTGCATCTTCTTATAGGGAACATAAATGAGTTGCATAAATGGTCCAGTTGTAAAATCTACAAAAATGTCTAGTGAAAGTCTAGAACAAGGACAAATAAGAAACGATGTTATGATTCCAAACCAAATCAAATCAAATTATATGGAAGATTATAGTTAAGATGATGAAAATAAAGATGTAGGGGACAAAAATAAAGTCCAGAGTATGGAAGATCAAGGTGGAGTTGAAAAAGAGTTTCATGGAAATGAAAGTAACAAAAACAAGGATACATATGCACCAAATATTAACAAACACGATGTCGATAAGGAGTATAAAAAATATGACTACCTCAAAAATTATGATGATGAAGAACAAAATATTAATGAAAATGAAGTTGTTACCAATAATAATTGTGAAGAAGATAACGATGTAGAAGAGTATAATGATGAATACACTAAAAATGATTCTAATCAAAATGCCATATAAGATGAAAATCGAAAAGATCTTTTGACACACGAAGATATAAACAATTTGTAGGATGTCAGAACTCAATGTGATCAAGAACCACAAGAACAACAGGATGCCAAGAAGAAATTGAAGAAGATCTTCTCAGATAAAGTCAAGGAAAACAATACTATTTGAAAAATCTTAATCAAACATAAATTAAGTAAATATTTTTTTAAGGTTGCTTCAATATTAATAGTAGACATTGAAACTAAATATGAAGACACCTTAACCTATCCAATTGAATTAATTAAGTTTCTATTGTAGTTTCCACTATAGATAAAGAGACCATAACAAGCGAAACTAAAGATTCAACAATGTTTGAAGATCCAACAATCACCACTAAGGAATACATACATCAACTAAAGAATAGTGACATACCGAAGCATGCAAAAATATCAAATATCAACATGGTGAGACAAGTTAATAATAACAATATCAAATTAGAAATATAGAAGGGACTTCCCTGCAAGCATTTCTGCAAGAATTGTTTGTTGCATGGTCATTTCGTTTTTATCTTGGAATCTTAAGCACACCATGCATGAAAAAATATGAATGGAAATGTGAATAATTGTTTCAAGAATTATTGAATTACAACATTACCATTCAAGATAAAACTATTGAACAAAGTTCATTGTCAAAGGGTAGTTCATAAAGTTCATAATCCTGCATTAAGTCACAATGAATTAAGCAAAATCCAAGCTTCAAGGAAGAATCTTTCCAAGGCAGGATGCCTTGTAATATACCTAAGTGTATATCACAATTATGATTCATATAAATTGATTTATTAGTAGTACTAGGTTAATTAGTAATTAGTTAAATGCTATGCAACATGTATTTTAATTAAAAGAAATGTCTTTGCTCCCTTAACCATATATAATTGGCCATTTATCATTGTAAAGATCATCATCAAATTATAAAAATATATTATTCAATAAATATTTAAAGAGGATTATTTTAGAATACTTATATTTAAACAAAAAAGATCCAAGAAACTAGCTTTGTAAGAGCGATTCCCCACCCAATTGTAGGCACTCTATCCATCATATATATATTTTTTTTTTCTGCTAAGAGGCCACCCCAAGATATGCTATGAGACCACCAAAGAAAAGGGAACTCCTACACGATTCTCTCTCTCATTCCACAACCCATTCTGCTCTCTATGATTATCCAAATGCTCATACAATGTTCTATAGGAATCTCACTTAGCTATCACAGCCTTGGATCCAACAATACCTGCCCCACGCAACACCCATTTGGCTTAATAATTTCATTCCCCGATCCATAGTTTCCTTTTTAATCTATCTTTCCAAGTGCTTCCAGTTTGTGCATAGAAGGATTCCAAACTACTATATTCTCTTTGAGAGCCATCTGTAGCCTTAATCTATGCCTTCTCAAGCATTCTAGAGTAGAAAAAATCATTTACCATGGTACCTAAACTCATTATTATGATGGTTTATTTAATTAAACTTTGTGTATTTAATTTAAGCTTTGGATTAAACGAGAAATGTGGGATCCTCACAAGGACCATGTGGATATTTATGTGCATGCAAATGTAATGTTTGGAATTGGAATGTTTTTTCATTCATGCTACTAACATGTGTGAACTATGAAGAAGAAGAAATGATTTTTGTTTAGAATATAATGATTTTACTTTCATGGAGGCTCATACAATTGCTATTGTGATTACTACTAATGATTATGGTGATGTTGTGAGATGAAATATGACCCACATTTGAGAATCCCTAGAGTCCCAACAATAAGGTTCTCTAGTGAACCTGGTTTGAAGTACTAGAAGTATTTGGGATAACCCAAGGGATTAATTGTAGATAAGAGGATCCCATTTCTAGTGTTCTGCAAGTTGAGGGGGAAGAGTGTTAGTTAATCAAGATAATTTTAGAGGAAAGTTTTGGCACTAGAGTTTTATGGGTTATGGTTGAGCATGATGACTTAGAGAAAGTCCTTAGAAACATCACCCTTGGTGAATTAATATCTTGAACTTGAGGTTGGTCTTTGTCATAGAGAAATTAAGTGTGATAGAACCCTTAAGTATGGGAGGAACATCTTTTGTTTGTCACTTGTTATAGGATTATCTTTGATAAAGCTAAGTTCTTTAAATGCGTTATGAAATGCCATGCTTATATGTATTGTTTTTCATTTTATTATTTTCCAGTTTGTGTATTTTTATGTGCATGAATTAATGTCATATCAATGGCTAGTTTTTTATATATATTCATTTATATGTTAAGGATAAACTTAACTGTTAAACACCATTATAACTTGTCTTCCATTGTTTAAATGGCGCAACTAGCAAGAGAATTTGATTTAAGTACTAGAGGTAAAAAATTTTGATGAACTTGAGGTACTTTATGGGCACAATTGTACAAAGAGAATACTAAGTATGTGACAAAGTGGTACTAGATCAATTTTCAATATGGGTACATGACACAACTCACAAAATATATTAGTTAATTTTTTTAAATTTTTTCATTTGAGGAAGATAAAGAAAATTAGAGATGACACAAAATATTATATCTAAATCATATTAGTATGGAAATTTCTACAAAAATGGTCATTGGTGATGGTAAAAAAGGCCCCTATCACCAAAAATTGAGTATAGCCCTGGAAAGGCATCATCACCAAAAGTGAAAGACATAAGGTATTTGGCACAAACAGTCACCAATAATACCTTATAGTGACAGTAAGTGGTCGTCACCATAATTGTCACAAACACAACAAATGGTCATCACTAATGTATTGCAAGAACAACCACCATTAATGTACAGTAATGACGAGCTTTAGTGGGCCCTCACCATTTCAATTAAATTTCATTTTTAACTTCTATTATTGATTTAGACCATCATTTTTTTAATGATTAATTTCCAATTCTAATTATTGGTAATAGCCCTAATATTACCATCACCAAATCCTTTTCGTTGGTAAGATAACATATATTTTGAATGACAATGATGTAAGGGGTGATTCCAATGGCCAAGAGCATTGGTGAAAATTATAAATCATTTAAGAATTGGTGAAAATTTTAAATCATTGTTGATGGTATTATCTATTTGTGATGGGTTTTATATGATCATCAATAAATGCTTTGCATTTGTAAAATTAAATGGTGCCCATGGGTGTCTATCATGGTAATGCAAGGATTTCAATAATACATTTTGGATGAAATGTATATGCATCAAAAGTTGACATTAGATATTTTGTAAGTGCATTTGAAACATCTCAAGGTCAAGATTCCAAAAGGAAGTCCCTTGTTCTTCTTGACTTTGAAACTATGAATAAGGATGCATATGCAATCATCCAGTGTTCACTTAATGAACTTATGACATGGAACATGATCATAGGACATTAAATACTATAATCCAAGTTTCACTACGTATTCAAAAATACCTGCCAAAATTGTTTTGTTGAACCCCCCACCCCTCCCCCCAAAAAATACATATTTTCAATTAAATAAAAACCCTAGTTTCACTAGATATCATATGTATCCATTTATTTTGTAACATTTTTAATACCCTTTTATTTTTCTACCTGTATTATGGTGACATAAGACAACTTTTATAATCTCCGGGTGAGTATTATATACATCGATTGATTACATTTTTATCTCCCATATTTTAATTAAATCAATGAATTGATTGGAAATAACAAAGATTTTTAAAGGTTATTATAGATGGGGAGCTTCATATGGTCTTAAAGAAAACTAAATATGGGGGATTGCATATGTTCGTAATGGGAACTATAAATGGGGGACTACAAAATGTTTATACATGGGATGTTGCATGAAAACTGAATCTTGAAGAGAAAAGGCCCATGGTATGCATTAAGGTTAAACAAAAACTTCAGGTCCAATTACATGATCCAAAAATGTCCAAAATTATTCCAAAATTTAGTAAAAACTTGTATAAAAAAAAAATGAACATGTGATGGGTCTAATTTATTCTTTCATGTAGTTTTCTATTTGGAACAAACCCAAAATTTTAACATTTAATATGACAACATAAAACATAAATATATTTCCAGGTAACCAAAACATAATCATTGCTTCTCTACACACGTCACTCGATTTAGAAGGTGACTTCATAAATTAGGTAACTTCTTTTGAAACTTATTTCATTGTAGCCAAAACATAGACACTATATTTAAAAGTAATCTCCATATTATGTGAAACTTCTTAGAGTTTATGAAAATCACCTTACCTAGTTTTAACAACAATTATAGAGATATTATTATTCTCCTTCCTTTTTATGGACCTCATCATGTACAAGTGTCATTTTTTCATACAAATTTGGAGAAGCTGAGCACTTAAAACACCCTTGCATTTAGGCTAAGTGTTTTCCAGTATGTTAGAAATAATGAACAAATATCATAAAATTTTTATGATAGATATTATGATCATAGATTTCAAAGCTCCAATCAGTTATCCCCAAATCCACATAAATAATTTTCATTTTGAATGAGAGAAAATAAGACCTTTTCCATGCTCTTTGTCATAAAAGGCATCAAATGTAATTACAAATTGTTGCAACATTGAAAATTATCTACTCTTGATAAAACGTGACCCTGAAGAGTTCATTAGAGTTGCCTTGATGACACATTTCTTTTATTTTTATAATTATCTTGCAATGTCATTTTGAACCAGAATTTGAAATGCATAAAAGAAATTGGAACTCGCAGAATACATTCGAAAAAGTGGAAATGCATAAAATAAATTGGAATTCGTAGGAGAAATAGAAATGTATAAAATAAATTGGAACTCGTAGGAGAAATAGAAACATAAGCTTGCCAATGAAATATCACATTGTTTTTTTAAGGAAATTAACATAGGAAAGGCCTTCTCCACTTCATCAATATTTCTTTTACTTTTAGTGTTGGTGATATTTCATTGGCAAGCTTATGTCTCTATTTGCTTGCCCATGAAATATGGCATTCTTTTTTTAAGGCAATAGGAAAAGCATTTTTCACTTCTATCAATTTTTCTTTATAGTGCTGTGATGTTCCATTGGCAAGCTTATGTTTTCATATTTTTATTTCCACTTTTTAAAATAACATTTTGGGAGAATTATGGAAATAAAAATTAATGAAGTAGATAACATAAAATTGTATAATAACAAATGTTCCATAAAAATGGAATTTAAGCATCATAAGTTATTATTTGTTTTATATTATTATTTGTATATTCATTTTTTCTATCTTAATTAAGTGTTTATGCTTCATTGAATAAAAATACCATCTAAAGACAATATAAAATGAGATCTTTACGTTAAAATGATGGTGACCTTAAGTAATCACTTTTGCTAATTTCAGTAACTTCAGAGGAAAATTATAATAGTATAACTAATTATACTTTATTTGGTTATAAAGTGTAATATTAAACAATCCATAATTAAAATCAAGCCATCTTAAATTTCAAAACTTTGCACCTATACAAAAAGTTTATTTATCAAAAAAATATTAAAAAAAAGAATAAAATGTTTTGGATTTATTTGTTCCAACATTTAACTTAAGGCCTTGATACCAAACTAACTAACATCATGTGAAGAAAATTTCAATCCAATTTATAACACCTTAAAAGAAATATAGCTTTAAATTTTCTATACTCTTAATTTATTATAAAAAGAAACATAAATACAATAAAATAAAAATTTCCAGTTATTGATTAATATGAACCACAACCTCAAAACTAAAAAACCACCATTCATTATAAAGAGTTAATCTTCAAGAACTTCCACACTTCTAAGCATAGGATTTAATTAGTTTCTGAAAAGACATAAAGCCATTAATAAAGAGATTATGAAATAAAAAATTTACACTTAAGTTAAAGTTTAAAGAACTAACTACTATTAAACACTGTCATTTTTTAACCATAACACAAAATTAAACATTCATATATATATGATTTTTGATACATGCTATGAATTAAAAAAATTTATTTAATATTTTAATATATTTTTTTTAAATTATATCATACAATTGAATAGCTCATATCTCTATATTAGATATATTTAGTTAATAATAAACTTGATAAAAAAAACATATGACAAAGTAATATTAACAACTTTGCCCTACAACCATAAAAATATATATACTAAACACCATCTATAGTATATAGCAAAACATCATACTAACGTTATAGTTTGTGCTTTTAAAATAAAATGTTACCCTCAAAAAATAACGAAATGATACCATTATACAAAAATTTGATAAAAATTATATATATATATATTAGAATTTATTATATTTCAATTTTTAACATATATAATTTATTATGAATTATGTCAAAATATGTATTTATTGAAATAATTATTAATTTGTATTTATTTTATATTTTAATTTTTATATTTAAATTTACGAGGTGACGACAATGATTATGACAAAGACCACAACGATTATGATGACAACGAACATTCATTGAGACCAACCTTGGTTTATCAAACCTTGAGAAGGGTATTACTTGTTTGCTTTAAAATTTTGTTCTTGTGCTCATTCCAAGCTCACTATAGTTTTGGCTAGTTAGGAGGTTAAAAATGTTTGTATTGTATCAAATACTGTGAAACTTAGGTCTAATGTGGGTGTAAGTAAGGCACTATAAGAGGAAATTTTCATCATCAACACTCAAAGTCTTAGAAAGATCGCAAACTCTTTCTGCCAAGGAAAATTTTAGGACGAAATTTATCTTATGGACTGTTTTTTAATGTTTTTTTTTCCAAAAAATGATTCGTCAATTTTCATTTTTTGAATCCCTCTTTTGCCCAATTTTGATGGGGTAAATTTATTTTGCCCTAAAACTCGCCAAATTATTATAGAAATCATATAAAATCCTTAGAAGATGATGATGATGATGATGACGATGAACATCCACTGAGACCAAATTTGGTCTATCAAACCTTAAGAAGGGTTTTACATGGTTTGCTTTAAAAATTTTCTCCTGTGCTCATCCCGAGCTCACTATAGTTTTTTCTAGTTAGGAGGTTAGAAAGGTTTGTATTGTAAAAAATACTATGAAATTCAGGTCTAATGTGGATGTAAGGAGGGCACTCTAAGAGAAAGTGATTTTCATCCTCAACACTCAAAGGCTCACAAAGATGGAAAACCCTTTCTGTGAAGGAAAAGTTTGGGGGGGGAATTTACCTTATGGGCTATGTTTTAGTATTTTTTTTCCAAAAAAAGATTCATTAATTTGCATTTTTTTAATCCCTCTTTCGCCCAATTGTGATCGGGTGAAAATTTTTTGCTCTAAAAATTGCCAAATTATTATGTTAACTATATAAAATCCTTAGAAATTGAAATATTTTTAGAAAATTATAGCCAAATATTTATCCTTACATTTTAAGAATTAGTAAGAATGACAAGGTTTATACACTTTTAAATAAGTATGGATCCTTAAAAAATTTCCTTCTTTCTGCCTACAGAGTTTTAGGAATATACCAACAATATACCAACACCCTGTTTCACTATGGAGCTCATGAGAGTTAGCTCTAATATTAGCTATATTATATTTCTTCCTTGAACTAGTTACTACTGAGAGATACTTATGATATTTCAAATTAGGGTTAATGACCTTCTTATAGTATCTTAATTTTATCTTAATTGCTAAATTGTTCTAGCACTTGAATTTCTCTTTAAACTTAGAAGTAATAATATTTTTGACATTATAGATATTTTCCAAAATGTCATTTTCATCAATGTCTCTATGGTTTAACCAAGCAATTGTATATTTACACCAAATCTGCTTGAGTATGTGTTTTTTGTTTGAGTTTAAAGTAATTTTAGGAAATGTCTCTTTTCCCATGTTATTAATCTTGTGCTTGTACATCATGTATTTAGTCATAACCATGGTCTCAATGGGGAAGGACCCATTTCTTTCCATAAGGAAAATAAGATGAGATTCATTTCTTTTTTAATTTTGAGGTTATAAGTTATAAAAGGCTTTAAAATTTAACTTTAAATTTTATCATTTAAATATTAAAATATATAATAATATAAAATAATTTTAAATTACTTTTTATTATTTATATAAATTTAAAATTAGTTGTCTAAATAGGGGACTTTTTGACTTACTGGTTTTTATGAGTTTCTAGTTTCACGGAATTTTCAAAACTCTCTAAAACATTGCTAAATCTTACAGAGTATAGGTGTTGGGGGGTTTGGTGTTATGAGCTTAAAATTTCCCAACAAACAACAAAAATTACAGATTCTATGGATTAAATTCACCGGATTCAGGCAAAAATTCTGCCTGAAAAGTGAAAAAATCCCCTAATTAGACAGCTCCATTTATAAATACATAATTGAATTTAAATAATTAAGAAAAAACATATAATTAATATGCGTTTAAATTTATTATTTAAATTTCCAAATACATAATAGTCATCCCTATCAAATTTGTGAATCATTTATCGCATGCATGGCTTGGTCTACATATTGATGAAAACTAAATGAAGATCGAATTGATATCAAATGAATTGAATTGGATGTACATGAATGGCGTGGGCAATGTAACTAATATATATATATATATATATATATATATATATATATATATATATATNGGTGTTTTTTTTATTAGTTAAATTCAATAGTTAAGAAAAGTTTTATTACTTAGAATTAAAAATAAGAAGTAGAGTTGTATAGCATTTGAGTTTATGTTTGAAAAGAAATTCAGCATGAAAATGAATGTATTCAATAGTATGATAGTTATATAATATTATATTGAAATCAGTTTTTCTTAATATGATGTACAGCGGAGGCCGTAAAATTTGAAAAGAAAAAGTATTATTAAAAGGAAAATAAATTTTATGTTGAATATAAAAGTGGAAAAATAGATATGAAATGAATTTTTTTTTTTTTCAATTTTCAATACATTACACATGGAAAATATACTCCCATAGAAAAAGTTGTTCGGTTATGTGGTTTCAAAGGTTATGTGGTTTCAAAGTATTAAAGAAAACAAAGTTGTTCGATTATGTGGTTTCAAAGTATTAAAGAAAACAGGGATTTAGTTTTAAACAAAATTGGGATTTGTTTTTAAGCAAGGACGTCTGAATGAGGGGATTCCAAAGGCGTCGAGTCGAAAGAATATTCTATTGTCAATAGAAGAATCAAAATCTAGAATGGTAGACGGCCATCTTTTCTAATAATTCGTTTAGAACAGCTACTAGCAGCAGTTTTTTCAAAGCTGCACACGCGGAAATTACAAGCAAGAATTGACACCAACGACATTAGAGCATCAGAAATATTACAAATAAGAATTCACACCCATGTCAACTACTACGTGTTTCAAATAAACTGAAACAGTAGAGTTGTACACGCAAACTTCGAATAAACGATTGAGAACGATTTGAATGGCTATTTATCACAGAAAGAAGTGCCTCATGAAATGGACACTCTATCAGTAATTCCTCTCAACTTGATTGAATTGTTAGGCTTTAATTAGGTAGATCTCAATTTCAGATTATATAGAACATATTTTCCTTTCCATTAGGTATGCCGCCTAAATACGTAAGCTTTATTAAGATTTTCTTTGTTCTCCATCTATAAATACCCATTCTCCCATGTCTGTCTTTGTATCCCAAATTAAGCTCGCATCAGAATTAGGAGAAAACGATATCATAAATGCGAGCAAATTCCGGATATTATTAACTTCGTCATTTCAATTCAATTCTACAATGATTGAACTCGTCGTTGCTCTGTGTATCGGCCTGCTTTTTGTCCCGTCCAGCGTTAGCGCTCAGACAACTGTGAAGCCTGGTTCATGGGAGCTTGTGGTTGCGAATGGAGGTGTCTCCGCCATGCATATGACCACAACCTTCCAGAATACAGTAGTCATGTTTGACCGAACGGACTTCGGTCCTTCGCAACTGCGCCTCCCAAATGGACGTTGCAGAGATGATCCAAACGATACAGCACTCACCCACGACTGCTGGGCTCACTCCATTGAATACAACATCGCTACTAACAAGCTCAGGCCATTGATGATCATGACGGATAGTTGGTGTTCATCTGGAGCCTTTTTGTCTAACGGTACTTTGGTTAACACCGGTGGAGACAACGATGGAGCTAAGGCTGTTCGTTCTTTTGTACCGTGTGCTAATTCTGCATGCGATTGGAATGACGCTGCAGGCTCTAACGGACTTCAGGAGAATCGATGGTATGCTTCCAACCAGATCCTTCCTGACAATACAATTATTGTTGTGGGAGGGAGGGGAGCTTTCTCCTACGAGTTCGTGCCCGGAGGGCAATCATATTCATTGCCGTTTCTTTCACAGACAAATACTCGCAATGTGGAGAACAATCTCTATCCTTTTCTTCATCTCTCCTCAGATGGAAATCTCTTCATCTTTGCCAACAAGGATTCCATCTTATTTGATTACAGAAAAAATAGTGTGGTCAAGACCTTTCCCACAATACCAGGTGGACCTAGAAATTATCCCTCCTCTGGTTCATCTGCTGTGCTACCACTATCGGCGTCTGATGGATTTAAGAGGATAGAAATTCTCATCTGTGGTGGTGCTCCTGACAGCAGTTACACCTCAGCAAATGCTGGGAATTTCGTAAACGCTCTTCAGAGCTGTGGAAGAATTGTTATTACAGATCCCAACCCTGTTTGGGCAATGGAGAATATGCCTGCACCCAGGGTTATGGGAGATATGCTCATCCTTCCTAACGGTGAAATTCTGATAATCAATGGAGCCGAGAAAGGGACAGCAGGTTGGGGACTTGCAACGAATCCGGCTCTTGCTCCGTATTTATACAGACCTAATGCATTGCCAGGGCAGCGATTTACAGTACTGGCAGCCTCCACCATTCCGAGAATGTATCATTCGACTGCAAACGTATTGCCTGATGGAAGGATTTTTGTGGGAGGCTCGAACACTCACTTTGGTTACGTATTCTCTGGAACGCCGTTTCCAACGGAGCTTCGTCTGGAAGCATACAGTCCCTATTATTTGGATGAATCGTACAGCACTTGGAGGCCTACTATCGTTTTCCTATCTAATCAAGATTCTGTAACCTATGGGACAAGATTCACGGTTCAATTCACTGTTTCAAATTATGATGCCAACAATATTCAGTTTAGCATTTACAGTCCATCTTTCACAACTCATGCATATTCCATGAATCAGAGGCTGCTCATGCTGGCCTCAACGAGCCCAAAGAGCGTTAGAGGAATATATAATGCTGTACTTACGGCCCCTCCAAGCTCTGTTGCAGCACCCCCCGGATACTACACGCTGTTCGTGGTCAACAATGGAATTCCAAGCGTGGCCAAATGGATTCACTTGTCTTGACCAATATATTTTGAGAACCAATTTTCTGTCGTATTACGGATAGTCGCATGAAATAGCGACCGCGACTGTTTAATGCATTAAGTCGCAATGAATATCAATCGTTTGAATTGTTCTTTGTCGTAGTAAAGATGACATGAGCAGCAAGGCTGTTTGCAAAACTTGTGTTTTATTAGTCCCTGCCAAGCAGGGATTATAGCGATCAATAAGTCGTTATAACTACTTTGACTAAAAATATATTTTAATTTTTTTTAGCATGGTGTTAATCAAAGTTTCTTCTTTGACTGAAAAAATAATTTTATTTTTTACCATGGTGTTTGATAAAGTTTTGGAATATTTTTTATGAAATCAATTTTGTAAATTATAATTAAAAAATATCTATAATTTTAAAATTAATTTAATTTTTTTGATTGGCCAAATATATAAATAGATTTGATATTTTTTCTCAAATGTGGAAATAAAATATTAAAATATAAAACTATTTAAAATTAAATAAAAATTTAAAAAATTGGAATTGCCATGTATGTATTTATAAATCATTGATTTATTACTATAAAATATGATAAGATATTGCCATGTAGGTTAGAGATATAAAGTACTTAGGTTGTTTGCATATTCAAAAAATTAATAAAAAAATCTTGGTAAATTGTTGTTATGCACTATTTAAGCATTTATTATTTCTTGCTTTATAGCTCGAGGATAAAATTCCAATATTAAGGTAAGATATATGCAATAAATCTATGTACAAATCTCTATGTGCATATCACATGCAATATGTGCATGTATCTCCATCTTATGCTCCAAGATAGAGCAAGATATGGAATAATTTTGAAAGTTTGCATATTTATTGCACATTTATTACTTTGGGTAGTTCATACTGTAGCTCCAAAAGTTATGTATCCATTAGGAGTTTATTCAAATTGGAAAAAAGATAATACTCTAAAAAATCTTCAAGCAAGGAGTCTCAGTGGGTCAATTCTGTGCGATACAATACTCAATACTATGCAAGATCTTCAAACGAGCAGTCTCACTGGAGCAACAATATGCAAGATCTACAAGCAAGCAAAGATATATTTTAGTCTCATTGGTGGTCCTGTGATTGAGTCTTTCAAAAGAAAATATTTTCAAGGTATATCAATTTTTTGTTTCTAAATCATGGTAGAATAATAAAGATATATTCTTCAATTCTATTTTGAAAACAAAATGTGGGCATTAAAAAACAAAATTCAAGTAAAATCGTTAGTGATTATGCTTTGTGTGAATATACAGATTATATAGAAAGACAATTGTGGCTCAGTGCATACAAAATTGAATACAGGTATGTCCTATTGCTTCACTTTAAACTCCGTTTCAAAGAATTAGAATCTGTCTAAGGATTATGTCATGAGTTAAAAATTTGATGATAACAATTAGATTCTAAAAGTAATATGAAATATGCAAGTAGTGGCTATAAAAACAGAGTAGAGACCCAAATTAGAAATGCCTGTCAAAAATCTAAAAAATCTATAAATTTTGTAGACGTTCTAAGTTAGGTCAAATTTTTTTTTGACAAACTTACAGTTAAGGGTAAGGGTAAGTGAGCCAAAGAAATCCCTCGAAGCCACTGAACCTACTATTATTTCGCAAGGTTATTCCTAAAAAAGGGTAAAGGAGAATGGCCCAAAGAAACAAAGACTTAATAAAGGTTCTACCTCACCTAACAGACTGTTTCACACAATGCATCTCAGAACAGTTGAAAGGTGTGTTCCTTTACTTGCTTGAACATAGCGAAGGTAAGGGCTTCGCATATGAGGCATAACCTTAACGCAGTGCATCTCATGTAGAACCAATTGTCTCGTGCAGTTCAGATAGAACCTTGATTCATTAGGTCCAATGCCTTTTCCTCATTCCTTGATATGATAGGAAACTATATCCTGCAAGGCCACCTCTATAGCGAGGGATAATAGGGGCATCTTATCTTGAAGAATATATTCAATGGAAACTGCCACCAAATGAGATCTGTCTAAGCATTATGGAAGCATGCGTTAAAAAATTTGATGAAAAAAATTAGTTTCTGAAAGTAATATGAAATAAACAAGTAGCGACTGTAAAAATAGAGTATAGACCCGAATTAGTAACACCTACCAAAAGTCTTAAAAATCTATAAGTTTTGTAGATGTTCTAAGTTAGGTCAAATTTTCTTGCAAACCTATTGTTAAGGGTAAGTGAAAGCTAAAAAAATCCCTCCAAGCCAGTGAACCTACTATTTGACATGTATGTCTTAGTGTTCTTCTTACCTACGACCACGTAGTTGGCATAATTCCTACCTCTTTTGACATGTAGTGACAATATGGAAACTAATATACATAACATAAAATAGTATATTAACCAAAAGATTCTCTTGGCTCATTGACAATCATGATAAAGATACTCACTGTATAAATATTATGCCTAGATATCTTGCATTGCTTTAATAAGACCTACATAAATCACAATGAAAAAATGGGAGTGAAGTGGGAATTTTTCCAAACAACTGATTTTTATTCAAGCACTTGTAACATAGAGTTTATTAGCATGATATCCAATTAATAGGAAATAAGAAAATATTCAATTGGGAATGATAGATTACAAGATAAAAAACACTACGTAGGTGCCCAAGAGAGGCAGGTATCTCTCCAGTAAAATTGTTCTCATACAATTCCATACTGATCAAGTTTTTCAGGTCCCTTAAGTTCTCTGGAATAAACCCATTCAAAGAGTTCTTCTAGAGTTCCCTATCATCCAATGAATAATATTAACAACCCTAAAATAAATAATTGCATTTTTAATAACCCTAAAAGAAATAATTTCATTTTGAGAAGAAAATATATTGGGATGCTTAAACGGGTATTGCACTTGGGAGAGCTGAGATAGATTGGGTGATAATGTCCTCCTAAGATTTTTGTATTGCAAAAAACAATAAGCATTGGTCATTAAAGAGAAAATATAAAATGAAAAAAACTATATTCTTTCCCTGATGCATTCAAACATACAGCTCGATGACATGCGGGGATGCATTGCATGTGACATAAAACCAAGAAAAATGGTTCTCCAGGTCCGAATCCCAGCTTGCTAAAACATCACCCGGATCTTTCAAAGAGCCTTTGACTAATTTTAATGCGTCTCGTGTTTATCATTGCAAAATAATTCATTCAATTTGTTGCTCATAAAAATTGTAGGGTAGAAACGATGGATAGAGGAATGTATAGATCGGACCTTCCAAATTTGCCAAGATTTGAACTACAAGGATGCATGTTGTTATCAGAAAAAATGCAAGTCTATACATGAAAAAATCCATGTATTCTCTCAACACTCTGTCAATTGCCTAGATTTTTTATGAATAGCTCAGATCTTAGTGGCCATCAATGTACCATCCGCCAAAACCTCCACAGGTTGCAGTTTTGCAGCCACCATTGCTAGTCTATAGGTAACAATCGAAAAACCAATGAAGCCATCTAAACACTAGAAGAAAAAAATGAACAATGTGTGCGAGACACAGGAAAGTTGGTGATGATAGTTAGTACTTGATTGTAATGTCACTCCCTCGTATACAAGCATTGAATGACCAACCTTTAGTGTTGAATGGCTGCTTTGCAGTTGATATACTATGTGGCATCGCGAGAGAATTGAAGTGTGTCATGGACTAGGTTATCCACCATTGCTATGCACATTTCCCGACCATGTATGCTAAGGTGCATTTAATTTTATGTAACCACAGATAGGTGCTCTAATGTCCCCAAAAATTGAAAATAAAAAAAAATTATAGTCTAGTGAAAACTACCCAAAAGGGATCATTAGTACTCATGCAGAAACATAAATACTCCTTAAACTTACAACCTCTTCGAATTCTTCTCACTGTCTTATTAATCTCTTATCCATTCCGTGACTTATTATTTCATTTACTTCTTATGTCTTAATTCTATTATTTAAACTGTCGATATATATTAGTTACCACTGTCGGTGAATTAATGAATTATATAGATCATTTTTTTGCTCCTGCACATGTATACTTTGTTTATTTAATGAAAACTAACTTAACTTTATTGATGGGAACAAAGTGATGGAGTGGCGGGACTTGTTCTCCCATGATGATCTGAGAGGTAAGATTATTCTTCGTTATGCAGGCTTACTTAGTTCATTCGAAATAAGGCACCTTATTCATTGATTCATAGGTTACCCTTACGACATCGGGATTATTGGTTACTTGACACAACTCGGTTCTTAGTTGTACTACCCATTCTGTCTTGCACTTTTGTTACTGATCTATTTTACGACTCGGGTATGCCCTATGTTTGTTATCTATATTTATTTGTTAATTTACTAAATGCTTATGAATTTATATTACTGTCCTTTCATTGTTATTGTCTATCTCTTGTTTAGTTACTTACTCGTCTTTTATTGCTATTTTGCAGGTTTTACCTTGGTGACGAGCTTGTAGACTTACACTCGTTCTTCCTAGCGAGGGCATCATGGCATACTACATTTTCCATTATGCCTAAATGCTACAACCTAGACCTATGACTTAAGCGCATACACTGCCTATAAGAGATAGCACAAAGGGCAAGTGATAACACTATAACCTTATGCTAAGAGAACACATTATAATGTTATAAGATAATGTTAAGGGAAACATTGTAACACTATATGATAGTGTTAAGGCTGTGCATACCATAAGGATTGGTACTATGGTATACAAACCATATTGATAGTATTGAGCATGTGCTGACTTTTTAAGGGGTGGCGAAACCATAGTATAGAGGGTTTATAATATGACAAGGTTGATATGATGTTGATCCACTATCTTATGGTTGGGGTTTATGGTGGCATTAATGGCCACCAACTGGTGCCATTAATGCCATCGGGGTTGGTGAAAACCCTTGGAAAAGGACTTGGCATTCGTTGTAAGTGTATTATGGTATTGGCATTGTGGTGTAGTGAAGCCTATGTGCGTTTGGAGGATGGAGACGACCCCATCGATTTGTAGGTGAGATTAACCCAGCTCTGTGTAACATGCATTGCTTTGTTTGGTTTTCTTTATGGCACGGTCATGCTCCTCATGCCCTCATGTTCTGTCTGTAGGTGAATGCGAAGGAGCTCCAGGGTTTGCACAAGCTACACTTGTCGATTTGGGATTTCTTCCTCACGGCCCAGGGTAAGCTTGTTAGCAAGTTTCCTTTCCTCCTCTCGTTCTGGCATTCCTTAGTTGGAAAATAGTTGCTGGGTTGGAGTTTCGTGTGACACTTGTTGATTCTTCCTTCGAGGTTTTAGGATATAGCTTGCTTTGGTTTTGATAGACTCTTGTTTGAGAGATTTGGCATTTGTTTAGGTCGTGGCTGCACCATTACTTGAAATGGTTCCATAGCTCATAACTTGCCATTATGTTTTAATACTGTGACTAAAGGTAGAGAGGGTTTGTGCCTCACAGTGTAATTTCACGGCGCGTTGGTTTTAATATGAAGACTGTAATTGATTTGATATCAAATGAATACGATTTCCTCCAGCGTTGAAATACTGTGTAAACTTGGGTTTTGTATGGTTATTTACTTGCTGTGTTTTATGTGGTTTTTAATGGAATCGATTGTGGCCTTATAGCCTGTAGAAATAATTCTTTGCATATAATTATTATTGTTTTGGGTTACAGTCGTATGCACAGCACTCTGTTTGCATAGTTAGTGTTTTGGGTTATGGCCGTGTGCACAGTACTCTGTTTGTTTGATTTGTACTCTAAGTAGCGAGCTTCTAGAGCTTAGGCATTATGCCATGGGATGCACCATTGTAAAAATGGTGTCGTAGCCCATTGGCTTGCCACCACGCTCTATGTTAGCTTATAAATAGAGTTTGTGTTTTAAAACAACAAAGCATTGTATTCTTTTGTTTTGTATTGATTCAGTGTGGGTGGAGGCCATGCCACGAATGGAATATGCCTCTCCTAGCGAGTGCGATAGATTTTTAGTGGGTATTTTATGATGTAAATAGTTTACTTGGAAAGATTCGGTTGTAATAGCCAGGGTTATGACAACCCATGATATCGGTTGGTTTTAAAAAATGTGACTGTGCGTTTAGTTAAAACTTGGCCGAGGCCATAACTAGGGTCTTTACGACCTCGTTGTCTGAGTGTAGGCGTTGTTTGGATTTGTGGCATAGCTTTTGAGCGTAGCCTGCACATACTAGATATATAGCACAGACTGCATAGAGATGATTATGCGATTGCTTACTAATTGTATATGAAATACTTATGGTTTTATTAATGTTATTGTCTTGGGTTTAGACATCTACAGGATTCGATGTCGTGGCCTCTTGATGAAAAAGCGGGTTTTAATTGTTTAAATGATACATTTCATTATGTATAGATTTTAAATGGGACTTTTAAAACCCTTTATGTGTTTATAATGGATGACTGTAAAAAAAAGACTGTGAATTTAAACATTCAAGTAATGTTAATGGATACAATTTGGATTGTGTATTTTATATAAAAGTACAGAGTTTGATAATAGACCACATGAATGGTCACAATGCCTTCTCTGTTTGGTTACTTATGATTATGTTTATTAAACTAGAATGTTATGATATTTTATTTTTTTACATGATTAAGTAGAGCAGGCCTTAGGAGGTCTTTAATGAGTTATTATCTTAGATTTAGTCTTCTTTGTGTATACTTAGTTTATAAATAAAGGGTGATTCCATGAAGATGGGTAACACTTTTTGGCCAAATTTGGCGATGAAAACCTGATTTTTTACTCATGTGCTAGATAGAAGCCCTCAAA
>LPNX010055023.1:122768-174802 GCA_001517045.1 Pseudotsuga menziesii
GCTTTTCTAAGCCCTCGACCGAGGTATCTAAATACCTCGGTCGAGGTATTTAAATACCTCGACCGAGGTATTTAGATACCTCGGTCGAGGGCTTGATAAAACCTCGGTCGAGATATTAAGACCTCGGTCGAGGGCTTAACAAGCCCTCGACCGAGGTGCGTTTTTCTGTTTTTGCCGAAATGCGCTTGCCAAAAAGTGTTACCCAGGTCCGTGGATTCACCCTAAATTGAATGGTATATTCATTATACAATTATTTAAATACTGATATACATATATATATTCTTCTATAAATATATTGAACCTGTACTTCTGAACAAAAAATTGAATTTAAAAACAACCATCTGCTGACAAATGAAATATGTCAGCAGAGTAATGCCACCTGTAGAATAGGCTAACTGGTAACAAAACTAGGTATAGTGCACATAAACTAATCATGGAGATAATTACATAATTTCACTCAAAGTACAAACCCTAGTAATGTACAACATATAATAAAGATTCTCCAGCCTATGATTTGTAAATTGCATATACAACCTTAGCAGATTGATAACAATAAAACATAACCACTAGGGTTAGAAATTTCGTTGCATCCATTGCTCAAAATAAACATTAATGAAACATTGGAAAGAAATAGAATAGGCCTTCAAAGGTTTCATACCTGAAATTGAAGCTCTGTTAATGGCTACACCTGGACACTTACATAACCAGCATTAACAATTCAATGCAGATCTAACCTCTGTTTGATGACCAAATCACTTGGGAACTACCATATTCCTCCCAACCATGACCCAAAACCATTCCTGGTTCTAATCTGGATCCCCCTGAGCTGGACTCCAACATGCAAGTAGCTTAGAGCTCCTAAGGTAGGGTTTCTTAACTGGTAATCAATTCTGAATCAATCCTCTTTTCCTTGCAGGAAAAGTTTTCCAAGAAAACACTGGAGAGCAAAACAGGCAGAATAATAATTCTCCTAGATAAAAATCAGAACCCCCAAGCCTTTGCTTGGCTTGAGTCTTTATAGGCAGACTCTTTAGTCAAAGGGGCAATTAAATCAAGAAATCCTTGATTTCTTGATTTAACCCTTTTTAATTTACTGGGGTAATTTTTCAATTCTTAACCTTGGAACTTTTAACTAGTTCCTAGTTAGTCTTTCATAGATATTTCACTATTTATTAGTCCTTTAATAATAAATAATAATTGGATGAGTTTCTCTTCTTTCTTTATTCAATTATATAGTTAATCATAATTAATGCTTTATACATACTATGTATAAAATACATAGTATTAAAATACTTGTTAACACTTGTCTTCGGGCATCATGTGTCATGGTCCCTTAGATGTAACGACACTTCTTTTATGAAGGTCAAGTAGATAGATGGCTCAGGTCTATTAGGCTAGGAAACTCTAAACATCCTTGCATGTTGGATTTCCCTCGTATAACGTGGTAGTTCTTCAGTACTTGATTGAGAATACAAAAATTCGAAATTTCATTTAATCACTTAAAAATAAGTACGATGATATCAATATTATTCCTCGAGTCGTTTTCACTCGGAGGTGATTTTAATCTTTTCAGTAACCCCTAGTGCTTACCAGATCCCATACTCAACACTTATAACAGGGAGTTACAAACATAGTGCAATTCCAGAGCTCTCGCTCAACACTAAATGCTAGGATGTACTTGTACGATACACCTAGGGATACAATGGCCAAAGATCCAATGCTCCAGAGCTTATGCTCAACACCAACATGGAATGCTCCAGAGCTTACGCCAAACATTTTCAAATTATAATTTTCATGTGTTCCAAAGCTTTATGCTCAACACAAATGTAATTATTCATGTGCTCCAGAGCCTTTCACTCAACACAAAATATCTCATCGATCATGTTCTTCAGGGTCCATGGCCAACACAAAAATTCCATCAATCATGTGCTAAGGGTCTATGCCCAACACAAAACATATATATACCTATATATCATCAACAATTGGCTTATGCCCAATATACAAAACAAATCATCATGTTCATATGTAGTGGGGTCTTCGACCCAAAAATAAAACATTTATATAATCATCATGATCAATAGGATCATGCCTATAAATGGTAGGTCCAAAATTCGAGATATTACATCCCTCCTCGCTTAGTACAACACCATCCCTGGTGTTCTAGGGACTCTGAATGATATTATGAAACAAGGCGGGGTAAGCCTTTCTCATGGTGGCCTCATTCTCCTAGGTAGCCTCATCTACCTCAAAGTGCTTCCACTGCACTTTCAATTGGACTACAATGCGCTTCCGAAGCTGCACTTTCAATTGGACTACAATGCGCTTCCGAAGCTGCACTTCTCTCTTGTCCAATATATGCAAAGGCTCAAGGGAAAATTTCCCCTCAGGTCCCACCTGTAATAATGACCAATCAATGACATGCTTAGTGTCATAAACATATTTCTTTAATAAAGATGCATGGAAAACATTATGAACTCTTACGTGTGTAGGTAACGCTAATTCATAAGCCACTGGTCCTTTCTTGGCCAAAATTTCAAAAGGTCCACAAAACCTAGGACGCCAACTTACCACACCTACCGAGCTCCGTTTTTCTTTCACTTTCAAGTAGACATGCTCACCTACTTGATAGTATTTATCTTTTCTTTTCTTATGTGCATAACTTTTCTAACGGTCTTGCGCCTCTTTAAGGTTTCCTTAGACCTTGGTAACTAACTGTTCCAAGTCCAATAACATGTCAAGTCCTAACATGAGCCAATCCACCGGACTGTCCCAAGTAACTGGGGTCCTACACTTCTGTCCATAGAGTACCTCGAAAGGACTCATCTTGGTGGGAGCCTGATACCCGTTGTTATATGCAAATTCTACAAGGTGCAGATAATCCTCCCACTTGGTGGGGTTGTTCATGACATGCATTCAAAGCATCTCTTCAACAATTTGGTTTACTCTTTCATTCTGCCCGTCCATTTACGGGGGATAAGCAGTACTAAAGTTCAGGTGCGTCTCTAATCCAGAGAATAAATATCTCCAAAAGTTTCCTATAAACTTAACATCTCGATCTGAGATAATCACTTTGGGTATCCCATGCAATATAAATATCTCTTTCAGGAAGATATCGGCAATGTTCACAGCCTTGTAGGTCGATTTCACGGGGATGAAGTGTGCTACCTTTGACAGCTTGTCAATGACTATGAAGATGGAATCATTTTGCTTCTTACTTTTTGGTAAGCCAGTAATACTGATAACCTCCCACTTCCATTCCGGAATGGGAAATGGTTGTAGAAATCCTGAAGGATGCAAATGATCATCTTTAACTAGCTAGCACTCCTGACATTTCGCAATGAACATTGCAATGTCGACATTTAACTTAGACCAGAAAAAGTGTCTCTTGATGGCAGATATCATCTTTTGATATCCTGGGTGCCCCAAGTAGGGTGCCCTATGGAATTCTGTGACGATGTTGGACTGAATGTCCCCTCCAACTGGAACATACAATCTATCCTTGGACCATAGTAGTCTGGATTCATCCACCTTGTACTCCTTCTGTTGTTGAAACAAACGGTCCTCCTAGACCTTCTTGAGGATTTCCACATAGAACGGGTCAACCTTGTTGGCCATTCTAATATTCTCATGCAAATCTGCATCAGTTTGAATTAGGGTCACCTCATATATCATATGAGTCCGTCGACTCAACGCATCGGCAACTTTGTTCTCTTTTCCCTTAATGTGTTTTAGTTCAAAGTGATACTCAATTAAGAAATCCAACCATTTGGCTTGCCTCGCATTCAAATCGGTTTGATCGAATAAATATTTTATACTCATATTGTCAGTCTTTAGAAGGAACTTCCTTCCCATGAGATAGTGCCTCCACATCTTCAGAGCGTGGATAATGGCCGCTAGCTCAAGATCGTGCGTGGGATAATTTTGCTCATGCTCTTTTAATTTTCATGATTCATAATAGATCACATGTTTGTTTAGCAAGAGGACTCCTCCAAGTCCTTCCTTGCTTGCATCCGTGCATACAACGAAATCCCCATTGGGATCCATAATCCGCAACACTGGTGCGGTCATCAAAAGCTACTTTAGCTTTTGAAAACTTTCATCACACTTGTCAGTCTATAAGAACTTGTTTGCTTTCCTTTGCAAAGCCGTCACGGGGCAAGTGATTCTCGAGAAGTTATCAATGAAATTTTGATAATATCCAACTAATCCTAAGAATGACCTAATGTCAGTGACACTAGTCGAGGTAGGTCAATCCTTTATGGCTCGATTCTTTTTCGGGTCCACAGCGACTCCTGCCTCGGATATGATGTGACCTAGGTACTGTATTTGTGGTTTGTAAAAATCACATTTACTAAAATTAGCATAGAGTTGGTGTTCTCTCAACACTCAAAGTACTATGCGAAGTTGTTCTTCGTGTTCCTCTTTATTCTTGGAATAAACCAGAATGTCGTCAATAAAGACTAGTACAAACTTATCCAGATACTTACTGAATATGTTTTTCATCATACACATAAAGTTTGCGGGTGCATTGGTCAACCCGAATGACATCACTACAAACTCGTAGTGCCCATACCTCGTACGAAAGGTGGTCTTAGGGATATCTTTGTCTCTGATCTGCACCTGATGGTACCTGTATCGTAGGTCAATCTTCGAAAATATTTTGGCTCCTCCTACCTGGTAGAAGAAATCATCGATCCTAGGGAGTGGGTAATGGCTCTTTATAGTCATTTTTTTCAACTGACGGTAATCAATGCACATCCGCATTGTGCCGTCCTTCTTCTTTACGAACAAAATTGGTGCTCCCCAAGGGGACACATTGGGTTGGATATACATGTTCTCTATTAATTCCTGCAACTGCAGTTTGAGCTCCACCAATTCTGGTGCACTCATGCGGTAAGGGGCTTTGAAATCCAGAACTGATCCTAAGGTCAGTTCGATGGAAAAGTCTAGGTCTCGTTTCGGAGGTAATCTAGGGATTTCCTCGGGAAACACGTCCTTGAAATTTTCAAGAACGGGGAAATTTTTTATGCGTTATTCTCTATCATACTCTACATCTTGGATGTTCACCGCAAATAACTTGCAGCCCTTCCTAACACACTTCTTTGCTTGTAAGGCAGAGATTTGTCTTACAAAAACTTTCTTTGGGATGCCTTGAACCTTCACTTGGTTCCCTTGGCCATCAGTACACAAGATAGACTTGTGTAGACAATCGAGCATGACATGGTGTTGTTCCAACCAGTCCATGCCGATAAGAATATCATACGATCCTAAAGGTAGGATGTTTAGGTTTACCTTAGTAAGAAAACCATTCAAGTTTACTTCACATTCTTTAACAATCTCTGAAACCTTCTGTTTCGTACCGGTGGCTAACTGTACCAGCCACGATTTATCATGATTTACTTTACCTAACTTGCATAAATCAACAATGTTAGGTGCAACATAGCTTCGGCAAGCACCGGGATCAATAAGTATTGAAACAGAGGTGTTCAAGATCTTACCTTTGATTTTGACCATTGTAGTTTGATGGTCCTCCTGTCGGCCATCTAAAGCTACATAGATTCGCGAGGTTCCTGCTATATCCTCAACAATAGGTTGTTCTTGCATGTTATGCAAGACTCCAATGTTCTTGTTCTTACAATCTCGGGCATAATGTGGCTCGTTGCATTTCCAACACTTGATCACTAAAGGGGTAGCATTGGCTCCACTCACCACTTGCTTATCCCCATTAAGAGCTGGTACATAAGGCTTCATAACAGTTTTGTTGAAGTTCTTGTTCGTTGGAAAGCTGTTATTTTGATTTCTATAAGGCTGTGGGTTTGACCCAGGCTTGCTGTTATTAGAAAATTTTCTAGACTTTTCTCTATTTAGGTTCTGGTTTTCTTGTTGTAATTTCCCATGCTCATAACAGAGTTGGCCCTTGTGTGGCACAATATCCTGATTCTTTGGCATGTCGAATTCAATCCTGTCCTGAAAAATGGGATGAAGACATTCTAGGAACTGCTGAATCTTCACCTTTTCTTCTTTGATATATGGTACATAATGCAGCAGATCTAGAAATCTGTTTATAAATGCATCCATAGTCATGGACCCCATGCACAGTTCATGGAACTCTTTTACCTTGCGATCAAAGAACCTTTCCGACATGTATTTTTCTTGGAAAATCTTTCAGAAATTTTCCCAGCTTATTTCTCGCAACTCATATTTCTTGGTGTGCTTTAAATCTCTCCACCATCTTGCTTCCTTACCATTCAGGTTGTAGATGGCAAGCCTAGCCTGCATCACACTGGAATAGTTATGAACCTGGAAATAGTAACTCAGTCCCAGCAACCATTCTTCAGTCTTTTCTTCCGTATTTACTTCTCCTTCATAGGTCGGGGATCTTATTTTTCAAAACCCCCCCCGAAGACTGTCATCACTTCTTTACCTCTTTCTCCATGGAGAAAGTGAGTCATCACTAGCAAGACTATGATGATCTCCTTTAGTTGCTTCAAGTGTACCTTCTTTTTCTGCTTCTCTTGGGCTACTGGCCTGCTCATGGTACGGTTCTCTTTTGGATATGTTAGTGGGCTGGGTAGGTTTACCTTGCGGGCTCCCTCCTGTCATGTTACACAATAATGCTTCATTTATAACTTGCTATTCCTTTCTTTCATTCAGACTATCCTCTTTGAAACTCTTCAGTTCAACGTGAAGACTGTGCAAAGTTTTCAGCACATCAGAGTTTAGCTCAACCACCAATTTCACTTCCGGAGTGGGGGTGGTCATTTCTTCCTGTCAGTTGTTTTCTTCCGCAATGTTCATAAACTGAACAACGCTGCAAAAATTTCCTGTTAGTAACAAACATTACTTATTATACTTTATTTTCTTTGCATCAATGCTTGGTGCACCCATAAGTCTCTCAGTATTGAAGTTGGGTTCTGATACCACTTGTAATGTCACCAAAAATTGAAAAAAAAATTTATATACTAGTGAAAAATACCCAAAAGGGATCATTAGTACTCGTGCAGAAACATAGATACTCCTTAAACTTACAACCTCTTCATATTCTTCCCACTGTCTTGTTAATCTCTTATCCATTCCGTGACTTATTAGTTCATTTACTTCTTATGTCTTAATTCTGCTATTTAAACTGTCGATATATCTTAGTTACTACTATCGGTGAATTAATGAGTTATATACATCATTGTTTTGCTCCTACACATGTATACTTTGTTTATTTAATGAAAACTAACTTAACTTTATTGATGGGAGCAAAGTGATGGAGTGGCGGGACTCGTTCTCCCATGACGATCTGAGAGGTAAGATTATTCTTCGTTATGCAGGCTTACTTAGTTCATTCGAAATAAGGCACCTTATTCATTGATTGACAGGATACTCTTACGACATCGGGATTATTGGTTACTTGACACAACTCGGTTCTTAGTTGTACTTCCCGTTCCGTCTTACACTTGTTTTACTAATCTGTTTTACAACTCAGGTTCGCCCTATGTTTGTTATCTATCTTTATTTGTTAATTTACTAAATTCTTATGAATTTATATTAATTTCCTTTCATTGTTATTGTCTATCTCGTGTTTAGTTACTTACTCGTCTTTTATTGCTATTTTGCAGGTTTTACATTGGTGATGAGCTTGTAGACTTACGCTTTTTCTTCCTAGTGAGGGAATCATGGCATACTATGTTTGCCATTATGCCTAAATGCTACAACCTAGACCTATGACTTAAGCACATACACTACCTATAAGAGCTAGCACAAAGGGCAAGTGATAACACTATAAGCTTATGCTAAGAGAACATATTATAACGTTATAAGATAATGTTAAGGGAAACATTGTAACAATTTATGATAGTGTTAAGGCTGCACATACCATAAGGATTGGGACTATGGTATACAAACCATATCGATAGTATTGAGCCTACGCTGACTTTTTAAGGGGTGGCGATACCATAGTATAGAGGGTTTATAATGATGACCAGGTTGATATGATGTTGATCCACGATCTTATGGTTGGGGTTTATGGTGGCATTAATGGCCACCAGTTGGTGCCATTAATGCCATCGGGGTTGGTGAAAACCCTTGGCAAAGGACTTGGCATTCATTGTAAGTGTATTATGGTATTGGAATTGTGGTGTAGTGAAGCCTCTACACGTTTGGAGGATGGATATGACCCCATCGATTTGCAGGTGAGCTTAACCCAGCTCTGTGTAACATGCATTGCTTTGTTTGTTTTTCTTTATGGCACGATCATGCTTATCATGCCCTTGTGTTTTATCTGTAGGTGAATGCGAAGGCGCTCCTACATTTGTATAGGCTGCACTTGTCGATTTGGGATTTCTTCGTCACGGCCTGGGGTAATCCTGTTAGCAAGTTTCCTTTCCTCCTCTTGTTCTGGCATTCCTTAGTTGGAAAATAATTACTGGGTTGGGGTTTCATGTGACACTTGTTGATTCTTCCTTCAGGGTTTTAGGATATAGCTTGCTTTGGTTTTGATAGACTCTTGTTTGAGAGATTTGGCAATTGTTTGGGTCATGGCTACACCATTACTTGTAATGGTGCCATAGCTCACATCTTTCCATTATGTTTTAATACTTTGACTAAAGGTAGAGAGGGTTCGTGCCTCACAATGTAATTTCACTGCGCGTTGGTTTTAATATGAAGACTGTAATTGCTTTGATATGAAATGAATACGATTTCCTCCAGCGTTGAAATACTGTGTAAACTTGGGTTTTGTATGGTTATTTACTTGCTGTGTTTAGTGTGGTTTTTAATGGAATCGATTGTGGCCTTACAGGTTGTAGAAACAATTCTCTGCATATAATTATTATTGTTTTGGGTTATGGCCGTATGCACAACACTCTGTTTGCATAGTTAGTGTTTTGGGTTATGGCCGTGTGCACAACACTCTATTTGTTTGATTTGTACTCTGATTAGGGAGCTTCTAGAGCTTAGGCGTTATGCCATGGGATGCACCATTGTAACAATGGTGCCGTAGCCCATCGGCTTGCCACCACGCTATGTGTTAGCTTATAAATAGAATCTATGTTTTAAAACAACAGAGCATTGCATTCTTTAGTTTTGTATTGACTCAATGTGGGTGCAGGTCATGCCACGAATGGCATATGCCTATCCCAATGATTGCGATAGCTTTTTAGTGGGTATTTTATGATGTAAATAGTTTACTTGGAAAGATTCAGCTGTAATAGCCAGGGTTATGACAACCCACGATATCGATTGGTTTTAAAAAACATGACTGTGTGTTTAGTTGAAACTTGGCTAAGGCCGTAACTAGGATCTTTACGACCTCTCTATTAGTGTAGGAATTTTTTGGATTTGTGGCATAGATTTTAAGCATAGCCTACACATACTAGATATATAGCACATACTGTATAGAGATGGTTATACGATTGCTTACTGATTGTATATGAAATACTTATGGTTTTATTAATGTTACTATCTTGGGTTTAGACATCTACAGGATTCGATGTCACGACCTCTTGATGACAAAGTGGGTTTTAATTGTTAAAATGATACGTTTGGTTATGTATAGATTTTAAATGGGACTTTTAAAACCCTTTATGTGTTTATAATGGATGATTGTAAAAAAAGGACTGTGAATTTAAACATTCGAGTTATGTTAATGGATACGATTTGGACTATGGATTTTATATAAATGTACAGAGCTTGATAATGGACCACATGGATGGTCACAATGCCTTCTTTATTTGGTTACTTATGATTATGTTTATTAAACTGGAATGTTATGATATTTAATTTGTTTTTACATGATTAAGTAGAGAAGACCTTAGGAGGTCTTTAATGAGTTATTATCTTAGATTTAGTCTTCTTTGTCTATACTTAGTTTATAAATAAATTGAATAGTACATTAATTATTCGATTATTTAAATACTGATATACATATATATATATATATACTTCTATATATATATTGAACCTGTACTTCTGAACAAAAGTTTGAATTTAAAAACAACCCTCTGCTGACAAATGAAATATGTCAGTAGAGTAATGCCACCTGTAGAATAGGCTAACTGGTAACAAAACTAGGTATAGTGCACATAAACTAATCATGAAGATAATTATAGAATTTCACTCAAAGTACAAACCCTAGTAATGTACAACATATAATAAAGATTCTACAGCCTATTATTTGTAAATTGCATATACAACCTTAGCAGATTGATAACCATAAAACAGAACCACTCGAGTTAGAAATTTCATTGTAGCCATTGCTCAACATAAACATTAATGAAACATTGGAAAGAAATAGAATAGGCCTTCAAAGGTTTCATACCTGAAATTGAAGCTCTGTCAATGGCTGCACCTGCACACTTAAATAACCGGCATTAACAATTCAATGCAGATCTGACCTCTGTTTGATGACCAAATCACTTGGGAACTACCATGTCCCTCCCAACCATGACCCGAAACCATTCCAGGTTCTAATCCGGATCCCCCCGAGCTGGACTCCAACATGAAAATATATTAGAGCTCCTAAGGTAGGATTTCCTAACTGGTAATCAATTTTGAATCAGTCATCTTTTCCTTGTAGGAAACGTTCTCCAAGAAAACACTTGAGAGCAGAACATGAAGAATAATAATTCTCCTAGACAAAAATCAGAACCCCCAAGCCTTTGCTTGGATTGAGTATTTATAGGCAGACTCTTTAGTCAAAGGGGCAGTTAAATCAAGAAATCCTTGATTTCTTGATTTAACCCTTTTAATTTATTGGGGTAATTTTTCAATTATTAACCTAGGAGCTTTTAACTAGTTCCTAGTTAGTCTTTCACAGATATTTCACTATTTATTAGTCCTTTAATAATAGATAATAATTGTAGGAGCTTCTCTTCTTTCTTTATTCACTTATATAATTAATCATAATTAATTATTTATATATAGTATGTATAAAATACATAGTATTAAAATACTTGTTAACACTTGTCTTTGGGCATCATGTGTCATGATCCCTTAGACATAACGACACTTCTTTGATGAAGGTCAAGTAGATAGATGGCTCAGGTCTACTAGGGTAGGCAACTCTAAACATCCTTGCATGTTGGATTTCCCTCGTATAACGTGGTAGTTCTTCAGTACTTGATTGAGAATACCGAAATTCAAAATTTAATTTAATCACTTAAAAATAAGTATGATGAGATCAATATTATTCCTCGAGTCGTTTTCACTCGGAGGTGATTTTAATCTTTTCAGTAACCCCTAGTGCTTACCAGAGCCCATACTAAACGCTTACAATAGGGAGTTACAAACATAGTGCAATTCCAGAGCTCTCGCTCAACACTAAATGCTAGGATGTACTTGTACGATACACCTAGGGATACAATGGCCAAAGATCCGATGCTCCAGAGCTTATGCTCAACATGGAATGCTCCAGATCTTATGCCCAACATTTTCAAATTATAATTTTCATGTGTTCCAGAGCTTTATGCTCCACACAAAACATCTCATCGATCATGTGCTTCAGGGTCCATTCCCAACACAAACGTTTCATCAATCATGTGCTTCAGGGTCCATGCCCAATACAAAACATATATATACCTATATATCATCAACAATTGGCTTACGCCCAATATACAAAACAAATCATCATGTTCATATGTAGTGGGGTCTTTGACCCAAAAATAAAACATCATTATAATCATCATGATCAATAGGCACATGCCTATAAATGGTAGGTCCAAAATTCGGGATATTACAGGTGCATGCATTTGACACTTGTACACTTATTCTCTACATAATGTTATTCATGCCAAAACTTGTACGCTACACATAAACCATGACACATATATTAATGAAATAATATATATTATATAATATAGAAATTTTATATACTTAGCGCCAGTGTTGATTCCTTGGGTTGTGATAGGAGATTTATGCATTAAGAATGAAATAATACATGAAGACCAAGAAATTTACACTAGAGTTGTGCATTAGGGCTGAAATAATCCTGACACATAGATATGCCCATCAGCCAACAGGAAGCCAAAATCAATTAATATTATAGCCTTCGAGATGAACGAAAAATTTCAAAAAAATGTATGGTCTTGTGGCAGTTTCATACACCCTCCCTCGCGTCTAATTTCTGAGCTCTGACTAATTAAACACGCTAATGGAAGATGAAGACCATTCAATGCTCGTTAGGTTGGGCACATAGAAAAATACTATAATGGACCCATCGATGGGGATTAGGTTAATTGGATTAACATTATAGCTTTACCAACTAGATAAATCTAAAGAAATAAGTGCACTCGCACACTTAGTATTTGGGTTATGATTATCATGTTTAGAAGTTTAAAGATTTAATTTGGACGTTATTATAACTTTAAGGTCATTGGATATAATCCTTAGTTCTTTTCTTTATTTTTATAATTCAATGTCATAGCAAGTTATGTTTTTTTGTATCATTAGTTTTTTTTTGCTATTTTTTAATTCCATGTTATTGTATTTTTTTTATAATAAACCATATAATATCATTAGCAACGACATCGTTGTTTATACGTTTGAGTTTGAAAATATATGATTATTTTTTCACATTACATTGACTTAACTTTGCTTTTAAGCTCAATGTGGGTATTATTGAAGTCATGTATTGTTTTGAAGTTTGTTAAAACCATTTATTTTTATGTTTTTTTGAAACATGAGGAAGGCATTTCATGTTTAGTTGATCTTTATGATGTTACATTGAACTTCTAATTTGTTTTGTTTTTTATTTTATTTTTAATATGACAAGTTTAAAAGAGTATTATTTCAATCATAAAGTATTATGGGTTTAAAATATTTTACTTTAAATTTTGGTTGATAATATTTTATTTTAATTCTTGGTTGATAATTAAATACTTAGGTATTAGTTGATATATTAGTTTAAGATGAAAAAATTTATAAGCATAATTTTTACATTGGTAGTGACGGGGATTTTCCTATCCACAAATGCAAGTAAATATATATTTGATCCTTGATTTCTAAGTCCCATTCCATAGCTAATTAATCAATTTACATATTATGATATATTGTTTTAAGATGAAAATTTCTATGTTAACTCAATTGTCAAATTGGTAGTGACAAGAGTTCTTCTATTCACAAATACAAGTAAACTTATTTTGGATCTTTAATTTTAAGGTCTTACTTTATAACTATTTAATGAAGTATTTTGTACATTTTATTATTATCTACTTGTCATTTCTTCTTCGAGTATTTTTTTATCAAACATTTCCTAAGAAGTAGGCATCATGTAGCTTTGTTGGTAATCCGACATAGAAATATAAGCAACATAGTTACAACAAGTAATAAGTAGCACATCAACATAAAAACACCAAGTAATGTCACATAAAAAATAAGCAACATAGCAACAAGTAATGTCACATAGAAAAATAAGCAACAAAGAAACAAGTAATACATTATTGAAAGTTTTTAATGTTTCATAATTACTTCAACTTTCAGCTTTAAACTATATACAATATGACATTAAAGTATTTCTAAATGGCAAGTATAAGCACCCTTGTTGCTATTTCACTTGTGTTTCTATTTAATGATTTAAAGTATTTTCTACCATTTATTTGTTTTTCGAATAAAAATTTAAGAAAAAAAAATCGAGAAGAACAATTTGTTTTTAAATCAAGAAAGTGAGAAAGGCGACCAAATTGATTTAGAAAGGTATTTAAAAAATAATATAAAAACCCTTTTTCTTTTATAATATCATTTGAAGGAAGACAGTTATGACTTAATTACAAAATTACATTTATTTTAACATGTACAAGTAATGACATAAAAAAAAAATAACCTCAATAATTTTTGTTAGAAAATATTTCTTTTATAACGGGAAACCAATAGTAAATAAAATTAGTAATTTAATGTATAATAAAGTAATGATCAAAGAGTTAAGAATTGGCTTATATAGACATTATTATTAAAAAATGGAATACTAATTATGAAATTCTTTTATCTTAGATATTGTTTAAGTAAATGAATGAAACTCATAAGTAATATATCTACAGGTATATAAACAATGATTCAAAACTTAATATATTGTTTATGAGTAAAATGTAGGATTAATTTCTTAATTTAATAATTTATTTTGTTAGGATTTGTAAAATGAAGATTTATAGATTATTATGTTATTAAAATGCTTGAAATATATTCTATATCTTTAAATATTTAGAACAATTTTTATGTATTAAGAGGAAAACTTGGTTTATTATGAATAATTTGGAGTCATAAATTATCTTATGAGAGTTTGTACTTCTAAAACTAGGGATTAGAAGACTAACCTATAAACTATTTAATAGGATTAAATAAAAATACTTTCAATAAATTTCTCCTTTATATTTAAAACCATAAATATTGATATATATAGCAATAATAAACTCGGTGCTAGAAAATAAATAAGAAACAAAGGAAGGGTTTGAATTAGATAAATAAACGTTGATTTGTATGCAAACACTATCTAGAAGTAAAGATGCAAATATCACATTTTTTCAGGTATTTCTTGTTTTTTGGGTAGCAGGGTCCATCAAAAGTATGTCGAGTGGGTACTCGTTGGATGCGGAATTTAATTTTGCATCCAACGAGCTCTCCCAATCAAAATTTGAGTAAAAACACAGTGAGATATGTTGAAAATATGAACAAAAAATGTAGTTTTTTTATGATACCTATCCCCAAATTTATATTAAAAAATTGTTTAAAACCTATACAGTATTTCAGATTTAAAGCAATTTCATTAGCTAACACATAAGACATGGAATTTGAATTATGGTTAAAAGACCCATTTTGAGTTGAAATTTCCTCTAATGAAGAAAATATAGGATTTCATACTAAAAACCAAACATTTTAAAAACTTAAAGTAATAAAAATATCAAAACTTTTACCCACCTTTGGATTTATATAAGTTTCATTTAGGGGTTATAAGTAAAGAAAATAACTTACTAGCCCTTACAACGTTCCCAAGGACTATATAAATGCTAATAGATGTGGAAGTGTAAACCTGGCTAACAAACATTAGTGCATGATAAGATAGTCCATGTAAAGGATATATCAAGCTTATTGAAGAGTTGTATTAATGATATTGAAAATAGTTCTTATGAGGACAATCTCCATAAACAACTTAAATATAGTAAAGCCAGATGGCAGTACTAAAAGTAATCAAAAGAGGTTTTATAGTTTATGTATATTAAATTAGAAACAATAAATACAAATCAGTATATAACTACTTATAGAATATATCAAATAAAAATAAATTAAAAATGTTAGAAATATTTCTACCTGTGCATTCATCTTTCAAAATATTATTTCCTATTTTTTTAATGTCCATAACAACAATGAAATTTAATATTGTATTCTTAAAATGTAGTTACAACTATTCCCAACATTTGCGACATTGTTTGCTTCCATTGAAGAACAAATTTCAAGGAAAGATTATCCGATATTATTATTTAGAAATGTGGTGAAACGAAGAGAGACACTACCAAACACACTACATACAGGGTAGTCAATATTTATGATGCCCCTACGGTCACAAAAGGCACTCAATGATCTAGAAGCATTTCTCAAGTCCACAACTCAGGTGAAAAACTATAGCTCTACAAAATTATGTTATATTAAATATACTTTTTATTATGTTATATTAAATATAATTTTTATAAATAAATTTTGACTAACAAATGCATTTAATAATGTGAAACAACTTGAAGGCACGTTGCAAGTGTCAAGCATATATTCTAATCCATTTCAACCTAAATGTTCAAAATGTGACTTACCAATAGAATCCTTTGGATCAATTGAGGGAGAAATGTTACATTGTATCAAATGTAGAACTAAAACCTCTATCACCTATTTTCATCGATTAAACTGTCTCATAATTAAATCAGATAATCAAAAGGCGTCATGTACATTCAAAGGTGGCATCTTAAGGAAGATATTGCTAGATTTGGTAACATTATCATATGAAGATTATCTGAAGGATAAATCTACTACCATCTACATGTTGCGTGAGTTTTATGTACTTGGAAAGTTTATACTTAATCATGAAAATGCAATTCTTGATGCACAAACAAATCTGGAGGAATGGAAATTCCATTACTATATTTTCACAAAATGAAGTTTCAGATAGAAAGGTATGTTAAAAAACAATTCATTAAATATTATATATTATTTTTTCAAATTATAGAATGCATCCTTATAATCAATTTTATTCTATAATGCAGGCACATCAAAATCTGGACATAGAAATAGAGTAGTAAAAGAAAGTACATTCGATCATATTTTTGTATCTTGGTTTTCTATCCAATAACAAAAAACACTACAACAAGATTAGAGTGCAAGCATTTTTTCTGTAATAGATTATATTTGTCTATATAAAATAGTTCAATCCTTGTACAAGAGAACATAGAGACCTATACATTTCCCCATCTCTTTTTCCATTTCAATATACTTACATATTTTGTTTTATATTTCTAAAATTTTCTACAATATATACATCAGTTTTTAAATTTGTAAATATTTATTTTGCTAGTTTGTTACTCTTGCAAATTAAATAATCAAATAAACAACCCAATTTTTAATTTTCTTGAATGAATATTTTGTAGTTTTCATAAAATAACTTTTCGATCACAAGCAAGTAATAATAATAACAAAGTTATTTTACATTTGTAAATTAATTATTTCATATTTTTGTATGTAAATTTAGACTAGTTTTGGATTCATTTGCTTATTTTTCAGCCTCCTCATTTGTGTCGTTATGTTTATGGTATTATCATATTGTTACATATGGCTCACTTGGTTACTAGCAACTTTTAACATGTGCAATTAAATTTCCAATGTGTACAGTCTCTATTTCTAGTGAGAAATCCAACACTAGAATAAGATATATGAACAATAACATGGTCTTTTGGAAACTATATAATCTACTCTTACATGTTTGTAGCTAGTAGGTAATGGTTACCTTGGTTCACAATTTAACGAGTCCACATATAAATTATTTAGTGTTTTTTTTTTAATTTCAAAAGAAGAAAAGTAACTTGCTATTGTTTAGTTTTTCTTTTTTTTTATCAGAATTCCAAATTTGATTTACACTTCTAAGCACTTGTTCAATGGGATTCTAATGAATGGATAAGATTTATGAGCAATAACATGGTCATTTGCCAACTGTCTAGTCTAGTCTCACATGTTTTTAGCTAATAGGTCATGGTTACCTTGGTTCATAATTCAATGATCTTGTTATGAATCCGTGAAGTCTTCAACATTTTTCATCTTTCTACTCACTCTAGTTAACTTAATGTGCAAAATCTTATTTTCAAGCAGCATATATATTTTCAAATAGATTTCCTTTAGTATCTTTATAACTATTGTAGCTGTCAAGTTCTTTAGAATTTGAATTTTGTAGTACATCTCCTATTTTCTTTGTTTCAAATTATGTCAACAGAACATCCTCTTGCTTCATTATATTGACCCTATATAACCGCCTTAATATTAATATCTACAACTATGTTATATGTTATATTGATGGTTACATTATTTATTGTTACACTAACCTACTTCTAAACATAATCTCAAAGTGAGGACTAGCTGCTTTGCAGCTATTTACCTTGTTTATTATTGAATTTGATAGGTTTAATTTTTTCACATTTTGAAATGGTTTTACATATTTAAATCGGTTTAGGATCATAAAGAGCACAAAACAAAAAGGCTTGGGATGTAAATTTGAAATATGCCTTATTGGGTGGCAGGCTATGTATAAAAAGATCAATTGGAACATTTCATTTTCAACTTGTATAAGGAAAAGAAGTCATACTTCCAATTCAATTGGGTTTAAGTGTTCTCAAACTCATTCAACATGAAACTAAAGAACCAAGAAACATGGTTCCGAGGATCTATGAGCTTCAACATGAAAGAAAAATGGTCAATGAAAAGATGATACACATAAGACATTGTCAATGGCAGGCTTCTAAAGAGATTCTTCATTTGCTAAAACTAATGAATTTTGTAAATATTAGCATAGGAAGATTTCAATTTCATGCTTTATTTCAAGTTTCAACATTTCAATTTAAATTTTGTTTACATGTTGTAAATAAATGAAAGCGATAACCTACAAATTACAAGAAATTCTCACGCTAATGACTCCATGGACAAATAAGAAAGGCACAGGTCACACAAGTTCTCAACATCTTGTATAACTGAAAGTTGTCCCAATGGAGCCAATGTTAGTACTGACATTTTTTGAGGCTCCTAAGCCCCTAAAAATCCCAAAATGGAACATGTGGATTGTTCGTATGGTGCCAATGCTAAAGTTTCAAAGGAGATTAGAGCTTAACAAGTGACCTAGAGTCAAGAACCGGACGCTCTAGAGACAAGCATAGAGACGTCAATATTCATTTGATCGAACAACCAAGATGAATAATGCTAAGTAAATATGACAGACTATTAGGACTGAGAATGAGTATATCTGCATAACTATCAATTAGATCATCTGTCAAAACAAAAAGTGCAAGGGTAAAAATGATGTTTAATTAATGTCGTAATCCAACGGAAAATATGCATAATGCATCCATAAAGCACTCATTCGATGGGGGGATGACCATGTGAAAAAAATGATACCACCCAAATCACATGTCCAATTCTTATTGGTTGCACATGCTCGAGGGCCTTTCCAAAACAGCTTGGGTAAGTATGCGTTACCACCCTAGGAAACTAGGGCAATTTTTGCATAAGAAAAACAAGTTACCACACCATCAATCCATGTCATCCTATCATGTCTTGTCCAGCAACTGGTCCCATTGTCAGAGTTCACATCACTTACTCTCCCAGCTAGTAATATCCTGCTAAGTGTCCTTTTGAACCCAAATCCTGTTAAAATGCAATTTTTTTTATTTATTATGGTAGTCATTGTTGTTTGTGCACTTGGAAAACCTATGAACCAGAGCTCTGAAATCCCTAGTACATCCAGTTAGCCACCTAGAAAAAAATCCTCCATCCATGACATCTAAATGGGTAAACCATTATAAACCTACATGTGTTCAATTTTTATTGTCCAATAGTAAAGGGTTTTACCCTAATCCCTGAAACTACTAAATTAGTCCCCAAATTTAAATTGTTTAGATGGCACAACCAACTTATAAATTTTCCCCAAAGTCCATCCCAACTGAAAATTTGGCCATTTTTTACCATCTGGTTGATATTAAATACCTAGAAATAAACCATTCAGACCTAATTCAAACCTTGTCTGAAGCCCGTTATAGAGCATCCACAGACTAAGGCCCTCATAAGCTATGGAATTCAAACCTGATACGCTTTGTCTACCCTCATGTGGTACATTTCCCTAAGTTTGTAGTGTCATGTTTGGAATGCTATTCACTAAGCCAAAGAACCATTCTATCCTCTGATAGAAACCAGGGTCATTTGTAATGTTGATGCTCAAAGCATTACGAGAATGTTTTCCTTCCTTGAAGAAGAATATTTCATACCATTTGGAGAAAGAGAGTTAGCCCTGTAATATCAATCCCTAAGCAGAACTGATAAAACCACAATCCTAAACTATTATATGGAAATTGGAATGGTAGCTTCAAACCAAAAACCTCTATTTAAAACTACTTTCTTCAAGCCTCGGGTAAGAAAAATCATTGCCATATTATGTTCCATATTAGGGTATAAAAACAATGAAGATGTGAATGAATATGTATTAGGTTTTGTTTCGCAATTACACCAATAGCAGGCCAAACTCCTAAATACAATACTCGTGCTTTCATAGTCCATATTCTTAATCAAGAAATAACACAGTTTCCTCCTCAAGGGATATTTAGGTTTCCTTCATGTTTATTTTTCTTGTTCCTTCACCAAAATTCCAAATATTTTAAAAGCCTAGGATTGAACATGACTAATCAAGTAGACATGGACATTCCTCTATATGAGTGGAATATTATATTTACCAGGAATTTCAGCAAATTCAAATTTCACAGGATTCACCAATAAGGTCATGAGAACTGCATGTATTGTTATCCATGGGATATATTTTCCTATAATTCCTAGGGAAGGAAATGAGTGTATGCAATTCACACCAGAAACTAGAGTTGGTGGCTTGTTCATCTTTGAAGTTCACACAATTATAAGGATATATGGGTTTGAAGGGAAACCCTACAAGCTACCCATATTCTTAATAGTAAGAATACTAGAAATGGAATACACTAGACACATACTTTTATCAGATGAGTTTCATTTTGGAAGTGTGAAACAACACAAATATTTCCATGTTCCAAAAGTTGTGGGCCCCTTCCAAATCTTATCTCTAAGTATTATACATTACTTGGAAGGATTGTTAGAATAATTAAGCTTGGAGAAAGTTGAATCAGTTTCTTATGATCCCCATGGAGTACTATCAAAACAAAGGAAAACAATAAGAATGCATCCTATGAACCAACTCCCAGGTCTAACTTGATAAGCATTGCTAATAACAATAGTTGGGTTGAAGTTGAACAAATTCTGAAAGAAGAAGGAACTTCAAGTGATCCTAAACCAAAAATAGGAAAAAAAAGAGAGGAAAATTTGAGATAGAAATATATGAAAATGAGTCAGCTCATTAAGACAAAAGAGAAATGGTTGGTCCAACAGAGGAGGCTAAGGCACCAGGAATAAGAGAAATTGAAGTTGGAGTTTCTAAATAAACTGCTGAGATAGAAAAAACAACAATATTTTTAGGAAAGACACCAACCCGCAGGATGATTCCCTATGCATCCTTGGAGTTCACAGTTCCCTATAAATCCAAAGAAATAAATCCAACATGACCTATACTAGTGCAAACTAACTTACAAGTTATCTACAGGGAAATTAGAAAAGGCACTGTACAAAATGTAAATGAATACATGCTGCATGATATCCCTCCAATAAAAGACAATTGACATTTGCAGATAGTGTCAATCATTAGAGGAATTTTGAGGTCTAAAATGGGCCTCCTAAGGAAAATAATAAAATAATATTTACTAATTTTGGAGGAAAAAAGAAAAAAACTACTTTTTGTGTTCATATTTTCGACATATCTCCCTGTGTTTTTACTCAAATTTAGATCGGGAGAGCTCATTGGATGTGGAATTTGATTCTGCATCCAACGCGTACCCGCACCGTATACTTTTGACGGACCCCACTACCCCAAAAATAAGAAATACATGAAAAAATGTGATGATGATGTCATCATCACATTTTTTCAGGTATTTCTTGTTTTTCGGGTATCGGGGTCCATCAAAAGTATTTAGTGTGGGTACTTGTTTGATGTGGAATCAAATTCCGCATCCAATGAGCTCTTCCGATCGAAATTTGAGTAAAAACACAGGGAGATCTGTCGAAAATACGAAAAAAAAAGTAGTTTTTTTATGACAAATATGTCAATTCAACCATTATGGTTGACTCATTTTATTGGAATTCTATTGGTTCTTGAATTTCAACTCACAAGAACTTATTATTGGCACGTTTTCTTATAAGGCCCATTTTAGACCCCAAATTTCCTCTAATGGACACTTTCATGTATTCAGTAGTTGAGCCCTTGGTGCCCATGCCTACCCTTTTGAAAGATTACAAAGCTACAAAAAAATGCATTGGACTTGTACTTTTTTATCCAACTTGATAAAGTAGATTTTTTCAAACAAGCCAGTGATATGATTTGTGCAGAAGTGGTACATTCCTTTAAGACAAAGAAAAGGCTTAGAGAATCGCTGAACAAAGTAGGAGATGTCCTGAAAGATGAGAAGTGGAAAACTAGATCAAAGCAAGTAACTATCAAATAGAATGAGAAAAAAATAATGAATGTAAGTAAAAAACCAAATGATGGGTCGCAACTCAAATCATTGATAGCAAAGAAAGATAATGAAATAACAAACTTGAATAGTCAGCTAAAAATACCAAATGTACACTTAGTACAAACAACCGAAATTCATCAAGTAGAAAAAAGGAAAGAGCAATTGTTAGTTATTGTGGAAAAACATAGGGTTGAAGTGGAAGAAAGAGATAAAAGAATAAATGAGTTGAATTCCTAGATAGGCACCCTACAATCTCAAAGGGATAACATAGCACAAAGTGTGCCATCATCCACTATAACAACAGAAGTGGTAGAGCAGGTCCAAATGCAGACAAATTCAATGAAACATATCTAAGAGACTATCATCCAACCACCATCAGTTGAAGTGGTTGATTTGGATTCCATGGAAGAATAACATACCACAACCGAGCCAACTAAAATTGAAGAATACGTGCAAACTAAAATAAAGGAGCTTGACGATGATGTCACCCAAAAAAACAATAGAATTGTTGAATTATAGCATGATATCCGCAAGAAAGAAGATGGAATTAGTGATTTAAAAAGATAAGTGGATGATCTAAAAATAAAGGTCACGAAATATGGATTCTCAAGGAGAGGAACTGCTAAGAAGAACCACACATGAAATCTAGGACGAAATTGCCGAAATATTTAATGAGCAATGGGAATTCATGAACTTGATGATTGTTGAAATGGAGGTGTACAAATCAGAAATGAATGAAGTAAAGCTAGTAAATGCAACATTGAGAGACAAGCCTACACAGGATAGTAAAACCATTGACTACCTGAATAGTTTAACCAATAGGGAATTGGAGGACTTGTAGCTGACCAACAGAACCCGAGTAATAAAGATTTCCAAAAGGATCATGTTGAAGAAAAAACTATGCAGTGTGATGCAAAACAACACAAATGTGCTAGTTGATAATACCAAGGAATTTAAAACTATGTTTAATGGAGTTACAAATTTTGGATTGCCCCTATTGTAGGATCGGTTTACGCAAAATTCTACTCAAAAGAGGAATTTATGAACAAGCTAACAGAGAAAAGAAATGAATATCATGAAGAGGACCTAGAAGGAATAATCAGTGAGAATCAAGCATTTAATAGATTAATACCTCCTTTCCACATTTGGACAAGATTGAAGACTATTTTTAAGGATATGGGACAACTCACTTATGAGAGGCATTCTGAATAGAGATAACATTGGAGAATCTAAAGGCTAACAGATTTCCAATAAGTAATGATTGGCAGTTCATAGCAAGATACCATAAACTATCTTTACCATCCCAATAATAGCAGTCTAATCAATATGCTCCTGGTTCCTCTTCACAGCATCATTCATCTCAACATAATCCTCCTCCACCTCAACAGTATACACAAGAACCACTAGCGCATTAGTACGCAGGGCAGACAACCCCATTGGCATTCATGCCAGATGGAGGCTTTGTACAACTTAGAGATCCTATATTCAATGAGATGATGTTAATAATGAGTCAGTTTGGCATCCCACATGGCTATTCCCCACCTCCATTTCAGCAAACCATGCAGGTTCAGTAGTCACTAGTACGAGGAAAGAATAAATGAAGAGGCCGCAAGAAATATTAAGCCATTGGGTATGTAAATATAATAATTTTGATGTAAAAAGGTAAATAGTGAAAAAACTATTACTTTATGTTATGAGTCAAGTCATTAAAAACCTGAACTCAGGCGCCTCTAAGCCCTATATAATGTAAGCTCAATATATGAGAAAATGACTGAAAATTTGAGAATTAGAAGTATTCTTTATTTTGTTGTTGAGTTGGTACATACTATTGTAATGTGAAGTTTCTTGGCTTGATATTAATGAAATGGATCCTTCTAGACTGTTCATTCTCTCTCTCTCTTGTTATGCGTTCATTTATTTGTGAGGATTCATGAGAAAAGTAATATAGTGGATGCAATAATATTTGATATGATTTGAGAGTCATTGATTCTTTCATCATGAACAAATTTTAGATATCATCTTAGGAGTTAAAATTTCTGTTGATTCTGTGATTGATATTTAATTCAACTTGTACTGGCTCTGTGTATGTAAAATCTTTCTGTATATGTGCTTTTGTGAGATGAATTACTGTAAAAATATATGAATTCATGTTAGTCCCTTATAAATTATAAATAATTACTGAATTATGCTAAATACAACTCAGTGCATTCAAATCTTGTCTATCTTGAGGAAATTTACTTGTCGGTACTTCCTATATTCAAAGATTTGTCCTTATTCCTTCCTCTTTCAACATTTTCCTATCTATTATGCGTGACTCCATCTAATTCCCTTGTTATTTTATCCACAATATAATATTAAATAACTTGAGAATTTTAAATAATGACACAAACATTCAATCATACCTCAATTCCACTCTAACGTCTTTAAAGTCCAAGCCTTGTCGGGCTAGGGCGTGTCCTACCTTTAACCTAGGGAAACTCTAGGGACTAACAATTAACAACTAGTGAATCTACACCAGCACATGATAAATGGAAATGGGACTCGTCTAGGAAATGTTAGGGATCATCACAATCCCATAAGAACTCATGAATAGACACAAATCCCAAAAATTTGACAAAGTCTAAGTGGGGGAGGAGGGGAAAAACTTGAAGGAGAAAAGGGAGAAATTAATTATCCAATCCTCATCTAAGAGGATGAGATTTTCATATTCAGTTTATTTCATTTGTGACTAGCTATCATCCAAAAAAAGGCCTAATTTAATAATGTTGGGAGTCCTGGACACTACACCATTCCCATCAAGGTGCACAAATAAACCATCCATAAAGCAAGGAAAATTGGAATAAGTTTCTACACTTTAATGCAGTATCAATTCCACCATATTCACGTCTAGTCTATCAGATTTCTTCCATCAATTGGATTTTCAATTTATACACTTCTTTGAATATGAAGTAGTATGGGAAGAATATTTAACCTTCAAACATGAGGCAACCAAGAGGTCATGCGAAAAAGTATACGTTATGGTGAAAATAAATGCATTCATAGTCCAACATTTGAATTTTACTACAACCATTGCAATCTAGAATGATTTCATCAAAAATACAATTTTTCAAATCAACCTTATTGCAAATTTAAGCACAAGTAGTTGTATCCAAATTCACCATCTCTAAAGAAAGGGTAACAAAGTTATACAATGAATCTTTAATGGAAATAACAAAGTTTCCATGCTAATACTCTAAAGGAAAACTAAGCATTCACATCTAGGTAGGGACTAAAGATAACATGTCAATGTACAATTGGAAGCCTTTCTTCTACAACCTAATAAACAAGTCAATGAGACCATTCAGACTAAGACTCTTTGTTGAGTGTAGAGATAAATTCAAGGATAAAAATATCCTTATCATAGGGGTGAATAATCACAATGTCCTATAGGAATGAACCCCAATGACCAATAATATAGACATCCAAACTTATAGTTATCATAATAATATATCATTCAATGTATTTCATATGTTATTGCCCTTGCATATTAATCCATTGACTAGGTAGTAGTCCTCCTTTAATCTAGAGGGGAACTTTAAAAGGAAGTCCCAAGGTGGACTTATCAATGTATATTGAAGATAAGGAGGGATTCTTAAAGTTCAAATTAAAGTCCAAAATTGTACCTTTAAAGAAGACGGACTTCTCAAGTCATGATAGTGGCAGAGTTGAATAGTGGTTGCAATGAGCTAAGGGTATTCTCTATATCACCAAAAAAATTTCCATTGATAAGTTTCACATTCATCGACAAAAGTTATATGGTTTTCATGTTTCATGCCTTCCCAAAAAAAGAGTTCTTTTGTATGTTTTTAAAATAAAGAGTGGCATGTGGGAGGAGATGAATGTGTAACACTACTAACACCCTTTCTTCATATATATAGATGTGTGTGTGTGTGTGCAACACTTCTAATGCCCTCTAAATTTCAGTCATGAAACCAAAGTACACCTTATATTCTCAAAGTTTTGTTTATATAGATTCCTCATAGACCCTTTTTAAATCTACTGAGTTCGACTATATGGACAATGGATGGGTCCGAAATCTAGACTATGAGAATCTCCCCTTTCACTGACAAAAAATGGCATTAGAATTTTCATTAACTATGGGATAACCCACCTTAATGTTAAACATATGAAAGTGGAAGATAATATGAATAGGAACAATGATGGTTATGTATTAGTTTAAGGGAAAGGGAAGGGAGTGCCACCGGGAAACAAAATTAGAGGCTAAATGCAGCAAACTAAAGGAATTTGAGAGTGAAATCACACCAAAGAAAAATAATCAACAGAGGACAAGGAATAATTGTGGTAATGGTAAAAATGTGCAAGATATTGTCTTTCTCACTGATAATCCTATGTTTCCAAGTGTTGTGCAAAATACTCGACCACCTATTGATTTTCTGCTTGAATTGGGATCTGAAGTAGTTTCTTTGAAATTTGAAGCAGTTTTGATGCCAATAAAAAATTGAATGAATTCATTGGCTTGTCAAATTCCCTCAAATATTAGCATGATTCGAAGGCTGATATTCTACATTTAAAAATTCCTCCATTTGTCATCAATCACCCTGGAATCTTGTAGTAGAAAACTGTGTATTTTCCAACACTAGAAGAGGAAATGAGATGATCATCAATAAGTATGAGAAGGTCATTGCAAATCTTTTGAAGTTCATCCTCTTGATATGTTTAACAACAAGCTCATTACCCTTTGTCTCTTCTTTTTGATAAATGGAGGACATATCTTCCATGAGGCTCTCAACACACCATTTATATTCTTGTATCCAACAAAGATCAAGTTTCTCTCTACAACTTGGCACTATGTAATCAAATTTGAAAGTTGATGGGTGCCATGGATGAACACATAGGTGTGATAAGCTCTATATACTAGTCATAAACTTGGAAATAAGCGCATATAACACTTGGTAATACCTTTCTCTCCAAATTCAATGAAATCGCAATCAACAACACCTTACACGATCTTGAGTTTTTGGCGATGGTGTTGAAATTCAGTGAGAATGATCAACATTAACTACCAATGCTAGAGATGGAAGATGACGTGGCCATTCCACCTAAAGGAATTTATCATGATGTGGTAGTGTATTCATTATATTCTAAGGTGATACTAATGACCTAATGGATTCATGGTATGTACATGATTCTTGAGGTCCATTCCTTGTTATAGGGCCAAAAGTTGGGGCCTTAAAACATATTTTTTTCTATAGGAATTATGGGTCATACGTGATGCCTAATTCTTGCACGAGAGCCTTAAATAATCAACATTTAGTATACAAGTAAGATATCTTGGTAATGTTGAGGTTTAACACACTATGAATACTTGTCAATGTCTAAGACATTCTCTAGGGACAAAAGGGAGGGTATTAAGTGATAGAATTTGTGTACATTGTTGATGGGCTATGCATAGGGACAAAGAACATGACACAAGCTCCACATAGTAAACATATTCCATGTGATCAAGATATCATTTCCATTTTGATGTTTAGAATACTATGTATGGTTCTTCAAACATAATCCATGGTACATGGACAAAATTCCAGGTCTTATATCATAAAATTAGTTTGCAAGGTTGAAGGGTCATGCATAAGGCTCAAATCCACAACTAATAATGTAAGTTAGAAATTTTTTAAGGTATAACAATCCACAGATAGTTTTGAATTATTAGGCCATGGTATAAGGAAAATAGCTCATGTCTTAGGACATATGGATTCTCTATGAAATTGATGTGGACATATGGAACCCAAGGGAAACCCTCAATCCCTACATAAGGAATTTTTCACGTGAGTAATGTAGAAATTTCAAAATGAAAAAATGGATTTTAAAGAAAAAACATTTCATCACCCTTTAACTATAGGTTTCTCATATCTTAACCATATTAATTTCCATCCTTTGGGATTCTATGAAATATAATATAAAAAAACAATATAAATGAATGAATATATTTCAATCCTTAACAAATCCAAGAGAAATGATGCCAAATCATTTCGATAAGTTTCATCCCTCTAGGGAATATTATCTTTCATAAACCATATTTTAAAACTCTTTATTTACAAAAATGAATACAACATTAAAAACACCTTATATTCTTTAATTATAATGGCGTTAATCACTCAACATAATTTTGCCTTAACTTATGTCAAATCCACAAGAGATAGAGATGGAAATTATACCATGAAAACATAGATGGTTGAAAATAAAATCAACAAATTACATAAGTATTGGATCAAGATAAATTTCAATGAAAACCTCATCAAGATGAATAACATGAAGTTATACATATAAGATCCTTATCACATGGATACTAAAGAAAAATACATATCTAAAACCCTATCTAGCCAAAACCAAGAAAAACTGTAGCTAAACCAAGGATAAGAAACAAGCATTAATCACTCAAGATAAGTGTCCTTTGAGGTAAAGACGCCCCCAAAAAAGTCTTGAGAATTGGATTTTTGGGGGCGGCCTTTAAACAACTGCCCCCAAAAATCCAATTCCCGTGATTTTTTTTGTTGTTGGGGGGGGTGTTAAAAATGACCTTGAAAATGAATTTTAAGGGGGCTCTTTCAGCCCCCCTCCCCAAAAAATTCATGCCAAATGGATTTTTGGGTGCGTCTTTAAAACAACCACCCCCAATAGTCCAATTCTCATTACCTTTAAAGGGGGTTTCTTAAAAAACTCTTTGGAAAGGACCTTTAGGGGGGTATTTCAACACCCCCCAAAAAATGTCATCACAATTGGAATTCATCTTTATAAGAACATCCCCCTTAAGTATAAATTATCATGACTTTTAAGGGGGGGGCGGGGGGGTTGGGGGGGCGTTTAAAAAATACCTTGAAAATTACCTTTAGAGGTGGTCTTTCAACGCCCCCCACCCCCCCTCCTTNAAAATTCATATCAATTAGACTTTTGAGGGCGTATTTATAACCACCTCCCCCAAAAGTCCAAATTCTCATGACTTTTAAGGGGGGTTTTTAAAATCCGCCTTGAAAAGGACCTATAGGGGGGTCTTTCAAACCCCCTGAAAAATTCATGACAATTGGACTTTGAGGGAGAATTTATAACAACCTCCCCCAAAAATCCAAATTCTCATGACTTTTGGGGGCATGTTTAAAACAACCACCCCTAAAAGTCCAACTATCATGACTTTTGGGGGCGACTTTAAAATAACTTCCCCCAAAAGTCCAATTCTCATGAATTTTGGGGGGTGGGGTTAAAAATTTCCTTGAAAAGTAACTTTAGGGTGGGTCTTTCACTTGTTTTGTAGGGAGGTTTAAAAAACCGCCAACAAAAAGTCCTGAGAATTGGATTTTTTTTGCAAGGAGGTTTAGAAAACCGCCCCCAAAAATTCCAATTCACAGGACTTTTGAGGGATTTTTTTAAGAACCGCCCCCAAAGACGTAAAACACTTTTTGAGAGGGTGGGGGAGGGTTTAAAAAAATCGCCACAAGACAAAACTTCCCCTATAAGGATGATTTGTTGTAGTGCTTGTATTTTTGTTCACTTGACCTTCATGGTCGAGACTAAACCTTATAAGAAAACTCAAGTTCATAGTGTTATTTTTCTTTCGATTTGAGTGGAATCGACCTACGTCTAGAAGATAAGGCTAACTTAGCACATGCTAACATTATTCCTTTTATTTATCCATGCAAGTATACACTATATCAATGTTGCTTGGTATAAAAGAGGTCGAAGGGGTAAAATACTAGTAAAAATAACTTGCTAATAAGAAAGGTAAAGATTTTGATATTCTCTATCGAATGTAAATTATTGAAATGAGGTTTCCTGCCCCTTTGGCTTGGTGATCCATCTACCACATTTATGTGATAGGGATTGGACCACTGTTAAGTGTACCAAAATTTGAAGCTTTGTGTGATCTCACTCTTACAATTGGCCCTCGTACTAAGCCATGATTACATTGTTTCACTTCATCTAAATTATTGTGTAGCTCAATAAGTTCAAAGATTAATCCTCTTTTCGCTCATTTCATGGTTTGGAGATGGGAGGCTTAGCCTCTTCCAAGAACCAGAGGGCTCGACTCTTTCCTGCCCTAGTCCAGATTATAAGGTGGTATTTGTTCTTCCCTTTAGTTAATTGTGAATGCTGATTTATGTTTGCTTCGGTGGAGGGTTAAAATATTTGAGCCATGTTTTGAGTTGTCACCAGTCTTGAAGAAGACACTATCTCCACATCTTTAAATCTCAGGTTCATGCACCTTTAATCCTTGGGTTCTAATTTTATAATGAATATCAACTTTACATATTTTTGTATTAATTTTATAATATATATTTGGAAATAGTTTTTGTAACCTCTCTTCATCTCTTGTTTTTAAGTGCACAAAGGGGAGGTTTGACCCAGTCATAGCATAACCATGGAGAATGTGTTATGCTTGGGTAATCTCTCTTCCTGTCATGGTTCCAATATCCTTCAAATTCAAATATTAGTCTCCTAGGGAGTCTTAGGTGTAGTATGTTTAATTCTCCTTGGGTGTATACACCTATAACACAATGTATTGACATGACCACAAAAATAGGTTCTTGTAATTGATATTCTCCAATTGTGTTTAACTTATAGTAATACATATGTCTGCTTAGTATTTTTTTTTTGAGTTGGCATTATTCCCGTTAATTAACAAATGATATGAGTTCTAGGGTTATGAATGAGCTCCAACCCATGATTTATCTCTACTATATTTGGTTTAAATGGTACATTTATTTCTTGTATTTTGTGTGTAAAATATTAGTATAAATTTTATATTTGTTGGATACAATTGTTATAGGGATTATGATATATGTGAAGTCATTTACGTTGTCTTTGCCATATGTCTTTTCCCATCCTTTGAGGATTTTGTCGAGCATATTAATACTCAGTTCAACTAAAAATATGTCTTGATTGTGTTTTGATTTAAATACATTTAAAAGAAAGGGGTTATGCCCTAAGGTTTTGATGCCAACCCCACTTTGCTGGCATAGTTTTTCCACCTCTGAGATCAAACAAATGAACTTCAGAGCATGTAGGGATTTTAAACCCTTCTTGATAGCCAAATTGTTGTGTTAAACCTTCTTCCGCAAACCAAATCCTTCAATTTTTGGGTTTCCGCAACTATCTATTCCACCTTCCAAATTTTCACAATTCCAATATTTTCGCATGCTCCCTTCCGCAAAGGGATATCCACATTCACCTTTTTCACAATGTGGAATGTGGAAATTAGAAAACTCACTTCTCCAATTTTTTGAACTTCCGCACTTCCTTTTCCGCAGTGCGTATTGCGGATCGCGGGATGTCCAACTTTTCAAATTCTCAAAATTTTGGACTTCTGCCTTTCCGCTCCTGCAAGCCTCTTCCTGAACAGTTGATCTATTGTGGGGTGGATCTTGACCGTTGATTTGTATTTTGATGCGGATTGTGGATCTTGAACTAACTTTTTGGATCCGTACATTCTCTTTGCAGAATTCCATCATGGTCTCTACCTCTAGGATCTATCTCCACCGCATGATCTTAAGTTGTTTTGATGATTGGTTTAGGAGTATCTTGGCATAAATTTTATTCACGGAATCAATTTTCAACCATGGATTTCCTCCTTCCATGATCTCGACCATCAAATCCTGCACATGCTTAAATATAATTTTTCATCGATCCTTGCAGTGATCGATCTGCAGATCCTGAACCCTGCAATAAGATTTCTCTGCACACACACTTCATTCACAAAATCCTCAATGTATTTTTCACCTAATTCCCCTTCGATTGTTCATAGAATCGATCTATCGATCTTTGTTTCCCTCCTTCTCAGAATCCCTGAATTCACACACAGGATTATCACCTATTAACATAGATTTAAACAAACATTCAATTCATGAAATCACACACCTAGACAGAATTGAATTTACACACAGAGATTATGTTGAAATATGATTTTTCATTCACACACTAAAACTGTACATACAAACTTCCTCAAAACCTATGTTATGATATCCTTAGGCTTGATACATCTCTAATTGGCCTTACTTGAGCCAGATTTACTCTGTTCTGGCTACTCCTCCTATCTATTTTGTTTGTTCTATCTATGTATCCTTCTATCTATCTATGCCTTGTAGGCTTACACATTTATACAATTGGGTTCATGAACCAATTATGAATCAGATCCTCATAATTTGCTAACTAATCCTAATTACAACAAACTCTCAAATCTATCATGTGACTCATTACCACTAATTGAGAACTTTGTTACATGATTCATCAATTGACCCAATCACTCACTCCTCTTAGTGATTCACCTATATTATTCACCAGCTATCTAGAATCAAATAAAACATAGGTTTATTTACAATGTGATGGTTCCAAGACCATCAATTCAGAATTGAAGATCCCTTCTAGGCCTGATCAAACATTGAGCTGATAATTTGTTGGAGGGAAGGATGCTCATGCATCAGACTCCCTAGGAAGAAAGAAATATGACCTCATGGTCATAAAATTCCATCTTCAGTATGCATGGATCCCAAAACTTGTTCTGTAGCTGGTCATTCATCTCATCATGTTGTTCTGTCTTTTTCATCTTCAGTTTTCCCGATTTCCAAATTTTATGTTGCAATCGTCCACTAGCTTTGCTTCTGCAATCTTCTTCTATCATTCGTCCTTTTCGACAGCTTTGTTTCTTTGCTCTGCTGATGAAAATCTTCATTCTTTCCTCATGCCTTCTCTGAGACATCTTCACCATTAGCAACCTTAGTTCTTCAATCACCATGTCCACTCTATCTTTTGGTTGGTACACCTACACCTTATTCTCTTGAAACTGCTACTGTCCTCTTGACTCTCTGCTGCTATCCACTAAATTACAAAATAATTCAATGCTTTGACCTTCTATTTTTCTAATGCTGCAATCAAACATTAAGCAGTCATCATTATCAATCCTTGGATTGATCAACCAATCTTCTAACATTTCTAACACTTCATCATATTTTTTGAGGTTTGAAAATATTCTTTTGTCTTCATTAACCAACTCTGCAACATCAAGTTCTTTTATATATTGATCACCCTTTTAAGACAATATAGTCTCTTTCTGTGTCATGACATATTTCTTCCCCTGTCTTTCAGCAAGACGACTATCAAAATATGCAAGTGTTCTCTTTTTCTTATCTCCACGAGACCATGCCATCTCGTCCTTCAATCCGAGAACAAACTTCTGGCTTTGGTTCATGTCAAGAATACATGGATATTCTCCTTCTTCTTCATTTACCTATGGGACAACCTAACAAGGTTCATCACATGTTATTCCCGTAGAAATACACAATTCATTAATTTCAAAAATATTGAAATTTTTATGAGTCCCATTCACACTCTTATCAACATATTCTTTTGCTGATCTAAACTCTCCCAAGAGTTCACGAGACTTTTAGCTAGTCCCTCTTCTGCACCATCTTTTTCTAAGATGATCTTATGTTCTGCTTCACAACAGTGAACATATTATTCTGTAAATGGTTCAATTCTGATTTTTCCTTTCTTCCCAAAATCATCCATCCTATGCTTCACAACCTGCATAGACACATCATCTAAGTGTGCTTCGATACTTGCAAACATACACCAATAATCAGTTTCAAAAACATGAGACTCTGAATTCCCTATTCATATTTCCTCTAGCATCCCCCCGTTGTGTTCGTATGAACACAACATCATACTTTCACTTTCACCTACTTCTTCAGATTTCATGACAGTCCAAGGTGACTCTTCAACTCTCTCCTTCACCAAAATACAATTTTGATTCTGTTTTGTAGAAATGTCTTTGCACATTTCTTTTTCTTCCTTTGTGTTCATATCATATTTAACTGACTATGTTCCTCCATCAAGCAACTCATCAATGAGTTCCTTTTTCTACAATACTTCGGACCTTTCCTCATTTCAGAGGCTTTCTTCATCATATTTGATTTCATCAAATTTTTAGACAGTTTCAAAAGATTGCCCATCATCTGCAACAAAACCTGCAATCATAAACAAATCATCAATCTCAAAAAAAAGACTTTTTGGTCTCATTTGGCCTCACAAACATCTCCTCCATAAGTATATTTGTACTCTTTACAGAATTCATGAGACTCTCAATTGGTCTCTCTTTTTCTTCCTAATCATCCTCTCCAAGCAAAGGACCCTGTTCAGGTTCACAATATGAAACCTCCATCTCAGACTCAACTTTTCTGAGTTCTTTCTTCAATCCAGCAAACATATTTTGTTGTAGCTTCACCTTAGTGAATTCCATATCACCTCCCTTTTCATGACCCAACCATACCTCTGGTTCTCTTCTTCAACAACTTGCATATGCTTCTCAAAGCACAAAATGTCTCTTGCTAACTCTAGCAATTCTTTGCTACATTCTTCTTGTCTCTCTTTATTCTTTCTTTTGATGTGGCTTTTCTCTAAACCCCTGCAATGACCTTCAGTAGGCATTGTTTCTGTCTCCTTCTCCTCTTTTGTGAACTTCATCCTATTCACTTGGGGATAGTAACTAAGCCTTCACCTCTAACAAGTCTCCATACTTGTCTTCTATACCTCAACAAGCTATCTCTATTTGAGCTTGTCCTTTTGGTATCTCTGGTCCTCTCACTAGAAATTTTTTAGCATCTCCTTTTCTCTTCTTGGCTTATGCAGGTCCACTCCTCTTTTGAGAAAATTCACTAGTCCTCTCTTGTCCAAAGACTGCTTCCTCTTTCCTCTAAGAGTTCACAAACTATTTATCAAGAATACATTTATCCTTGATATATCTCCTCTAGCTGCAACTTGCTCCTATCAATTTCCTCTTTCCTCTTCTCAAGAACTTCTTTGTTCTTTGATGCTAATAAATTCATATAACCAGAGTTAAAATACAAACATCAAACAGTCCATACGTTCATAATTTTTACTTGTACAGTTGGATGAAAATACCTCCATCACTATCTTCAAAAGATCTTATTCTTCAGGAACAAACTTGTTCTCTCACAGTTATCCAAGATACCTGTTATCTTCAAAGATCCTCTTCCTGATATTTTTCATCTGTTCATCTGCACTTTTCTTTCTTGTCTATGGTTTATAGCCAATGTCTGCAATTTCACCTACTACAGAGCCTATACTCCTCCTCTCCAATATCTTCTATGATCCCTTGCACAAGACTGAGCATAACACACTCTCAATTATCAGTCTTCAAATTCAATAACAATTTCCACAAATTCTTTACCTCTGCTTTCTTCAATTTCTCAAGAGTAGTTCGACTCAATACTCTTTTCATGCATCATAACTCCATGCTTATACTTGTCAAAACATATCCTTCCAAAGGATTTCTTATGTAGTCTCCTGTGGCTAATCATCAAATTTAGCCACACATTCTCTATCTGCAAATCAATTCTGAATACCCTCTCATGACTAACCCTCTCAACGCAATTGTTAGTCAGTTTAAAATGAATTGAAAATCAAAAATTGATTTACCTCTCACGCATAATCCTTGTTCTGCTCTGATACCAAAACTGATGCCAACCCCATCTTGGTGATATACTTTTTCCACCTCTGAGATCAAACCCATGAACTTCAGAGCATGAAGGGACTTTAAACCCTTCATGACAGCCAAATTGTTGTGTTAAACCTTCTTCCACAACCCAAATCCTTCAATTTTTGGGTTTCTGCAACTATCTGTTCCACCTTCCAACATTCCACAATTCCAATCTTTCTGCATGCTCCCTTTCACAACAGGATTTCCACATTCACCTTTTCTAAAATGCGAAATGCAGAAATTTTAAAACTCACTTTTCCAATTTTTGAACTTTTGCACTTCTGCACTTCCACATCCGCAATTCTCCTTCCACATGCACCTTTCCACACTTCCCTTTCCGCAATGTGGATTGTGGATTGAAGGATGTCCAACTTTTTAAATTCTTGAACTTTTGGACTTTCTCCTTTTCGCTCCCGCAATCCTTTTCCCGAACCATTGATCTACTGCGGGGTGGATCAGGACTGTCAATATGTATTTTGATGTGGATTGTGGATCTTGAACTAAATTTTTGGATCTGTACTTTCTCTTTACGGAATTCGATAATGACGGCTAATATTCTACGTGATCTATCTCCACCACACGATCTTAAGTTTTTTGGGATATTGGTTTAGGAGTATCTGGGGCATAACTTTTATTTGCGGAATGAATTTTCAGCCGTGGATTTTCTGCTTCCACGATCTCAACCATCCAATCCTGCACAGGCATAAATCTCAAATTTCATCGATCCTTGTAGTGATCGATCTGTAGATCCTGAACCCTGCAACAAGGTTTCTCTGCACACACATTTCATTCATGAAATCATCAATGAATTGTTCACCTAATTCCCCTTCGATTGACCACAGAGTTGATCAATCGATCTCTTTTTCCCTCCTTCTCAGAAGCCCTAAATTCACACACATGCTTATCAACTATTAATAGAGATTTAAACAAACATTTAATTCATGAAATCACACACTCAGACAAAATTGAATTTACACACAAAGATAATGTTGAAATAGGATTTTTCATTCACACACTGAAACTGTACATACAAACTGTCTCAGAACCTATGTTCTGATCTCCTTAGGCCTTATACATCTTTACTTGGCCTTGCTTGAGCCAAATTTACTCTATTCTAGCTACTCTTCCTATCTATTCTATCTTTGTATCCTTCTATCTATCTATGCCTTGTAGGCTTACACATTTATACCATTGGATTCATGAACCAATTCTGATTTAGATCCTCATAATATGCTTTAACTAATCCTAATTACAACAAACTCTCAAATATATCCTATGACTTGTTACCACTAATTGACGACTTTGTTACACGATTCATCAATTGCCCCAATGACTCACTCCTCCTCTTAGTGATTCACCTAAATGACTCACCATCTATCTAGAATCAAATAAAACATACGTTTATTTACAATGTGATGGTTCGAATACCATCAATTAAGAATTGAAGATCCCTTCTAGGCATGATCAAACATTGAGCTGATAGTTTATTGGAGGGAAGGATGCTTCTGCATCAGGTTTGAACTTGATACTTGTATTTAGATTTTTCTGATTTTAAAATGTATATTATTTATATCACTTCTTTGCACGGGTTGCATGGGAAGAGTCACGAGGCTTGACCTGTGGGTAATAATATCATATTTAAACATTTATGTATCCTCTTCAGAAAATTGGGTAAGATCCTTGGCTCAAGCTCGTCCATGTGTGTTTTCACAGTTTAGTGAAATAAACATATATTAGTTTTGATAAATAGCTATGGCCATTGTGGCTTGATTCACATATATTCAAATAATTTTTTAATTTTTCATACTGATCCTTATATATACCACATGTTTATATTATTATGCAGTCAAAGAAATGTTTGGATATACTTTGTACAGTGTTCCTTTGTTGTATGGTTTCCAAATCTACCTGTAGCATATTAGGATAAATATGGTTAGGGTTCCAACACTTGTTGGTTCATTTCATTTTCATTTATAATCTTTATTGTGTAAATATTTAATTCATAGTTTTGTATTATGCTCCAGATGAATGCTTATCTTGTTTTATATGGGTGAAAATGCAAAGTTGGGTAACTATTCTTTGGGAATGGAATGGAAAAGAAATATAGTGCACGCAGATGAACAAGTGAAAAAATTCAACTTCAAAATCTTGGGTGAGGGTTTAAAACACTCTAGGTCGAGAGTTTATGAGATTTCAAAATCTTCATCCAGAGTTTAAGAAAACACTTGGATGAGAGTTTGAATCAATCACAACGTTGTATTTTAAAACATCTCTTAACCTAGAGTTTGAAATAAACTCTCGTCAAAGAGTTTGGAATATATTTTCTCGACTGAGAGTTCACGGTCAACAAAACTTGCAAAAACCTCTTCCATCTTTATAGAACCTGGAATTTCGGCAAGACCAAACCCCAACAAATTTTAAATATTATTTGTTAGACTTTGTACCCCTGGATTCATCTTTGAATCTAGTTTCCCAATGATATAATAATTGTTTCATTTCATTTTGAACTTCTATTTATTAATATTTTATTCTAAAACTTATCCCTTTAGATTTTTATTATTCTAAAAATCACCTAAAATGAAAATCCAATATCTTAACAAATATAATACTAAAAAAATTGAAATCTTCATAGAGTTATTCCTTACCTTGTCCTCTTGAAAAGGGTACTTTAATTTTTCAATAAGATTCACACTAAAAGTAACATTGAAGCTCACCAACATGTCTTGATAAGGAACCATTTTTTGAACATGTTATTTCGATAAATAATAAAAAATTATTTGAAGTCTAAAAACCCTCAAAATATAGTCCATTCATAAGTACAGTGTGTGTAGATTATGAACATACATTATTTTCCCTATAATGAATCACCAGTTCTCAAAAAACTAGTGTTCATGCAGGTTACTCATTATCCATATCTAAAATTTTCAAGTATATGTTCATAAAATTAAAAAAAAAAATGAGTACAAAGATAATTCAATTCTCTAAAACATTTGTGTTTATTTATATGTGAAATTCCTAAGGGAGATATGGGTTTAAAGGGGTTGAAGTTGAAAAACATAAAATTTTGCAGTTTTGTTTGTCAAAAAACAAGCAAAATAGTTACCCAACTTCATGTTTTCACTTTCACACACACACACACATATTTATATTATGTTTATACATGTTTAGATTAAGGGCTCTTCGCTAGAATTGTAAATAATTCATCTCTTATCCATGTATACTTTATGAGATTTCTCACTAAGGTTGAAAACATAATTATAAGGAGCTTTTATATATATATATATACTTTTGTTGTAAGCAATTGAACAAAACCTAAATTTATTTTCTTAATAAAGACTAGACCCTTTTTTAAAAGACACACTTAGTAGTTTACGAGAAACAAGAATAAATACATAGTAATATTCCATTATGGTTTTAGAGCAGAATGATAAGTTTTAAAATAGTAAATCAAATCTATAAAATAACTATATCATTGGTTACTTATAAAACCCTAAACCTTCCAGGATAAAATTGATAGAAAATCCATTTTATGAAGTACGGACAAATATATCATATTTTAAACCAGAAGTCCTTTAGAACAAAAGAAAAATTGAAAATATATATTTCTTTTAAATTATAAACCCCTTCGTGAAGAAAAAGATCTTAGTAACCATTTAAACCAGATTTACATCAAAATCTAATCATAAAAAGAGAACAAAAATAAATATCAAAGTTAGAGAATTTATCAGCTTAAAAGTCTCTAACTCATTACAGAATTTCCATGTTCCTCCCAGCCTTATATTTCCTAAGAAGCTATGCAACTGTTGCTTAGAAAATCACCCCTGAGCCAGACCAAGGGAGACATAGGTGAAATTTCTAACGGAGATATGGGTTTAAAGGGGTTGAAGTTGAAAAACATAAAATTTTGCAGTTTTATTTGTCAAAAACAAGCAAAATAGTTACCCAAATTCATGTTCACACACACACACACACACACACACATATATATAATTACTCATATAATTATATTATGTTAATACATGTTTAGATTAAGGGCTCTTCCCTAGAATTGGAAATGATTCCTCTCTTATCCATGTATAGTTTATGAGATTTCTCACTAAGGTTGAAAACATATGATTATAAGGAGCTTATATATATATATATATATATATATATTTTGTTGTAGGCAATGGAACAAAAACTAAATTTATTTTCTTAATAAAGACTAGACCCTTTTTGAAAAAGACACCCCAAGTAGTTTACCAGAAACAAGAATAAATACATAGTAATATTCCATTATGGTTTTAGAGCAGAATTATAAGTTTTTAAATAGTAAATCAAAGCTATAAAATAACTATATCATTGGTTACTTATAAAACCCTAAAACCCTAAACCTTCGAGGATAAAATTGATAGAAAATCCATATTATGAAGTATAGGAAAATATATCATATTTTAAACCATAAATCCTTTAGAACAAAAGAAAAATTGAAAATATATATTTCTTTTAAATTCTAAACCCCTTCATGAAGAAAAAGATCTTAGTAACCAATTAAGCCAAGATTTACATCAAAATCTAATCATAAAAGGAGAACAAAAATAAATAACAAAGTTGGAGAACTTATCAACTTAAAAGTCTCTAACTGGTTAGAGAATTTCCACGTTCCTCCCAACCTTATATTTCCTAAGCGGCTATGCAAGTGTTGCATAGAAAATCACCCTTGAGCCAGACCAAGAACACTAAGAATAATGACCAGGGCATTTGTTCTTCTATCTCTTCCTTACTACTCTAGAGTAGTCACATGGTTTTTTACCAGCTCCGTGTAAACCTTGTAATAATTTCCCCTTAACATTGTCCTTCCAGGATCAACCATATATTTTTTGTGGTTGTTGAGTGCTCAAGGGATTACAATTGAACCTTCCAATGAACTAGAAACCATTACCCCAGTAATGTTCACTCTTAGCAACTTAATTTTTAAGAAGAAATATCTATCGATATTTAGGTTGCTCTTTTTTCATAAGGAAAAAAAGTGTTTCATTATTCTCTCTTTGTCCTCTTTTATATTCTCTTATCGTTCAAGAAGTACTTAGGTTTTACTTTTATCCATTTATTTTTATTTTTAATTTATTAATGAATATTTTTGGTCACATTGTTCTAATTCTTCATTAACCTTTTTATGTATAAATTTAAAAGGTCATTCCCCTCCTAGTGTGTTTCGTCTTTCTTTTAAGTGGCTATTCCCAAACAAGTTAGAAGAAGTATTAGGTAGATAAGATAACACACACGCATATAAAAAACTCTAGATCCACCCAACTTAACATCAAATAAAAAGAACTTTAAGTCTTTATAAATTTATATACAAGGGGTGCAACACTTGGAATATTACAAGCTGGAATCAGAAGAATTGGCCATTTGATATTATAACCTTTACTCCCTACATTTTATCAAAATCAACAATCACTGTGTGAGTTTAAGCAACCTATGTATACTATGAAGTATTGTAATTTATGCAGTTGTATCCTAAAAGATAATTGGATTAGAATATATTGTTTTATGTTAAAAAAATAAATCAAATAAAATGTTAGCACATCAATGGGCTTTAAAACACAATCCACACCGATGCACTATTTAGTGAGAAGAAGCACTAGTGCATGTAATTAACAAGAGCGTCGGTATTTAACCTCCACTAAAATATCTGCTAACTAAAACCTCCGCTATATTTGATAACAGAAATTTCTATGCATTTTTCAATAATATTGAATCCAATGCGCATAGGATAATACATTGCACCACATGAACTTTTATGCATCGTTCAGTAGAAAATGAATTATAGTAATTGTTTCATAGATGTTTTTCCTACATGATGTGCTCTAAAAAGTACAACACACCCAAGCTATAGAATCCCATAGACGCATTGTAAATCCAATATTTAAAAAAGGTTATGACTTACAAGTGTGTATAAATTTAAAATGCACCGGTGCAACTTGGCATAAAGCACACCGTAGTGTCAAATATCTAAAAACGAGCCCTCTTTTTAAAAGATTGGAAAACAAGTGGGAATTTGCTTTTTGAGAAAGTAATTTCATAAAGCACTTTTATAAGTAAAAACTTAATCAGTGTTTCATTATTTTTCCAAAATATTCAAGCCAGATGTTTTCAACTGAGGCTTATCAGGGACACTATGGAGGAGGATTTCGGAGCAAGTGAATAACTAGCATATTCAAATTGGTGAGGTATTGTGAATTTGCATAGTAAAAATTTTGCATTTTACTATTGTTGTTAATAACAAAATTCATTATTATTTGTATTCCGATTTATATTTAAATAAAATTCAGGAAAAAATAAAATATTTTCATACATACCTTCAATTTAAAAAAATCCTTCCTTCTTCTTGCTTTTATTTTTTGTGGCTGCAAAATTTCACCTTACGGTATAACTCCCTCTATCACTTAGCCAATTTAGGTATATTTGATTTAATAGGTTTGTGCTTCTATATATATATAGACGTTTGACATGTGATGCAAGGGACCACTTATTGCATTGAACCCCAAGCCTTGGTGGACGTGTTAGTATTTAAATGCACCAGTGTGCTTTTTGTAAAAGCACATCACCATGTTATGAAATCTTTAGAGAAAAAAATGTTTCATGAAAATTCGGTGCACTACTAAAAATTGTAAGCACTAATATACGATGTTGTTTTTTCCAATAGTAGCACCGAACATGCAGTGACTGAATATTATTTTTTGTTTACGCTTTGGATCTTTTCAATGCATCATTGTTTGTATAATGCAATGCTTTGATGCTAAAGTAAATAGAAATATGGTGCACTACATACAGATATAAGCACATGTGCTTTCTTTGTAGGAACATAGCACCACAAATTCCATGAATGGCCTCATTGTTTTTTATTTTTTTACGTGTACAAACTCACTCATAATGTGGAATTGTTTTTAACTTTATTATATTTATTAGTGAAAAAAAATTAATAGCTTATGTATTTAATAGCGCAGGTTGTATATTGATATCAAATGTGTGATAAGAGTCCAAATAAATAACAATAATTCCAATTGAGACAGTGGAAGCACATCCAAAGAAGCGAGAATGCAAATTGTTTGTAGTTTATATATGAAATTAATATGTTTAAATTATATTTTAGTTAAGAGCGTAAGAGTGTAAAATCTTGATGGAGAAATTGCAGAAGGATGAGTTAGGTGAATAAAAAAATACTTTTCAATATAAGGGTGTTCCCATGAAGATGGTTAACACCTTTTGGCAAGACATTGGCGTGGATTTCCAAAAACATGAGCTTGATCGTGCTTTATCTAATCCATCAACCGAGCTTTTACCAATAGCTCGATCAAGAGTTTAAATAACCCATGATTAAGCTATTGAAAAAAGCTTGGGTTAGGAAATAGCTCGAACGAGCTCTTATAATATAATGCATCTTATGGACATATATTATTAGGATAGTTAAAAATCTTGATGAGAATATAACAACTCGATCAAGCTATTTAAATTAATATTTTTTTTAATTTAAGACAAATTTTCAATTAAAATAAATTTAAAATATGCTTTAGATTTAAATAAATTTTAATGAGAAAATGTTTGATATTGCTGTATTTTCGAAATTCATGTTTAATGTAGAATTACATTCAATATTAATTAATTATATGTAATAAAAGAATTCACAAATTAATTCTCTGTAATAAAAAAATCATATACCATGGAAAATTTTTGCCATGGTTACCAAAACCATGGGTCATAAATTATGTTACTAATTCAATAATATTTCAAATAGCTATGGTTGTTAAAAATAAGTATTATTATTTTTATTTTTTAATAACATTAAAAAAAACACTTATTAACAAAGTTTTATTTTATATGGAGAAAATATTATTAATTCAAATAGTTTGGTCAATAGTTCAATTGAAACATTTGTGTTAATATTATTATTTTACATATAAAATTTAAAAATTTTAATGATTAAATATATCGATCCAGCTAATAGCTCAATTGATCTTTTTGTCCTAACCCCAATTAAATTCTCAATCAAGATATTTAAATTTTTTTCTCAAAACCTCGATTGAGAGATTTAAAACCCTTGGTCGAGCTTATTAGCTCAATCAAGGTCATTAAAAAAATAGCAACAGTTTCTACATGTTTAATTTTTCTAGCATGTGTTTAAGGCGTAAACCATATTTTGGGATTGACCTTAGGTGGAGGACTTCATACTAATAGATTCGTCAATAAGCCTCTATCCATTGAAATATAATTTATGGGTTTCTGATTTCATATGATAATTTTATTATTTTCTTTTCAAACTTACACTTACAAAATCATGTCCACAACTTCGAATCAACACAAAAAAAAAAATGACATAAAAAATACACAAACAAAAAATTTCAAAAAATATATACGCTCTAGATCAACGCGTCCTTTTAAAAGGGTAATTTTTTGTTTTTCGATTTTTATAACCAATAAAAAAGAGTTTATGTGCACACGTGTACACAATGCGATTACAATTTTCTACAGTCAATTTCAAAAATTAATAAAAAAATTTAATTTTCCAACATAAAATAAAATAAAATGTGCCACCCATTGCATTTTGTGTAGATTATGGTCATATATTTTTTCTCAAAAATTATGCAACTATCACTAAATTATTTTGCATGCACACAATATACTTGTTAACAACTTGAAATTTACAAGAAGAAATCTATCAATAAATGTCATTTTGGCATATTAAATAGTAGTAGTATTATTATTATTATAGGTGGAAAGATAACATAATTCCCTGTAATTTTTTCTTTTGTTGCATGCCGAAATTCACTATGAAAATATGATGTTTTAGGGATTCAAGTTAATAAATGAGTAAAAATTTGGATTTTCACCATCACTTTTGGGCAAAAAGTGTTACCCATCTTCATGGATTCACCCATAAGTTTTATTTTTTTATTTTTGGTAATAATGTGCTTAAGAATATTGATAAGTTGTTTCAAATAATCTATCTCACATATGTTCAATGTTCAACATGGACTGATAGCACAGGAACATAATGTCGTCATAAGAAAGTAAAAATTATGGAAGATATAAATGATCATGAATTGGTTCTTGGCTCATCTCAAGTGGTGTTGTAAGTTAATGAGAGGGGAATGTTTTTTACAAAACAGTGAAGGATATAGTTGAAAGAACGTATAGACATACTTTCTAATTACAACGTAGAAGTCAATTAGATGATTCAAATCACTAGGATATAGCTAAACTACAAGAAATGTTTCAAGAACAATGGTCAATGAAACCTGTTAGACTTGCAATTGCAAAAAAATACAACCCAAAAAAATTTCAAAAAGTAATATTCCTAAACGTGGTTTTTTAGAATATGTGTATAATACTACAAAGTATTCCTTTAATATTAATACTAATTATGTTAGATTTACTTTCTTTCCATATAAATATAAAAATAGATTAATGTCATGTTAAATTCTTAGGAATATTATGAAAATCCCAAAGGATGTACAAGGTGATCTCCGATATGCCAGTAGGGATGTCCAAAAACGTGCAAGGAGATTCTCAAAGAAATGGACATAATTGCATCACAGTAGGATCCATCTCAACAACAATATGCTTCAAAGGTATGTAATCATTTAAATTTTCTATTATGTACAGACAAATAAATAATCTACTATTAAATAATAGCTTTCACTTTTATGTTGCATAGAAGAAAATAAAATGGAACCCATTCAACATATAAGACATGATGACAAGGAATAAAATGGTTGATTGCAAAGTTTGTGAGTAAATATGATTTCGTTATAACAACTTAATATTTCATAATTGGTTGTGATGTTTACATTTTATTTTATTTTTACATTGGCCATCATTAGAGGTCTTCAAATAGGTGCTAACATACAAAGAAGAGTCATCGAAAGAGTTGATTGAGATTGGGTTTAGTATGGGTTGTGATTATTTGTTGACGTATCAAAACTATGATTATGGACTTTGTAAATATTTATCTTGTTTTCATTCTTTGATTCTTTAATTAATAGAACAACAACAATTATTTATATTAAATCTATTATTTCTAATAGGATATAAAACTTGTAGGAAATAAAGTATGGAGAATATCCAACTGAACAATTGATGAGAGATGGCATGATATTTGGTATTGAAAGAATGTGTATCATTCAAGACACAATTATTTCCTTGGTATCGTTATTAATTTACATAATGATTGTATATATTATCTATTTTAGTTTAATGCATTTTCTATCAATGTAGATACGTCACTCAATACAATTTATTTTTATGTTTGTAGAGGGAAAAAGAAAATGGGGAACACAATGGAGGTAATCAAGAAAACATTCAGCCAAATAAACCAAGTCATGCAAGTGGATAAAGCATTGAAAAAATTTCCAACAAAGAATGATGATCAATCTAATTGGATGTTAATGCAAGTTGTTGTATCTTGCAAAATAATCGTCTATGCAAATCAAACATTTTGTATAATGTAATGGACTTAGTGTCCTAATTGAAAGACAATGGGTTACCAATAAGTGTAACAATTACATATATTTGTCATGTTGATTATTGTAGACATTTTATGTTCTCATTTTGTATGACAAAGAGATTATTATTCATATATAATATAATAAGTTTTTATTCTATTGCATTATTCAATGTTATTGTGAAATGATACATTATTGATTAAATATGGATAATTAAATATTTTAATGAAGAGATGAGAAATATATATATAAGAAATTAATCCAAACATCATATCCAAATGAAATAATCAAGATTCAATTTGTATTAAATTTAAAATTTTCTTATATATGAATACTATTATAAGCAATATTTTTTTTTTTTTTAAATTTTGTTGAATAATATATATATATAATTTCATTGTCACAAGTAACGATTTCAAACGAGGAAAATTAATTATGGTATCTTCAAGCATACAGTATGCATCGGTGCATTACATTTAAAAACAAATTGGTTCTCTAAATCCTATAATGCACTGGTGACTACAAATGAAACATGCATCGTAGACAAGCATTTGATACAATCATGGATGCTCTTATTCCAATACATAATAGGGAATTATTAAAGTGCACGAATGCATTTTTTAATTAAACGACACTAGTTCTTTAAATAAAAAATTCAATGACAAAAACCTACGTTCTGGTTCCTATCAGGAAATTTTAGCACCAACGCTTTTATAGAAATAAGGGGCACCAGTTTAACTTTATTTAACACACTGGGTGATGTTACATCTAAATCACCAGTGCTTCATGTTTTATAAAGCACTAGTGCATTTAATTTTATAAAGCACTGTTGAGGTCTGAGTTGTTAAGCATTGGTGTAGTGTAAATTATGAAGCACCAATGCTTGTAACATGGCAACGCGGATGCTATATTTCCTTTTGTATGAATTGGATCATATTATGTTATAAACCACCAGTGCTAAATATGTTGGTTTGTGCGTCGGTGCTTGTTGTTAGTGTGACAACATCGGTACATTTTACCTATATATATGCATTGATGCATTTTATATATAAACGCACTGATGTGTTTCTATCACAAAACACACCGTTTTTTAAAACCTATGCTACAAACTTTAGTAGTCGATTTTTTTTAAGTTGTAATAAAAATTCATAAATACCTTCACTAAAACATCTGCTACTAGAATAAGAAGTTGTAGTGGAGGTATTTTTGAGAATTTTCGTCAATCTTGTAACACTAAAAACCTCCGCTACAGGGCCTTTTCATTGTAGTGTTTATTCCTAAATTTGAAATTTTGCTCTATAAATTGCTTGTGGTTGGACATTTAGTATTGGAAAAAATTCACACAGCTATATAATAATTGTTTGGTATAATGTTTAAACAAACCAATTGCATTGTTCTTGATAATATCATCAATGTAATGCTTAATATTATTTGAAATCAAGATTCTAATGATGAACGACTTGTCTACCATCTTTCGTTGCACCCCACTAAACAATGTCAAACCAATAGAAGGTTGTGAAAATAGCACGACTTGGAGAGGAAGCGTACAATTCATTGTTGAATCAACCAACTATTCAATTCTCACTACGTCCATATTCACCAATTAGGAATTTTGACAGTAACAATAGTTCTTCACATGTTGGCAATGGAGGCAATGAAATAGAGGTTGGTATGGATGATTTATTATAATATATGGGTTCCATGGAGTTAATTTTGTTAGATTCATTTAACTACAATGAAATAGGGGATGATGCTCATATCATTGACACCTTCTTTGAAATCCTTAAATATGCTTCTTCCATCCCTCTCTTTGGACCCCGGCGATCAAAGTCTACCTAGCTGGGAACAACAATGCTTCTATACAACTTGAAAATAATATATGGCACCTCAAATGTGTGTTTCTTGACACTTTTGAGGTATATTTGAGTAATCTTGTCACACAATCAACATTGAAAATGGTCAACTTTACGAACGGTAATGAAATTGTACATTTATTTTTCCCATTAACTACAAGTTATTCAAAGATGAAGAGGCAAAGAAATTTTGAAAATGTTGGGTTTTGAGTACATATAATATTATGTGTGTCCAAATGATTGTATTCTATATAGAGAAAATATGCAAACAAAGAGATAGAGACATGTCCAAAATGTGCACATGATAGGTACCATAAATCAAGAAACAAGATAGGTAAAGCACATGGTCTTCATTATAATATATCGAGACACATGCTTATAAACCCAAGGATTCAAAGGCTCCTTCCTTGCAAAGAGTCAACTATGTTGTAGGTATGGCATGCCTCACACCAAAGTGAGTAAGGAGTTATGAAAATCCCAACAGATTCAATAGCGATGACGCATGTAGACGATACATTGCCCAAAAAATTCAAGGATGAAGTACATAGCCTTTGATCAACAACATATCCATGGATGGTGTCAACCAACATTACCTCCAAAACACTAACTAATATATTTGGCATGTGGTAGTGATCAATAGAAATATGTTGCCATGGTTTCCTGTGAAGAATGAACATCTTATACCTTTCCTTATAGTCCGTTGTAGAAAACAAGTGAAGAATATGAATGTTTACCTACAACCATTGATCGCTGAATTAAATAAATTATGGGAAGGGATACAAATATACGATTTATTGAGAGCCATCCCAATATAGCGGATTTCTACGCTGTATGGAATATGTGCGTACAAAACACATGATTATCCAAGATTAGGAGTTTTCTCTAGTAAACATGATTATTGATTTGTTTATATTCGTGACAATATTTTATGACATATATTAAACAAAATATAAGGTCTAAAATGGGCCACCTAAGGAAAATAATAAAATAATACAATAATATTATAAATTTTGAAGGAAAAGAAACAAAAAAAACTTTTTGTTTTCGTATTTTCAACTTATCTCCCTATTGTTTTTCTCAAATTTGGAGCGAGAGCACTCGTTGAATACAAAATTGAATTTTGCATCTAATGAGTACCCACTCTACATAATTTTGATGGACCATGCCCCACGAAAAATGAGAAATACATCTAAAAAACATGTTACTTGAGTAACACATTTTTAATGTATTTTTCATTTTTTTGTGGGGTGATGTCCATCAAAAGTATGCCATTTCCAGAATTAATTTGGAGAGAAATCAACACAAAATTTCAACATCCAAAAAAAAAAAAACAATTCAGCACCTATTTTCTAAACTTGTGCCTGTTCAAATTTTTTTCCTTGAATTCTGTGTTTTTGCAAGTTTTTTTGTGAGTATCAAATGTTGTTGAATTGAAAAATGATTGTAATTGGGTGCATTTTTGGTTGAACCCAACACCCATGAAGAACCAAAACCAAGTAACATTATGAACTTATTTACGTTGAGACATGAAGATAATGCAAATGATACATTGTTCCTGACATGGGGGATTAAATGAACAAAACAAATGGCAAACAAGTATGCAGCCTTTTTCCTAAAATTTGAAGATAAAGTGAAATTCAAAAGTTTCCAGAACTATCAATTGAGTAGAACATATGAAAGTCTACTTGTTTTATTGAAATTTTTTGGTAATCTTTAAACTATATTTTCATGGTTCTTGGTACAATTTTTGTGATCAATAGAAGTCATTCGATCTTCTAGTTGATATGGTTAGTGGTCATCCTAAACCATCTCATTGTTTTTCTCTTGGTTAATGGTAATCTTAAAACCACCTCTTCATAGACTTTGAGTTTTTGATAGTTTTATGGTCATCTTAAAACCATTAGTTTATGATCAACTAGAAACCATGCAATCTCTTGGATAGTTTTATGGTCAACTTAAAACCATTAGTTATTGGTAAACTTGAAACCAAGCAAATTAGTAGAATTCTTACTACTTCTGTAGATTTTGCGTTAGAGATATTTTCAGCCATTAGTAGCTGACCTTCTTGAGTTTTACTCTCTGAATTCACTTGGCACATTATTGATAAAGTAGTGACGGTTTTTCAGGAAAAAACTAACTTAATATTAAGGGGGTATGTTGAAAACTCTAATCTAAGCTAGTTATCTTACCCTAAAGGTCATACTATTGGAGGTCATTTATGCATTATGTACTATATATGTACTATTGTGTACTATTTATTAATGGAACAAATTGGTGAGCCTTTTCCGTCATATATTTGTGCATTCTTATTTGCTCCATATTTTCTTGATGATCCAATCCTAATGAGAGATTAGCAGAGGAGCAGGTAGTTCGAGATATCATGGTCTAATTTGAACTTGCATGTGTTGTGTAACACATGGAAAACATGCAAGAATCCACATGCAGCAAGCTACAGGAATCCACAATCCAAAGTGGAGGATGGCATTGGGTGGTGTTATGAAGAGGGTCATACCTGCACAGTGAAAGTGCACATTTAATGTTACAAACTAATGCTAAATGAGTGTTAGCATTATTCCCAAATACACAGAAGCAAGGTAAACTATTTATGTTTCAGAGCAACAAACTATAAGTTTGAAACCAAAAGATGTACTATTCTCCTCAATAAGAGGACAAAATTCTTATTGGCTCATAAAAGGGGATATCCAAAAAATTTACGAAACATTTATGTTAGTTTAAAAATCAATTGCTAGGATTGGTTGTTAGTTTAAAAATAAATTGTTGGGATTAATTGATTTATATGACGACTAATGTAAAAGACAAGAGCACCCGGAACCCTTACTAGAATCCCTATACTCGAAGGAAAGGACTAATAACTAGGTAGCATAAGCGTTTATTTCATAAACTTACAACATAATTACCAACATTTTTCCTTTTATTTCAAATGCCAATTAAATTTCCTTTAAATAAAGGTTGGATTGGAACTTCATAACAAGTTAAAGCAATGTCAATGTCGCAACATAACAATCGATAAACATTCCAAAACAATTTATTTTTTATTTTTTTAACCTTAAATTGCCCTCCAATACTTGTTTATTTTTATAGAGTTGATATCAAATGAATTGAATTGGATGTACATGCACGAAATGCATTCAATATAAATATATATAGATTTTGAATTTTGTGTTTAAAAAATAAATTCTTAATGTATTTTTTCTTTAATTTTATGTTATATTTAAAAATATTATGTTATTCAAAACTAAATTAAAAAATAAAGTCGCATAGTTAAATTATATTGAAAGAAAATGAATGTATGTATTTAAAAAAAAATGAGTGAGTTAATATTAGATTGTGCTAGTGAAATAGGTTATGGAATCGAGTAAGAATATTTATATTGAAATGTGTAATAAAAGAAGAAGTTGTGGGAGGAGATGAGAGTCCACTGCCATACGAATGCTAAGGGGAATGTGGGTGTCGTAACCCGCAGAGATAGAACGTCATAAGATCGCCTTGCTTTTAGCTCCCTTGGAACTGCTACCTTTGCAAGGAGTGGCTCTGAGCCTGATTGGTATTTTCGGTGAGTGGTTGGAAGGCCAGATAATGCTAGAGCGACCAAGGAGATTGCTGGTATTCCTGTTCCATGGAATTTCTCCATGGTCGAAAGGCCAAATAATGCTGGAGTAACCGAAGAGATAGGTAGAAATAGTCTGCTGCTGGCAGAGTAAAAACCGTGCAAAACCATCAAGAATGATTAAGTTAGGAGGCCAAGGCTAACGACGTCAGCTATTAAATTTCTCTGTTGCATGGAGGAAGCCATCCAGGATGAGATCTGTGTGAAGTGACCTACGGTACAAATGTAGGTGTTTTCTAGGATGGAGTGCGCGATGGAGTTCTCTTCCGAAGGGAGGTAAGCGAGGATATAATGGTGAGGAAGATAGTTGGGGCATGTGGACATTAAACCAATGTCTCGCCTCCCTCCACGTCGCGTAATCTTGGGGCACCCACATCTGGGGGTAAGGTTATGTAGTGTTATGTAAAAATATAAGATCCATTATAAACCCTCACCTATCAAGCACCTAGAGGAATCCAATTTTTCTTGAGTTGTAAATTATTTTTATCTTAATTTTTTTACACATTAAGAAAAAGTTTACACTTTATGCTACTTGATCCCTCTCAGTTTTTGATATATCTAGGTTTAAGATCAAATCAATAAAATTTAATTTTTTGTTTAAGGTGACATCATTTGTATTTATTTATTTATTTATGGGAATGTGGTGTTACATAATGTTACACAATGTTAAGGGTTAAAGTAATCTACCTCACATTGGGTTGTAAGCACCAAAAACATAAATGTTGTTGG
>LPNX010055023.1:174891-202155 GCA_001517045.1 Pseudotsuga menziesii
TCAACTAAACAACTCAAAATGTTAGTGACATGCAAGTGTATCGTAACCATTCATTTTCATTATGAAATACTAAGCACAAAGAAATAAAATGAGTTTAAAACAATAAACTAGAGTTTTTAAATTCATTACTTAACTAAATAATATCATTTCTTCTCACTACACTTCCAAGATCACTTAGTCATTTTTCATGAAAATGCTTAATGCATCATACAACAACTATAATTCAATTCATGTCAATTGTCATTATTGATAAAGAACAACTCTATACTCATACACATAGAGGGATGTTTAATTTGATACACTATTATAACAAATGTAGACCAACATCAAAATATTTATCAAATTAATATCTTCATAATATGAAAAAATGTGTGCTTCTCTTGTGCAACTTATTAGCATTTACTTTTATTGTAACATGATTCATAATCCATTTAATACACACAAACAAAGCAGTGAGTAATCTTTCATCAAGACAGGATTACATAGCTTTACTCAAGTCAACTTGGAGTAATAAAAACACATAAGACGTCTACCAAAAGTCGTTAATTTTTTTTATTAGTTTATTTAACAAAGAGGGTGACAAACCTGCAATGCAACTAATATAATTAATTTTGTCATTCCTCTAAGTCTCTTCCACAAATATTTTTGTCAAAATTCTTACTTATCCCTATTGCAAGATCTTCCTTTTTCAAAGAGTTAATACCAACTTAAATATTCAAATACTTTTCACCTAATTTATCCCAAGTATATGCATTACAAGACTATGATATAAATTCACATGGCTTTCCTTGACTTTAATTTAAACTTATAATTTAATACTGAGATATAAAATGAAGTTTCAAACACTAAGGTTCATGGTGTTGTCATTTCCCTTCTCATTAAACATGTGTTAAATGTTCTCCTTTTTAAATTTAGACCCAAAAAAACTATACTCCATTGTCACTAGTTCTCCAAGGTTAAAAATAATAGATTTAAATTTCTCAATAACAACAAAAACAAGGCAAATCAAGAACTCCATTATAAAGTGGATTCCTATCGACCTTATCTAGTATAAGCTTTTATGTTTCAAAACTTAAAGTCCAAGGAAAACTGCATTGTTTTTTCTCACCAATATCTCGAGTCACCTAAAAACCAAGCAAGCTAAGAATAAACATTTTGGTCAGTTCCCTCTCTAGAGAAGGCGATCTGTCTGTACATAAATGTCCATAAAGAAATCTCTCATATCCGTAAAATTGTTCTTATAAACATAAAATCCTACAGTGAAAACCACTTATCAAACTAATATACACCATTGGATTAATTCTTGAGTCGCACAAGGAATAAACATTGTTTTTATCTATGGGTATGTCGACATAATCACAAGGCTTAGAATTGGTCCTTCAAAAACCTCTCGATCGTTCCATCATGATTCCTCACACTAGCAGAAGAAAACTAAGGATTTGGATGGCTCTCACTGAGAGTGGCATTGTTGCAGAAGGAAATAAAGTTAAATAATGCTCTTACTGGGAGTAGCGTCACTGCTCTTAACACATAACCTGACATATAGTTGCGTATAAAAATATTTTGAAGTCTCGACTCCAAATCATAAATTGTTTCCAGTTCTCTACCCGCGAAGGCTACTGCTATCAAAAACAAGAATAGAAATGCAAGAATGTCACCAGTACGACGAAGGCTCTCTGGTGACATTGGTTACAAAAGACAAACCTGCAAATGATGTAAGCTTGGGCACATAATATTGCATTCAGATTTTCAGAGAGTGGAATCCCCTTTTTAAAGAAGGTGTTCATTCCTCCACCAAAATTGAACTGATAATAATAATATTTAATTAATAACTAGCACGAGTCCATTCAGTCAAGTTACTTATCTTGAAAAGTTTATGGCCGTGTTTTGGCAATAATAGATGTGAGGTCAGCACTTCACAAGAAGAGCCTGAGATCTTTTTTCCCCCACCATTCTCTTCTCCAAACAATTCTTAAGCATCCAAGACAAGCCAAGAGCTCCGGGTGAACCAGAGATCTCGTTGTGTAACCAAGGATTATGGGTACCGAAGGTAACCTCCATATGTATCCCCCAAAATATATTTTTTTGTGAATGGTAACAAACCAAATAAATGTAATTTATTATCACTTGGCATATTATTTATAAAAAAAATGGACAAGAAAGTCAAAATGGATGCTATGGATTATTTTATTTAATAATTAAAATATTGATAGGAATTATAACAAAAGTGTTGTTGAAAGACGGTTTGCTGACCCACAAGGGGAAAAGACAAGTGGTGAAAGCTATTGAGTGAGAACTTAAGTGATACAAGACACATCTTCACCAAAATCAGGTCAAGACTCCTTGCAAGCAAGCAGGAGGTAGCGATGGACGGTAAATTGATTTGTGGATGCAAGAGATGACACATTAATCACATTTTTCCCTTATGGTTTAACAAACAGGCTCGGGGGTTCTGGGGTTCTGTAGCAATTAAGACTTGGATGCTCCAGGAGTTGGTTGGGAGGAACAACAACTTCAGTTTTGTTTTTCCGACACCAATGTAAGGTTTCATACTCAATTTCTTATATGTTTATTATTGATAAATATATAGATTGAATATAGATATGAATCGTTAATACATTTTGTATATAGTGATTTATACTATGCATTTGTTCCTAACCTTTCCTATCTTCATGTTATAATTTAGTATAAACTATTCTTTATTTATAGATCTTTTTTTCTTAGTTATATTTTTGATTAATCTCTGAATGGGATTCCATACCCAGATTAGAGTGGATTTAATGTTATTATAACTAATGAATTAGAACGAGTGTATCTTAATCAACTAACCTAATACTAGGACAACCATAGAAATCCCCAATTCATAGATCTCTCGTTAATATTTTAAAGTATGTCTACATATATTCTTTTAAAATATTTTAAATGTATATCAGATCTAAGTATTTTCAAACTAATTGTATACCTTAGGAGACGAGGCTTTTCATACAAAGTTTATCTATGTTCTAGAATGTATTAATTTATAACTTATTCTAATTTAAAACTCTGTTTTAAGAATACCTATAGTTACGACCAAATTTCTTTAATGTAGTAACATCGAATTAAAAATAAGGAATCACAAAGTAAACGACAAATCGAATAACCCAAGGGAGAAATAAAAGAATGTATTCACTAAACAAAAATATTGCAGACGATCGCATAGAACATCATAACTATACAGAGTAGAGCCGAAAGGCTTCTTCACTCAAAACATCTAGATCGTGATTCTTTATATCAACGTGTCAACTCGGCGTTAATCAAATATACGACTGTTGTCAATTGGGTAGTCATACCCATTTGGAATGAAATATAATTTTTTTTATATAAACAAATAAATACATGACCAGCTGACACATCTGCATAATAACTCAAAAAAAAATCACATCCAGTTAAACTGTAGAGTAAATCCAATATTAATCAATTAAACTTAATACTAATGCGTAGTCCCTATTCACGGGTATCCATACCCATGGATAAATTGCTCTTTCATTAGAATTTAACTCATAATCGAATTATATCATCTAAAAAGGGTATTAACAATCTTTATTAAGCTCTAAGATTCAATAGAATAATCACAACCAACAAAGTTTTCCAACAATTAACAATATCGTAGTTGTAAGCCCATCTATTAGCATCCATGGAATAGAACAAAAAACGTATTGTACATTCGAATAGGATGGAAAATCAAATGCATTTAAAACATGAAAGGATGTGAAGCTGTGTCTATAAGCAATTACAGACCCATAAGAGTTTAAAGAAAAACAACTTAAAAACTTATCTTCGCAGTGGCCGTAGAGCCCATTCCACTCTTGGATTGCGAAGCAGTGGAAAATCATTACAACCCTAAACCTAAAATTGTTTTACCATTTTGAATGTTGGTGAGTCCATCGTGCAGACCGAGCCATTAACTATGTCGATGGATGCATGCATAAAAACCATTAATTAACATTGATATTTTCTTTTGCTAGAAAGGTAAAAATGTACTTTCTAATACAAGCAAGGTTGGATAAAACATTTACCTCTTTAAAGAGAAGAATTAGGCCTGAGAGGATGTGAACTTGTCGCCGCTCTCGTCGAGATAGGGTTGAAACCCTGTATTGCACATTTGTACATAGTTAGAAGAAATTATGTATTGTAACCTTTAACAAGAATTTTGAATAAGAAAATATTTTTGTTTAAACCCTTACCCTTCCAAACTTGTTACGGGCCATGAGGATGAAGCGAGTATTATCTGAAGTCGCTCTAGGTAGCCTAAATTTAATTGCACATCGCTTCTGAAGTTATAAACATGTTTCCTTTACAATTGAAATAAATATTTTATAAAACTTATAGATTGAGGATGAAACTCACCTCTGTTGAACGTAGAGAGAGAAAGGGGTTGACTCCTTTTGTTTTCCCCTTATTTCTCCTCTTCCTGTACAACGATAGATAACCATGAGTTACACTATAATTTTTTGTTACTTTGAAACCTTTATAAAAAAATGAACTTATAGAATGGAAATTGAAGAGGTTTTAATCTCTTGCCTGATTAAGCTATGAAGGTTGTAAAGCCATTGGTAAAGCTCGAAGAAAGACCGACTTCCCTTCATAACCCACACCAAACCAAATAGGTTGTGGTTGTAATGGAGACCACTTCACATCTTACCAAATAGATAAAAACCTTCAAGTAAAAATCGTATACAAGAAGAAAACCTTCATTAACAGAGTGTGCAAAGGAACGGGAAAGACGATGTAGCATAGCCATGAGTGGATTGGCCTTTCTTCCATAGGAACAACATTATAAATCGAAAGTTGCGACTAAACCCTCAAGGCATCCTAAAAGCCACATTAAAACCCTACGCAAAACTCTTGTAGGAGATCTTGAAAAGTGGAGGGCCTTTATGCCAACGTTTTCACTCTAGTGAGGAGGGCCTTTAAAATTATTTACCGCTTATAATTTAGTGAGGAGTATATTGGCCTTTATGCCATCTTATTCACTTTTGACAATATTTAATCATAAAAAAATATAGTTTATATTATAAGATCATGTTTTAATTCACCCCTATCATGGTGTCCAAAGCTAGTTCTTTCTAATGAGGAACTTAAAGATGTTTACTTGACACTTAGAGATATTAATAATGTCTATCAATTTCTCTTAATTTAATAGATTTCAATATTAATTAGCTTAATGTTTAAAGATCAACCATAGATGCTTGTTACACCCTTGCGACAAGTAATAATTTCTTTGGCATTCATATTTACCCTATGTTTTATGTTACTGAAGAGTAGGAGTTGCAGAGGGGATGTTAAAATATGTGTGTGTGTGTGTGTGTGTGTGTGTGTGTTATGCAAAGATATAAAATATAAATGATATACGGGGTAGATGTTGTATAATATGCAACATGTTGTAAATATAAGTTATATTTTATAAAAAAATTCACCGTGTCACAAAATGAGATTTGAACCTAAGTGGGGTGTATTTAATAGATCCAAATCCTAGGCTCTATCAAGCGTCGAGATGGATCAAAAAACCTCTTCTTAGGTATCCATTGATTTGATTCAAACCAAAAGACACATATTTTTATTTAAGGTCCACATATAATTTTATTATTATTTATGGCCGCCATATAATATTTTTTATTATTTTTTATTTTGTTAGGAACGAACATTGCATTATTTCCCCACACATGGTTTTAAAACCATATGCAAGGCCCTCCTACAATCATGGGTTGTTTAGGAGGCCTTGCATCCTAAACCATGTACAATAAAACCATGAGTTGTTTAGAATGCCTTGCACATGGTTTTAAAACTATGTGCACATAGTTTTAAAACCATGTGCAAGGCCAACATTTTTTTGTGTTTTTTTCTTGACCCACATATTTTTTTACGGATAATTAAATTTTTACTTTTTTATTGTTTTGTTAGGTACGAAGATTACAACATCTCCCCCATATTACATTGTTTTTGTGGCTGACATTTATTTTGGCCTATTAAAAAATTTATTTTTTATTAATAAAAATAACTTTACGAAAGTGATATTATTTTTTATTTTGTGTTACAAAATTCCCCCCCATTGTTAAAAATCAGACCTCTGTTCACTTACAGATTTCGTCAAACACTTCATAAACCTTCGATATCAGGCCTCAACAGTAAACCACAATCAAGCACATTAATTAACCATTCAATGGAACTATCCTGTAGGCTGATATACTGTTTATAAAGCACATTTAGCAGCGGAAAAATTAAAATATCATCATACTGTAACACACATTTAAAACACAGTATTTTGGTCAAATAGACCCTGGAAAAACCCCCTTCAACCCCTGGGGGAAAACCAGCATGCAGGAGAAAATTTTTATTGAGCTTTTAAAAAAATATCAGACATCAATTTACAGTCAAAATATAACTTATCTTGACCAACGCAAATAACCCAGTAAACTGTCTTGGTTTCCGTGCTAATGCTGCCTTGATTTCTGTGCAAATCCCTTCTCGAAAAATGTGCAGAAATAAGTCACTAACAGTCCTCGATTTCTGTGCCTGAGAGCATTAAATGCAGCCCTCGAAATCTGTGCCAAAACAATCAACAACCGTACTGTACGGACTGCATTAAATGCATCCGTACGGCCTCAAAAAACGTGTTGTTTTTCCTTGGGAAAAGTGCCAGTTTTCTTCCTCGAAATCTGTGCCTGATATTCTTGAAAAACGAGCCCAAAAACATACTATACGGACCTGTACTTTCTTCCTGAAACTCGTGTCTGCAATAAATGCAGTTGTACCTTTCTGGAAATGCGTGCCAGCAATAAATGCTAGCCGTACTATCTCGGTTTCTATGCAGCAGTAATGGTGGCTCCTTGATATTCGTGCCAACTGAGAATCACTCCCAGCCCTGTCTAAAAATCGTGCCCTTGCTCTCCTTCAGCTTTCTCCTGCAAAAATGTGCTTCTCACACTTCTCTCCAAGCTCCTCTCTTGGAAATCGAGCCCTCTCCAAGAAATCTCTCTTGAATAATGTGCCAAATGAAGTCTCATGCACTTTATTTACCCTATTAGGGTTATTCTCATGACTTTTCACCTTCAACAGTCGAGATTAGATATTGGCCAAGAGATCTATGGCTGGGATCTAATCTCTCATTCACTTAAATCTCCTAAGTGAACTTTATAACAAATTTTTACTTTTTGAAAAGTCACATCACCCTAAATATTTAAAAGTACACTTTATGACTTAAAGTCACTTTAAAAACATAATAAAGTGAAACTCACTTTAAAATCATAAAGTCACACCAAAAAGGTACTTTAATAAAAAACACATTTACTAAAGTCACTTTATGAATATAAATGAGACTCCATAGTTAATCACCCCTACACCTAGGCACCTGATGCAGGAGTGCCACCGAGCTATCAAAAACTAACACCCATAATATTCACTATCACTATTATTTTTTGCCAACATGTTACAAAAGTTACATCACGTTACAAGATCTCCCCCATACTGGGCTGTAGAGTGCCTCTCGGCGCAACAATATTATTTCCAACTGGTAATTTCTATGTTGTAAAATTATAATTTAAATTAATATATGCATCTTAAAATTGTACAATAAATCTATATTATGCAAAATTAATATGTTGTTTTGTTATTAGATTGGATTTATGCATTAATATTGTGTAATTAGTAATGCTTAATATTTTACAATTAAGTTTATAGCATTGATTTAAACAATTACTAAATTGAATTAACTCTATTGCATTGATTTCAACAAATTACTACATTTAGTTATGTGTGATGCATTGATTTCAACAATTAGTAAATTGAATTAATATTGTTGTATTGATTTCAACAAATTACTACATTCAGTTACTTGTGATACATCCACTTCAATAATTAGTAAATTGAATTAACACTATTGCATTGATTTCAACAAATTACTGCATTCAATTATCTATGATGCATTGATTTTAGCAAATTACTACATTAAGAAAACTGTGATGCATCAAGATTTCAACAAATAGTAAATTGAAGTAATACCATTGCCTTGATTTCAACAAATCACTACATTTAGTTTCTTTTTATGCATTGATTTCAACAATTAGTAAATTGAATTAACACTATAACCTTGATTTCAACAAATTACTACAGTTAGTTACCTGTGATGCATTGATTTCAACGATTAGTACATAGAATTCATCAATTAATTTCACATTTTCATCTAACATATCGTCGTGAACCTCACTGTAATTGGGGATCCCTCGATAGTTTTCAAAAAGGACATCTTTGTGAAAGCCATAAAATATTACAAGTTATATACTCTCTGCTTGCATCCAAGAATAAATACACAAAGATACACTTTAGGTCCTTCAGATAAACAAGAAGGCAACAGATCTTAGTGCAAACAATGACACCAAACTAAACAATATGATATTAAAAAAATGGGGATTTATAAACTTGTATTATCTGCAAAGGTTTAATGCATTTGAAAAATATCAACAAGTGGATTCTCATATAACGCTTGATATGGCGTAGTAACATGCTTCTTAAATACAAAGGATATAAACATGGAAACCCACATCATCCACACCATGTCTCATATCATGGTGAATTGGGATTTTCAAATCTCATTGTCTCTAGAGGAGCAGATGAAGAGCAATAAACTTCATCTCCTCTTTATGTACTATAGAACCCTCATGCCTATAAGGCTTACAGGGATTTCTAGCTCTTTGTGCTAGGGAAATAGGAAGTCCTAAGTCAAGGTCTCTAATGGATCTACTTTCTGTATAGCTTCTACATATTAGTAATGTGACTACCTCGAACTACAACTAGCCTAGATCCATTAAAACTTTGGATCTACTATGCACCAAGAGGGATCAAATCTCTTGAGGTGTAACCCTATCCAAAAAGAGAATGATGATAAATAAATGTTTTCACCCCAAGGAATTTGATCCCTCTCGAGGCATGGTAGATCCAGAGTTTAAATGGATCTAGGTATAGATAAAATTCATGTCTCATGTATATTATGTGTAATATAGATAAAATCATGTGTTTATTTTATACTTGGTCAATTTTATTTAGTTTTTAACAAAAACTATTTCCTTTTAGTTATAAATTTTAGCATATTTTATATGAGTATTTTAAATTGGTGCTAGCATTTCTTGACACGATTTCGATAGAATCCGAGAAAAAATTTTAATATAATTTTTTTTGGGCAAGATGGAGCTACTACTTATATTAAAAGAAAATCATAGAATACATAGAGAACGAAAAAAGATCTTGCTTATAGGCTCTCCCCTCCTGTAAGTGGATCTTAGAGATGCTGGTGATTTACAATATTAGAAGCTCTTGTTCGAAGAAAAGTAGAAAGGTCTAAATTTGACAATAATGAAAAAACGGTTTTTAAAGGATTGATCAAAATAGTGTTAAGCCTGTAAGTCGAGGACATTACAAAAGCCATATCTATGACCGAAAAAAGGAATAGAGACTAAACATAGGCCATTGAATAGAGTTGAGCTAAAACAAGAGAAGGAAGAAAAAAGGGGCAAGGGCCCATGAGCAACTTACTTGTTAGAGGTGCCAATGTTGTCATCTTGCTCATCGTCAATGATGATGAGCTATTTGTGATTGGGATTCATTTTCTTTTGGATCTGAATGACCTCCCCCTCATCCACTTTGGTCACCTCGAATATGTACCCCATGATTTTGGAAATTAGGTCCTTCTTGGACTCCATGATTTTTAATCGAGAAGGGAGATTCTCCAGGTTCCTTAGTCTGTCGATTATTTCCTCCAGCTTGTTGTTCATTTGATTGATAGAGCCGCCCTCTCCTTCTATGGCCTTTTTGATGAGGGTATTCATGGTCCAATAAATATCAATAGAACAGCTGGAAAGATTCATTCAACTACAAGGGTGATCGGGGTTGATGATCGAGTGCTCGGGGTTGATGATCCAGTCAGCAAAAAAATCCATTTTATGTTGGTCTTTGATGTTATGGTTATAGAACCATACATCAACTTCCATGTTCTTGAATTCATCTTGCAATTTCTTCGAGTTATTCTTTCTGTAGAAATTAACAGTCTATCGTTCTCACTTGAGGTCATTGGACTTTTCCATACCATAGGTTTCCCCTCCATGTTTGTGAATGAGCCTCGTGTGCAGATTTTGTTGTTGATGGGAGGTGAATTCCTTTTTCTAAATGATTTTGTAGTCATCTCCATCATAGGTCCAGGACTCATGAGGGCCTACCATGGAGGAGAGCAGGATATGCAAAAAAATGGCAAAGACAAGGAATTGAGGGAAGAGAGGGATGATGGGGAGCAAAGGGTAAGTCAAACAGCTGAAGAGCAAGGAACATGTTGGGGTTGAAGGAGATAAGTAGGAGGGAAAGAGGTGGGTCATCATGAGGATGGTATTCCGCTATTGGGAATGAATGTATGAGATCTTCTTGGAGCATGCTAACATAAATGGCGATTTACAACCATGATTGGAAAGTACATAGAGAGGGATGACAAAACACAAAGTGAGGGGCATGAGTGTACTGGGGATAAATAAGGAAAGGAGTGGGAGTAAATGGAAAGGGATGACCCGAGAGACTAAACATTACTTCCACATGTTTAGACAAGCACATTAGAGATGAGACATGTCATGTTCATGATTAGTCTTGTACCAAGTGGTTTAGTTTCCCAAAGAGGTTCTTTCATTCGAGCCAATGTTGACGTCATCCTCAAGCGAGTGAGAGCGGTTGTCGTCATTTCTCTATCCTGAATTGATGGTACTATGATGTCCCTCACATATAGGAGGATATTGTCATGGAGAGGTGAAACTGGACATTTTTCAAAGTGACATAGAGGTTGTTGGAGATCCTTGCTAGCGACGATGGCAACTTTGGCTCCAAGACAAGTTTCTTAGACAAAAAGTGTCCACTTTTGTTTCACTCGCTTCATTGTCAATGTCGATATTAGCTAGTCTATTATCCAATTGATTGCCATTTATTTTGATGTGGGAATGGATGGTAGTGTTGAAACAAGGGAGCAGGGGTGCTAGTCCTCCATCCTATAGGAAGTCTCCAACTGCTAGTGATTTTTGCAATTTTCTTTCCTTGTTGAATTTCTCTTAGGGTTGAGATTAAAATTGGTAAATCCCCCTCTATGATGATCTTGGTGAAGTTTCTCTCTAGATCCATTCTAAGGCTTGATAAGAGGCCTTGTAATTCTATAGCATTGTTTGTTTTAGTGCCAAGAGAGCCTGTAACAATCTAGATAATTCTCCCTTTGTGATCCAGTAGGACCCCTCCATACCTTGTCAACCCAAGGCTGTCGTGAGAGGCTCCATCGAAATTGAGCTTGTAAAATCCCATCGGAGGTGGATTCCACACAGAATCAAAGCAGTATTGGATGTTGGTGGGTTCTTGTAAGGTTCATTTGAAGTTGATAATTGGCTTCTAGTAATCACAAATGAGTTGTTCATGAGGCACACATTTTGTGTCCCCCTTGCTCCAGGGGGTTTTATTGAGGGTTTCTTGGATGTTGGATTGAAGGGATCTCCATAAATGATTGAAATGTACTTCATATCTATTGAATATGTGTTTGTTGTGCTCTTTACAAACTGTGCAGGCTATGAAGATGAGAATGAGGCTCCAAATCCCATTAAGGATGTTGTTGTGGAAAGGAGCTAGGTGGAAATTGGAGAGGGTGTTCCTGATGGAGCCTGCATCCCTATTTGTATGTCTGAATACAATGGATGACTTGTCCCAAAATTTTGTTGTAAATGGGTTGTTTTTTAGTAGGTGGTTTGTGTCTTTGATCTGTGATTTGCATAGGAAGCATCTAGATGGGCATATGAATCCTTTATGAAGTAGCTTGTCTTGGGTTAGTATTTTTCCATGATTTACCAACCAAAGAAATAGGGTGATTTCAGGCCATAGTTTACCATGCCAAAGTTTGTTCCAGTGTGGTTCACATTCTTGCTAGAATCTTCTAGACGCTACATGATAGTCCTCCTTTATGGTGAAAGTTCCAACTGGTTTGTAGCCCCATCTCAGTTGATCTTTAACTATTTTTTCCTTGATTTTTCTTCTCTTTAGCTTGTTCCATAATGAATTGTGGTTTGATTATTCAGTGTTTAAGCTTGTATGTTCACTGTCGATCCTTTTCGTCCATTTGCTGGTACTATCTCCGGGATTCCATAAGTTAGATACTATGACTTTGTTGCAAAGATGAGGTAGGAATGCCAAAGAATGGTAGATGGGGTGAGAGTACAGGGGGGGATTTTCTACGAAGGATATTCCCAAAGGAGTGCATTGTTTCCTTCCCTTGTTTCCCAAAAACTATGCACATAGACCAACTCTTTTTGTTCCCAAGCTGAATTCCATATGATGGATCCTTTTCTGAATCTGGTACCTCTTATGAGATTCTCAATGAGACTTGGGTGTTCATATTTGTCCCTTCAGATGGAATCCCAAGGTAATAGGGGTTTGGTAACCATGTTCCACAAGGTTTTTTCCACTATAACACTGCTCATTATATTTGGATCCCTTAGCCCTAGTAACCCTTGGGATTTGGTTTGCAGACCTTGTCCCATGCAACCAAATCCCATTTACTAGAGTTGGTGGTACCATTCCATAAGAAATTGTATTGGAGATTACGGATCTTCTTTAGAAAAATTTTAGGAGCGATCATAACAGAGAATAGGTATAGAGGCAGGGCCTAAAGGACCAAGTTGAGAAGGACAACATTAATCGGTAAATTGAGGGGGTGGAGGGTCCATCTAGAGAGATTTCAGCTAAGAGTAGACAGAAGAGGGTCCCAAAAGAGATTACAGAAGGTTGATTCCATAAGAGGAGCTCCCAAATAGGTGGATGGAAGGGATCGTTTATGAAAGCATAAGATTCTTAATATGTGATATTTGTTGAATTTTCATATGCTAAGCTAGATCATTAGTATTTCATTTCAATTTCATAACAAAAGCATATAAACAAGATCACTAAAAGATAGACAAGCACAACCATACAAAAGGAACACAAAGATTTATCCTAGGAAAACCCTAAAGGGAAAAACCCAACAAAAGCTTCCTCAATATAAATGCCCCAAAAGATAAAAGGTAAAACCAAAAGGGAGATAAAAAACTGATCCTCCTCCTTCTCTAGCTACTTCTCTCTCCTCCACTAATGTGCTACATAAGTGAGAGTGTGTGCTTCAAATGAGGAGAGCCACACCTCTATTTATATTCATCCGTTCACTTTAATTATTAATTCAGACATGTAGGCTCGAGTTAATCATGTAGGCTCGAGTTACACATGTAGGCTCAAGTAACCACACTGGGGTGCTAATGACCGACCTTTACAATTAGAGGGGACTGCCTCATGACTCTTATTAGTTCTTCCGATTAGAAGCATCGGGGTACAAAGTAATACAAGTGGTTCTCCCGGTAGGACCATCGGGGACCACAAAAAGATACATATAGAATATTCTTCGAAGTTACAATATTTCAACACTCCCCCTTAACAAGAAGGGTATTATACAACAACATCAACAACAACAATAATAGGAGAGAGAGAGAGAGAGAACATCATCAACATCATCAGGGTAACACATCTATAAATCATTGGAAGCTTTTCAACATCATGTTGTCTTCATCTTCAATCTTTAGTCTTCAGCAATATCAACACTTTGACCACTTCAATCAACAACAACTTTGACTGTTTCGATCAACAACATCTTTGACCTTTCGATCAACAGCAACATCTTTAGCACTTTGACCTTTCGATCAGCAGCAACATCATCATCATATTTTGAACTTTTGAACAACAACATCATCATCATATTCTGATCTTTCGATCAGCAACATCATCGTACTTTGAAATTTTGAATAGCAACATCATCATCATATTTTGATCTTTCGATCAGTAGTATCAGCAACATCATCATCATACTTTGAACTTTTGAATAACAACATCATCATCACATTCTGATCTTTCGATCAGTATGTCATCATCATCACACTCTGATCTTTCGATCAGTAATATCATCATCACACTCTGATCTTTTGATCAGTAATATCATCATCATACTATGATGATCAGTACGTCATCATCATCATACTCTGATCTTTCGATCAGTACATCATCATCATCATCATACTCTAATCTTTCGATCAGTACATCATCATACTCTAATCTTTCGATCAGTACATCATCATCATCATCAACAACAACCTGCAATCCACAATATGAAAATGAAAGTCTTCGGATCACTTTTGAACCTAAGTCTAGGGTTGATACAATCCTACCACATTCTCAACAACCGAAGTCACCGGATTGTATGCTTCTATCTATCTATGCCTTGTAGGCTTACACATTTATACCATTGGATTCATGGACCAATTCTGATTTAGATCCTCATAATATGCTTTAACTAATCCTAATTACAACAAACTCTCAAATCTATCCTATGACTCGTTACCACTAATTGACGACTTTGTTACACGATTCATCAATTTCCCCAAGGAACTCACTCCTCCTCTTAGTAATTCACCTAAATGACTCACCATCTATCTAGAATCAAATAAAACATACGTTTATTTACAATGTGATGGTTCGAATACCATCAATTAAGAATTGAATATCCCTTCTAGGCCTGATCAAACATTGAGCTAATAGTTTATTGGAGGGAAGGATGCTTCTGCATCAGGTTTGAACTTGATACTTGTATTCAGATTTTTCTGATTTTAAAATGTATATTATTTATATCACTTCTTTGCACAGGTTGCATGGGAAGAGTCACGAGGCTTGACCTGTGGGTAATAATATCATATTTAAACATTTATGTATCCTCTTCAGAAAATTGGGTAAGAGCCTTGGCTCAAGCTCGTCCATGTGTGTTTTCACAGTTTAGTGAAATAAACATATATTAGTTTTGATAAATAGCTATGGCCATTGTGGCTCGATTCACATATATTCAAATAATTTTTTAATTTTTCATACTGATCCTTATATATACCACATGTTTATATTATTATGCAGTCAAAGAAATGTTTGGATATACTTTGTACAATGTTCCTTTGTTGTATGGTTTCCAAATCTACCTGTAGCATATTAGGATAAATATGGTTAGGGTTCCAACACTTGTTGGTTCATTTCATTTTCATTTATAATCTTTATTGTGTAAATATTTAATTCATAGTTCTGTATTATGCTCCAGATGAATGCTTATCTTGTTTTATATGGGTGAAAATGCAAAGTTGGGTAACTATTCTTTGGGAATGGAATGGAAAAGAAATATAGTGCACGTAGATGAACAAGTGAAAAAATTCAACTTCAAAATCTTGGGTGAGGGTTTAAAACACTCTAGGTCGAGAGTTTATGAGATTTCAAAATCTTCGTCCAGAGTTTAAGAAAACTCTTGGATGAGAGTTTGAATCAATCACAACGTTCTATTTTAAAACATCTCTTAGCCTAGAGTTTGAAATAAACTCTCGTCCTAGAGTTTGGAATATATTTTCTCGACTGAGAGTTCACGGTCAACAAAACCTGCAAAAACCTCTTCCATCTTTCTAGAACCTGGAATTTCGGCAAGACCAAACCCCGACAAATTTTAAATATTATTTGTTAGACTTTGTACCGCTGGATTCATCTTTGAATCTAGTTTCCCAATGATATAAGAATTGTTTCATTTCATTTTGAACTTCTATTTATTAATATTTTATTCTAAAACTTATCCCTTTAGATTTTTATTATTCTAAAAATCACCTAAAATGAAAATCCAATATCTTAACAAATATAATACTAAAAAAATTGAAATCTTCATAGAGTTATTCCTTACCTTGTCCTCTTGAAAAGGGTACTTTAATTTTTCAATAAGATTCACACTAAAAGTAACATTGAAGCTCACCAACATGTCTTGATAAGGAACCATTTTTTGAACATGTTATTTCGATAAATAATAAAAAATTATTTGAAGTCTGGAAACCCTCAAAATATAGTCCATTCATAAGTACAGTGTGTGTAGATTATGAACATACATTATTTTCCCTATAATGAATCACCAATTCTAAAAAAACTAGTGTTCATGCAGGTTACTCATTATCCATACCTAAAATTTTCAAGTATATGTTCATAAAATTTAAAAAAAAATGAGTACAAAGATAATTCAATTCTCTAAAACATTTGTGTTTATTTATATGTGAAATTCCTAAGGGAAATATGGGTTTAAAGGGGTTGAAGTTGAAAAACATAAAATTTTGCAGTTTTGTTTGTCAAAAAACAAGCAAAATAGTTACTCAACTTCATGTTTTCACTTTCACACACACACACACACACACACATTTTTATATTATGTTTATACATGTTTAGATTAAGGGCTCTTCGCTAGAATTGTAAATAATTCATCTCTTATCCATGTATACTTTATGAGATTTCTCACTAAGGTTGAAAACATAATTATAAGGAGCTTTTAGATATATATACTTTTGTTGTAAGCAATTGAACAAAACCTAAATTTATTTTCTTAATAAAGACTAGACCCTTTTTTTAAAAGACACACTTAGTAGTTTACCAAAAACAAGAATAAATACACAGTAATATTCCATTATGGTTTTAGAGCAGAATGATAAGTTTTAAAATAGTAAATCAAATCTATAAAATAACTATATCATTGGTTACTTATAAAACCCTAAACCTTCCAGGATAAAATTGATAGAAAATCCATTTTATGAAGTACGGACAAATATATCATATTTTAAACCAGAAGTTCTTTAGAACAAAAGAAAAATTGAAAATATATATTTCTTTTAAATTATAAACCCCTTCATGAAGAAAAAGATCTTAGCAACCAATTAAACCAGATTTACATCAAAATCTAATCATAAAAAGAGAACAAAAATAAATATCAAAGTTAGAGAATTTATCAACTTAAAAGTCTCTAACTCATTACAGAATTTCCATGTTCCTCCCAGCCTTATATTTCCTAAGAAGCTATGCAACTGTTGCTTAGAAAATCACCCCTGAGCCAGACCAAGGGAGATATAGGTGAAATTTCTAACGGAGATATGGGTTTAAAGGGGTTGAAGTTGAAAAACATAAAAATTTGCAGTTTTATTTGTCAAAAACAAGCAAAATAGTTACCCAACTTCATGTTCACACACACACACACACACATATATAATTACTCATATATTTATATTATGTTAATACATGTTTAGATTAAGGGCTCTTCCCATGTATAGTTTATGAGATTTCTCACTAAGGTTGAAAACATACGATTATAAGGAGCTTATATATATATACTTTTGTTGTAGGCAATGGAACAAAAACTAAATTTATTTTCTTAATAAAGACTAGACCCTTTTTGAAAAAGACACCCCAAGTAGTTTACCAGAAACAAGAATAAATACACAGTAATATTCCATTATGGTTTTAGAGCAGAATTATAAGTTTTTAAATAGTAAATCAAAGCTATAAAATAACTGTATCATTGGTTACTTATAAAACCCTAAAACCCTAAACCTTCGAGGATAAAATTGATAGAAAATCCATATTATGAAGTACAGGAAAAAATATCATATTTTAAACCATAAATCCTTTAGAACAAAAGAAAAATTGAAAATATATATTTCTTTTAAATTCTAAACCCCTTCATGAAGAAAAAGATCTTAGTAACCAATTAAGCCAAGATTTACATCAAAATCTAATCATAAAAGGAGAACAAAAATAAATAACAAAGTTGGAGAACTTATCAACTTAAAAGTCTCTAACTGGTTAGAGAATTTCCACATTCCTCCCAACCTTATATTTCCTAAGCAGCTATGCAAGTGTTGCATAGAAAATCACCCTTGAGCCAGACCAAGAACACTAAGAATAATGACCAGGGCATTTGTTCTTCTATCTCTTCCTTACTACTCTAGAGTAGTCACATGGTTTTTTACCAGCTCCGTGTAAACCTTGTAATAATTTCCCCTTAACATTGTCCTTCCAGGATCAACCATATATTTTTTGTGGTTGTTGAGTGCTCAAGGGATTACAATTAAACCCTCCAATGAACTAGAAACCATTACCCTAGTAATGTTCACTCTCAGCAACTTTATTTTTAAGAAGAAATATCTATTCGATATTTAGGTTGCCGCTCTTTTCATAAGGAAAAAAGTGTTTCATTATTCTCTCTTTGTCCTCTTTTATATTCTCTTATCGTTCAAGAAGTACTTAGGTTTTACTTTTATCCATTTATTTTTATTTTTAATTTATTAATGAATATTTTTTGTCACATTGTTGTAATTCTTCATTAACCTTTTTATGTATAAATTTAAAAGGTCATTCCCCTCCTAGTGTGTTTCGTCTTTCTTTTAAGTGGCTATTCCCAAACAAGTTAGAAGAAGTATTAGGTAGATAAGGTAACACACACGCATATAAAAAACTCTAGATCCACCCAACTTAACATCAAATAAAAAGAACTTTAAGTCTTTATAAATTTATATACAAGGGGTGCAACACTTGGAATATTACAAGCTAGAATCATAAGAATTGGCCATTTGATATTATAACCTTTACTCCCTACATTTTATCAAAATCAACAATCACTGTGTGAGTTTAAGCAACCTATGTATGTTGGAATAATGTAGAAATGGATTTTATATCTAACATAACAGAACATGCCTGCTGGTCTCAGTCTCAGCTAGGCTTACAAATTAACAATTTCAAGGAGGAAGTGCAGAGCCAAAGGCTCGCACATACAAACTGGAATGGTATCAAACCAATTCAATCATTGATGAAGAAATAGTTACAATATATAGATGACAAACATCTTAACAAACCAGATCATAGATCCAATAAAAGTGGATCTCAAACCAAACCATGCTAGGTATAGAAAGTACACATCAACTCAATCCCTGTCAATTTGCCTATCATTTCTACATTATTCCAACATACCCCCTTAATGTAGAAATGGATTTTATATCTAACATAACAGAACATGCCTGCTGGTCTCAGTCTCAGCTAGGCTTACAAATTAACAATTTCATCTTGACCTTTCTTGATGTTAGATAGTGATGCAGATGTAGCTTCTTCCTTGACTTGCTACTCCATATATGTTTCATCTTGACTCTGTTCTGCTTCATAGCCCTTTTTACTTTGTTCTTCGACATTTTGGAATTTGACTTCTGATTGTGGTTCTTTGTCCTCAAAGCTTCTGCATATTCCTGAGAACATTTGTCTTTAATGTTTACAAATGCTTCCAACTCCACATAAATGTGTTGCTCCCATTTCTGGATGCAGTCATCAATGTCTTGCTCAATGGAATCTTGCAACTTTAGTTCATAGTAAAACTTGATTTCTTTTGGGCTCCATTTCATAAAAATTTCTTCAACTTCAGAATCTTCATCTTCAATATCCATTGACTCAAATTTTATATCTGTAATGTAATCCTCTTCTTCATCAAACTTATCCGGCACTTCACCTAAGTGCTCAACATCACATTGTTCCTTAGTAAACCCTGCACACTCAAAAACATGCATTAGAATATCAAAACAATTTTTGCTATTTTCATTTTTCTCTTCTAAGAGAGCTTTCTGATTTTTCTCCTCTTCACCTTCCTTCTCTGCAACAATAAAGTTGTCTTCCACTTGATTTGTGCATGTAAGTGGATCATTCTTCTCAGCAAACAACAACTCATCAATAAAATGTTTCTCATGCATCAAGTTTGACCACTCTTCATGAGATAAATTGTCTTTATCAAATCTGACTTCATATGTCTCTCCTTCAAAGAGACCTTCCTCCACAATGTTTTCATTCTTATTATCACAATAAGCTACATACACACTTTCATCATCAATCATTGCGATTTCAATGCAATCATTTCGAGTCTTTATTTCAGTTATAAGACTGACAATACACTCACTATTTTCAACAGCAGTGATGTTATTAATTTTGGCTTCAGCTATCTTGCTCCCCCTCACACTGAACTTCATCTCTAGAATATCCCAAAACATTTTTACCTTCTCTATTTCACCAAATTCATATAACACATCAGACAACATGTCATTATCCAACGCTGAGCTAACAAGATATAATGTTATTTTATCTTTTCTCTTCTGAGCGAGATCTTCATAACCATTTTGAACAAATTTCCATAAATCTACTGAACCAAGTAAACCTTCCATTTTCATTGCCCAAATTTCAAAATCTTTACCTAAAAAAGATGGTAGAACTGGCATTAACCTTTTCAATATTTCATCTATTTCTTCATTTTCTTCAATCTGCTCCAGATCTGCAATCTGATCCTGGTCTCCATCAGGGATGTGTTCCTCGGCTACAATCTGAATCTTTCTTCCCATCTGTTTGAGTTCCCTTCTGAAATGTTTAATTCTACTTTTTCGTCCCATTACAGCTTCCTTGATTGCACTCAGGAACAAATCATTTGCGAGCTCCTTATACAGCTGATGCCACTCTACCAGCGAGATTCTCCTTTTACACGACGTCCACAATGTATTCAACAAGTGGATGTATGCAGCAATTTCTGCAAATTCTTCTGAAGCAGCTGTAATGCACGATCCAACAATGCTCTCTCTCACGACGGCACTACAACAAGAGACTTCTCTACTCTTTCCACGCAACAGACCAAAGGCTCCACGTGAATGGTAAAACTAATTGATCCACACTCACAGGCATCCACACTGGCAGTGCTAGCTCTTGATCTTCTCACAACACACAGCTGAAGGCAGCTCGCTCAGCAGGCCACTAAGGGCTCTCACAATCAGCAAGCCAATAAGGCTCTCAACAGGCCACTAACAGGGCTCTCACACAGCAGGATGCCAATCTGGCTATCTTATAACAACAGATTCAGCAACAGGTTCAAATCAGCTATGATTGGGCAACAATCCAAGAAAGCATCGATCTGATAAACTCTCACTGTCTCTCAACAGAGGATGGATACAGCGATCCCTTCTTCACACCACAACAGAGCCTCAACAGGGCTTCACTCTGTAATTTGATGGCTCTCCTTCACTCGAGCTCTTTCATAACACAGGAAATAGTCTTCCACTCACGCGATCTGAGGCAGCTACTGCATAGCAAAAGAAATTACCCCAACTACAACTATCTCCTCCAGTAGCAATGGCAACCTTACTCCAATTCACCACTGCTCCCTTTGATAAGCTACACCAACGTTGTAGTAACGAATCTTCAGATTATTCAAGATATGGCAGCGATCTTCAACGATGTTGGGCAGCAATATTCATATAGCGTGGGCAGCGATCTGCTCCCAATTTACAACATTAGACAAGCCTCTCAAACAACAGTGGCGTAGGCTCCTCTTCATTTAGCTACGTCGGCGCTTTCAATGGGCCACACTATCCCAGTATTGCAGCAGCGATCACATGCAACATATATTCTTCCAACAACGTTTATGGGAAGCGATCTTAGCAACTCTATGGGCTGCATGCAGAGATTGATATCCACAGTGAGGGAAACTATCTTATCTTCACGCCCAACCAGTTTCTTCAGCGCTCCTTCCTCCACGCAGGCAGCTAGACAACTCCACACAGGCAGGCCACCAGGTTCTCACAATTTGCACGAAAAGGCTCTTCTCACAGCAATGAAAAGTTTTCGATTCAGAGAACTATTCTGCCAAAAAATAACAAAGAGAGAACCTTCATACAGCCACAACGATCACACTGGATCAGCGACTCTTTTCAGGCAGCAGATCAGGCTTTCTCCAATAATGTGCACACTGAATCGGTGGCTGCAGCACCCTTCACACCGTCTCCTCCACGCTGGCTCTGATACCAAATTAAGAATTTCAATGTATACTATGAAGTATCGTAATTTATGCAGTTGTATCCTAAAAGATAATTTGATTAGAATATATCGTTTTATGTTAAAAAATAAATCAAATAAAATGTTAGCACATCAATGCGCTTTAAAACACAATCCACACCGATGCACTATTTAATGAGAAGAAGCACTAGTGCATGTAATTAACAAGAGCGTCGGTATTTAACCTCCACTAAAATATCTGCTAACTAAAACCTCCGCTATATTTGATAACAGAAATTTCTATGCATTTTTCAATAATATTGAATCCAATGCGCACAGGATAATACATTGCACCACATGAACTTTTATGCATCGTTCAGTAGAAAATGAATTATAGTAATTGTTTCATAGATTTTTTTCCTACATGATGTGCTCTAAAAAGTACAACACACCGAAGCTATAGAATCCCATAGACGCATTGTAAATCCAATATTTAAAAAAGGTTGTAAAATGCACCGGTGCAACTTGGCATAAAGCACACCGTAGTGTCAAATATCTAAAAACGAGCCCTCTTTTTAAGAGATTGGAAAACAAGTGGGAATTTTCTTTTTGAGAAAGTAATTTCATAAAGCATTTTATAAGTAAAAACTTAATCAGTGTTTCATTATTTTTCCAAAATATTCAAGGGCTTATCAGGGACACTATGGAGGAGGATTTCGGAGCAAGTGAATAACTAGCATATTCAAATTGGTGAGGTATTGTGAATTTGCATAGTAGAAATTTTGCATTTTACTATTGTTGTCAATAACAAAATTCATTATTATTTGTATTCCGATTTATATTTAAATAAAATTCAGGAAAAAATAAAATATTTTTATACATACCTTCAACCCCAAAAAACCTTGCTTCTTGCTTCTATTTTTTGTTGCTGCAAAATTTCACCTTACGGTATAACTCCCTCTATCACTTAGCCAATTACATCTTTCCTTTTAGGTATATTTGTTTAATAGTTTTTTGCTTCTTTATATAGACGTTTGACACGTGATGCAAGGGACCACTTATTGCATTGAACCCCAAGCCTTGGTGGACGTGTTAGTATTTAAATAAACCAGTGCGCTTTTTGTAAAAGCACATCACCATGTTATGAAATCTTTAGCAAAAAAAATGTTTCATGAATATTCGGTGCACTACTAAAAATTGTAAGCACTAATATACGAAAGTTGTTTTTTCCAATAGTAGCACCGAACATGCAGTGACTGACTGAATATTATTTTTTGTTTACGCTTTCGATCTTTTCAATGCATCATTGTTTGTATAATGCAATGCTTTGATGCTAAAGTAAATAGAAATATGGTGCACTACATACAGATATAATCACATGTGCTTTTTTGTAGGAACATAGCACCACAAATTCCATGAATGGCCTCATTTGTTTTTCATTTTTATGTGTACAAACTCACTCGTAACGTGGAATTGTTTTTAACTAAAAATTATTAGATTTATTAGTGAAAAAAAATTAATAGCTTATGTATTTAATGGCACCGGTTGTATATTGATACCAAATGTGTGATAAGAGTCCAAATAACAATAATTCCAATTGACACAGTGGAAGCACATCTAAAGAAGAGAAAATGCAAATTGTTTGTAGTTTATATATGAAATTAATATGTTTAAATTATATTTTAGTTAAGAGCGTAAGAGCGTAAAATCTTGATGGAGAAATTGTAGAAGGATGAGTTAGGTGAATAAAAAAATACTTTTCAATATAAGTGTGTTCCCATGAAGATGGTTAACACCTTTTGGCAAGACATTGGCGTGGATTTCCTAAAACATGAGCTCGATCGTGCTTTATCTAATCCATCAACCGAGCTTTTTCCAATAGCTCGATCAAGAGTTTAAATAACCCATGATTGAGCTATTGAAAAAAGATTGGGTTAGGAAATAGCTCGAACGAGCTATTATAATATAATGCATCTTATGGACATATATTATTAGGATAGTTAAAAATCTCGATGAGAATATAACAACTCGATCAAGCTATTTAAATTAATATTTTTTTTTAATTTAAGACAAATTTTTAATTAAAATAAATTTAAAATATGCTTTAGATTTAATAAATTTTAATGAGAAAATGTTTGATATTGCTATATTTTTCAAATTCATGTTTAATGTAAAATTACATTCAATATTAATTAATTATATGTAATAAAAGAATTCACAAATTAATTCTCTGTAATAAAAATTCATATACCATGAATTCACAAATTAATTCTCCGTAATAAAAAATTCATATACCATGAATTCACAAATTAATTCTCCATAATAAAAAATTCATATACCATGGAAAAATTTACCATGGTTACCAAAACCATGGGTCATAAATTATGTTACTAATTCAATAATATTTCAAATAGCTATGGTTGTTAAAAATAAGTATTTTTATTTTTATTTTTTAATAAAATTAAAAAAAAAACACTTATTAACAAAGTTTAATTTTATATGGAGAAAATATTATTAATTCAAATAGTTTGGTCAATAATTCAATTGAAACATTTGTGTTAATATTATTATTTTACATATAAAATTTAAAACTTTTAATGATTAAATATATCGATTCATTTAATAGCTCAATTGATTTTTTTGTCCTAATCCCAATTAAATTCTCGATCAAGATATTTAAATTTTTTTCTCAAAACCTCGATCAAGAGATTTAAAACCCTCGATCGAGCTTATTAGCTCAATCAAGGTCATTAAAAAAATAGACACAGTTTCTACATGTTTAATTTTTCTAGCATCCGTTTAAGGTGTTAACCATATTTTGGGATTACCTTAGGTGGAGGACTTCATACTAATGGATTCGTCAATAAGTCCTCTATCCATTGAAATATAATTTATGGGTTTCTAATTTCATATGATAATTTTATTATTTTCTTTTCAAACTTACACTTACAAAATCATGTCCACAACTTCGAATCAACACAAAGAAAAATAAATAACATAAAAAGTACACAAACAAAAAATTTCAAAAAATATATACGCTCTAGATCAACGCATCCTTTTAAAAGGGTAATTTTTTGTTTTTCGATTTTTGTAACCAATAAAAAAGAGTTTATGTGCACACACGTGTACACAATGCGATTACAATTTTCTAAAGTCAATTTCAAAAATTAATAAAAAATATAATTTTCCAACATAAAATAAATAAAAATGTGCACCCCATTGCATTTTGTGTAGATTATGGTCATATATTTTTTCTCAAAAATTATGCAACTATCACTAAATTATTTTGCATGCACACAATATACTTGTTAACAACTTGAAATTTACAAGATGAAACCTATCAATAAATGTCATTTTGGCATATTAAATATTATTATTATTATTTTTATAGGTGGAAAGATAACATAATTCCCTGTAATTTTTTCTTTTGTTACATGCCGAAATTCACAATGAAAATATGATTTTTTAGGGATTCAAGTTAATAAATGAGTAAAATTTGGATTTTCACCATCACTTTTGGGCAAAAAGTGTTACCCATCTTCATGGATTCACCCATAAGTTTTCTTTTTTAATTTTTTGTAATAATGTGTTTAAGAATATTGATAACTTGTTTCAAATAATCTACTCACATATGTTTAATGTTCAACAGGGACTGACAACATGGGAACATAATGTCGTCATAAGAAAGTACAAATTATGGAAGATATAAATGATCATGAATTGGTCCTTAGATCATCTCAAGTGGTGTTGTAAGTTAATGAGAGGGGAATGTTTTTTACAAAATTGTGAGGGATATAGTTGAAAGAACGTATAGACATACTTTATAATTACAATGTAGAAGTCAATTAGATGGTTCAAATCGCTACGATATAACTAAACTACAAGAAATGTTTCAAGAGCAATGGTCAATGAAACCTGTTAGACTTGCAATTGCAAAAAAATACAACAACCAAAAAAATAATTCAAAAAGTAATATTCCTAAACATGGTTTTTTAGAATATGTGTATAATACTACAAAGTATTCCTTTAATATTAATACTAATTATGTTAGATTTACTTTATTTCCATATAAATATAAAAATAGATTAATGTGATGTTAAATTTTTAGGAATATTATGAAAATCCCAAAGGATGTACAAGGTGATCTTCGATATGCCAGTAGGGATGTCCAAAAATGTGCAAGGAGATTTTCAAAGAAATGAACATAACTGCATCACAGTAGGATCCATCTCAACAACAACATGCTTCAAAGGTATGTAATCATTTAAATTTTCTATTATGTACATACAAATAAATAATCTACTATTAAATAATAGCTTTCACTTTTATGTTGCATAGAAGAAAATAAAATGGAACCCATTTAACACATAAGACATGATGACAAGGAATAAAAGGGTTGATTGCAAAGTTTGTGAGTAAATATGATTTCGTTATAACAACTTAATATTTCATAATTGGTTGTGATGTTTACATTTTATTTTATTTTTACATCGGTCATCATTAGAGGTCTTCAAATAGGTGCTAACATACAAAGAAGAGTCATCGAAAGAATTGATTGAGATTGGGTTTAGTATGGGTTGTGATTATTTGTTGACGTATCAAAACTATGATTATGAACTTTGTAAATATTTATCTTGTTTTAATTCTTTGATTCTTTAATTAATAGAGCAACAACAATTATTTATATTAAATCTATGATTTCTGATAGGGTATAAAACTTGTAGGAAATAAAGTATGGAGAAGATCCAACTGAACAATTGTTGAGAAATGGCATGATATTTGGTATTGAAAGAATGTGTATCATTCAAGACACAATTATTTCCTTGGTATGGTTATTAATTTACATAATGATTGTATATATTATCTATTTTAGTTTAATGCATTTTCTACCAATGTAGATACGTCACTCAGTACAATTTATTTTTATGTTTGTAGAGGGAAAAAGAAAATGGGGAACACAATGGAGGTAATCAAGAAAACATTCAGCCAAATAAACCAAGTCATGCAAGTGGATAAAGCATTGAAAAAATTTCCAACAAAGAATGATGATCAATCTAATTGGATGTTAATGCAAGTTGTTGTATCTTGCAAAATAATTGTCTATGCAAATCAAACATTTTGTATAATGTAATGGACTTAAGTGTCCTAATTGAAAGACAATGGGTTACCAATAAGTGTAACAATTACATATATTTGTCATGTTGATTATTGTAGACATTTTATGTTCTCATTTTGTATGACAAAGAGATTATTATTCATATATAATATAATAAGTTTTTATTCTATTGCATTATTCAATGTTATTGTGAAATGATACATCATTGATTAAATATGGATAATTAAATATTTTAATGAAGAGATGAGAAGGATATATAAGAAATTAATCCAAACATCATATCCAAATGAAATAATCAAAATTCAATTTGTATCAAATTAAAATTTGTCTTATATATGAATACTATTATAAGCAATTTTTTTTTTTAAATTTTGCTGAATAATATATATATATATATATATATATATATA
>LPNX010055023.1:209500-221045 GCA_001517045.1 Pseudotsuga menziesii
AATCACAAGGATTAGAATTGGTCCTTCAAAAACCTCTCGATCGTTCCATCATGATTCCTCACACTAGCAGAAGAAAACTAAAGATTTGGATGGCTCTCACTGAGAGTGGCATTGTTGCAGAAGGAAATAAAGTTAAATAATGCTCTTACTGGGAGTAGCGTCACTGCTCTTAACACATAACCTGACATATAGTTGCGTATAAAAATATTTTGAAGTCTCGACTCCAAATCATGAAATTGTTTCCAGTTCTCTACCCGTGAAGGCCACTGCTATCAAAAACAAGAATAGAAATGCAAGAATGTCACCAGTACGACGAAGGCTCTCTGCTGACATTGGTTACAAAAGACAAACCTGGAAATGATGTAAGCTTGGGCACATAATATTGCATTCAGATTTTCAGAGAGTGGAATCCCCTTTTAAAGAAGGTGTTCAATCCTCCACCAAAATTGAACTGATAATAATAATATTTAATTAATAACTAGCACGAGTCCATTCAGTCAAGTTACTTATCTTGAAAAGTTTATGGCCGTGTTTTGGCAATAATAGATGTGAGGTCAGCACTTCACAAGAAGAGCCTGAAATCTTTTTTCCCCACCATTCTCTTCTCCAAACAATTCTTAAGCATCCAAGACAAGCCAAGAGCTCCGGGTGAACCAGAGATCTCGTTGTGTAACCAAGGATTATGGGTACCCAAGGTAACCTCCATATGTATCCCCCAAAATATTTTTTTTGTGAATGGTAACAAACCAAATAAATGTAATTTATTATCACTTGACATATTATTTAAAAAAAATTGACAAGAAAGTCAAAAGGGATGCAATCGATTATTTTATTTAATAATTAAAATATTGAGAGGAATCATAATAGAAGTATTGTTGAAAGATGGTTTGTTGACCCACAAGGAGAAAAGACAAGTGGCGAAAGCTATTGAGTGAGAACTCAAGTGATACATGACACATCTTCCCCAAAACGAGGTCAAGACTCCTTGCAAGCAAGCAGGAGGAGGCAGTTGACCCACAAGGGGAAAAGACATGTGGTGAAAGCTATTGAGTGAGAAATCAAGTGATACATGACACATCTTCCCCAAAACGAGGTCAAGACTCCTTGCAAGCAAGCACCAGGCAACTATGGATGAAGAATTGATTTGTGGATGCAAGAGATGACACATTAATCACATTTTTCCCTTATGGTTTAGCAAACAGGCTTGCGGTTCTGTAGCAATTAAGACTTGGATGCTCCAGGAGTTGCTTGAGAAAAACAACAACTTCAGTTCTGTTTTCCTGACAGCTGTGTAAGGTTTCATACTCAATTTCTTATATGTTTATTATTGATAAATATATAGATTGAGTATAGATATGAATCGTTAATACATTTTGTATATAGTGATTTATACTATGCATTTGTTCCTAGCATTTCATATTTTCATATTATAATTTAGTATAAATTGTTCTTTATTTACAGAATGTAAAAGAATCATAGATCTTTTTTTCTTAGTTATATTTTCAATTAATCTCTGAATGGGATTCCATACCCAGATTAGAGTGGATTTAATGTTATTATAACTAATGAATTACAACGAGTGTATCTTAATCAACTAACCTAGTACTAGGACAACCATAGAAATCCCCAATTCATAGATCTCTAGTTAATATTTTAAAGTATGTCTACATAAATTCTTTTAAAATATTTTAAATGTATTTTCAAACTAATTGTATACCTTAGGAGACGAGGCTTTTCATACAAAGTTTATCTATGTTCTAGAATGTATTAATTTATAACTTATTCTAATTTAAAACTCTATTTTAAGAATACCTATAGTTACGACCAAATTTCTTTAATGTAGTAACATCGAATTAAAAATAAGGAATCACAAAGTAAACAACAAATCGAATAACCCGAGGGAGAAATAAAAGAATGTATTCACTAAACAAAAATATTGCAGATAATTGCATAGAACATCATAACTATACATAGTAGAGCCGAAAGGCTTCTTCACTCAAAACATCTAGATCATGAATCTTTATATCAATGTGTCAACTCGGCGTTAATCAAATATACGACTGTTGTCAGTTGGGTAGTCATACCCATTTGGAATGAGATATAAAATTTATTTTTTTATATAAACAAATAAATACATGACCAGCTGACACATCTGCATAATAACTCAAACAAAAATCACATCTAGTTAAACTGTAGAGTAAATCCAATATTAATCAATTAAACTTAATACTAATGCGCAGTCCCTATTCACGGGTATCCATACCCATGGATAGATTGCTCTTTCATTAGAATTTAACTCATAATCGAATTATATCATCTAAAAAGGGTATTAACAATCTTTATTAAGCTCTAAGATTCAATAGAATAATCACAACCAACAAAGTTTTCCAACAGTTAACAATATCGTAGTTGTAAGCCCATCTATTAGCATCCATGGAATAGAACAAAAAAAGTACTGTACATCTGAATAGGATGGAAAATCAAACGCATTTAAAACATGAAAGGATGTGAAGCTGTGTCTATAAGCAATTACAGACCCATAAGAGTTTAAAGAAAAACAACTTAAAAACTTATCTTCGCAGTGGCCGTAGAGCCCATTCCACTCTTGGATTGCGAAGCAGTGGAAAATCATTACAACCCTAAACCTAAAATTGTTTTACCATTTTGAATGTTGGTGAGTCCATCGTGCAGACCGAGCCATTAACTATGTCGATGGATGCATGCATAAAAACCATTAATTAGCATTGATATTTTCTTTTGCTAGAAAGGTAAAAATGTATTTTCTAATACAAGCAAGGTTGGATAAAACATTTACCTCTTTAAAGAGAAGAAAGTAGGCCTGAGAGGATGTGACCCTGTCGCTGCTCTCGTCGAGATAGGGTTGAAACCCTGTATTGCACATTTGTACATAGTTAGAAGAAATTATGTATTGTAACCTGTAACAAGAATTTTGAATAAGAAAATATTTTTGTTTAAACCCTTACCCTTCCAAACTTGTTACGGGCCATGAGGATGAAGCGAGGATTATCTGAAGTCGCTCTAGGTAGCCTAAATTTAATTGCACATCGTTTCTGAAGTTATAAACATGTTTCCTTTACAATTGAAATAAATATTTTATAAAACTTACAGATTGAGGATGAAACTCACCTCTGTTGAACGTAGAGAGAGAAAGGGGTCGACTCCTTTTGTTTTCCCCTTATTTCTCCTCTTCCTGTACAACTACAGATAACCATGAGTTAGACTATAATTTTTTGTTACTTTGAAACCTTTATAAAAAAACAAACTTGTAGAATGGAAATTGAAGAGGTTTTAATCTCTTGCCTGATTAAGCTATGAAGGTTGTAAAGCCATTGATAAAGCTCGAAGAAGGACTGACTTCCCTTCATAACCCACACCAAACCAAATAGGATGTGGTTGTAATGGAGACCACTTCACATCTTACCAAATATCTTACCAAATAGACAAAAACCTTCAAGTAAAACTCGTATACAAGAAGAAAACCTTCATTAATAGACTCTGCAAAGGAACAGGAAAAACGATGTAGCATAGCCATGAGTGGATTAGCCTTTCTTCCATAGGAACAACATTACAAATCGAAAGTTGCGACTAAACCCTCAAGGCATCCTAAAAGCCACATTAAAACCCTACGCAAAACTCTTGTAGGAGATCTTGAAAAGTGGAGGGCCTTTATGCCAACGTATTCACTCTAGTGAGGAGGGCCTTTAAAATTATTTACGGAGTATAATTTAGTGAGGAGTATATTGGCTTTTATGCCATCTTATTCACTTTTGACAATATTTAATCATTTTTAAACAACTGAAAAAAATATAGTTTATATTATAAGATCATGTTTTAATTCACCCCTATCATGGTGTCCAAAGCTAGTTCTTTCTAATGAGGAACTTAGAGAGGTTTACTTGACACTTTTGCAAAAATAGAGATATTAATAATCTCTATCAATTTCTCTTAATTTAATAGATTTTAATATTAATTAGCTTAATATTTAAAGATCAACCATAGATGCTTGTTACACCCTTGCGACAAGTAATAATTTCTTGGGCATTCATATTTACCCTATGTTTTATGTTACCGAAGAGTAGGAGTTGCATAGGGGATGTTAAAATATATATGTGTGTGTGTTATGCAAAAATATAAAATATAAATGTAAAATATAAATGATATACGGGGTAGATGTTGTATAATATGCAACATGTTGTAAATATAAGTTATATTTTATAAAAAAATTCACCGTGTCACAAAATGAGATTTGAACCTAAGTGGGGTGTATTTAACCAGCGTAGATCCAAATCCTAGGCTCTATTAAGCACCGAGATGGATAAAAAAACCTCTTCTTAGGTACCCATTGATTTGATTCAAACCAAAAGACACATATTTTTATTTAAGGTCCACATATAATTTTATTATTATTAATATTTAATATTATTTATGGCCGCCATATAATATTTTTTATTATTTTTTATTTTGTTAGGTAAACCACGTACAATAAAACCATGGGTTGTTTAGGAGGCCTTGCACATGGTTTAAAAACCATGTGCAAAGCCTCCTAAACCATGTACAATAAAACTATGAGTTGTTTAGAATGCCTTGCACATGGTTTTAAAACTATGTGCACATACATGTGCAAGGCCAACATTTTTTTGTGTTTTTTTCTTGACCCACATATTTTTTTACGGGTAATTAAATTTTTACTTTTTTATTGTTTTGTTAGGTACGAAGATTACAACATCTCCCCCATATTACGTTGTTTTTGTGGCTGACATTTATTTTGGCCTATTAGAAAATTTATTTTTTATTAATAAAAATAACTTTACGAAAGTGATATTATTTTTTATTTTGTGTTACAAAATCCCCCCCATAATATTCACTATCACTATTATTTTTTGCCAACATGTTACAAAAGTTACATCAAGTTACAAGATCTCTCCCATAATATTCACTATCACTATTGTTTTTTGCCGACATGTTACACACTTTAGTAACATTACATCACGTTACAAGATCTCCCCCATACTAAGCTGTAGAGCGCCTCTCGGTGCAACAATATTATTTCCAACTGGTAATTTCTATGTTGTAAAATTATAATTTAAATTAATATATGCATCTTAAAATTGTACAATAAATCTATATTATGCAAAATTAATATGTTGTTTTGTTATTAGATTGGATTTATGCATTAATATTGTGTAATTAGTAATGCTTAATATTTTACAATTAAGTTTATAGCATTTATTTTAACAATTACTAAATTGAATTAACTCTATTGCATTGATTTCAACAAATTACTACATTTAGTTATGTGTGATGCATCAAGATTTCAACAAATAGTAAATTGAAGTAATACCATTGCGTTGATTTCAACAAATCACTACATTTAGTTGCTTGTGATGCATTGATTTCAACAATTAGTAAATTGAATTAACACTATAACCTTGATTTCAACAAATTATTATAGTTAGTTACCTGTGATGCATTGATTTCAGTGATTAGTACATAGAATTCATCAATTAATTTCACATTTTCATCTAACATATCGTCGTGAACCTCACTGTAATTGGGGATCCCTCGATAGTTTTCAAAAAGGACATCTTTGCGAAAGCCATAAAATATTACAAGTTATAAACTCTCTGCTTGCATCCAATAATAAATACACAAAGATACACTTTAGGTCCTTGAGATAAACAAGAAGGCAACCGATCTTAGTGCAAACAATGACACCAAACTGAACAATATGATATTAAAAAAATGGGGATTTATAAACTTGTATTATCTGCAAAGGTTTAATGCATTTGAAAAATATCAACAAGTGGATTCTCATTTAATCCCTGATATGGTGTAGTAACATGCTTCTTAAATACAAAGGATATAAACATGGAAATCCACATCATCCACACCATGTCTCATATCATGGCGAATTGGGATTTTCAAATCTCATGGTCTCTAGAGGAGCAGATGAGGAGCAATAAACTTCGTCTCCTCTTTACATACTATAGAACCCTCATGCCTATAAGGCTTACATGGATTTCTAGCTCTTTGTGCTAGGGAAATAGGAAGTCCTAAGTCAAGGTCTCTAATGGATCTACTTTCTGTATAGCTTCTACATATTAGTAATGTGACTACCTCGAACTACAACTAGCCTAGATCCATTAAAACTTTGGATCTACTATGCACCAAGAGGGATCAAATCTCTTGAGGTGTAACCCTATCCAAAAAGAGAATGATGATAAATAAACGTTTTCACCCCAAGGAATTTGATCCCTCTCGGGGCATGGTAGATCCAGAGTTTAAATGGATCTAGGTATAGATAAAATTCATGTCTCATGTATATTGTGTGTAATATAGATAAAATCATGTGTTTATTTTATACTTGGTTAATTTTATTTAGTTTTTAACAAAAACTATTTTCTTTTAGTTATAAATTTTAGCATATTTTATATGAGTATTTTAAATCGGTGCTAGCATTTCTTGACACGATTTCGATAGAATCCGAGAATAATTTTTAATATAATTTTTTTTGGGCAAGATGGAGCTACTACTTATATTAAAAGAAAATCATAGAATACATAGAGAACGAAAAAAGATCTTGCTTATAGGCTCTCCCCTCCTGTAAGTGGATCTCAGAGATGCTGGTGATTTACAATATTAGAAGCTCTTGTCCAAAGAAAAGTAGAAAGGTCTAAATTTGGCAATAATGAAAAAACAGTTTTCAAAGGATTGATCAAAATAGTGTTAAGCCTGTAAGTCAAAGAAATTACAAAAGCCATATCTATGACCGGAAAAAGGAATAGAGACTAAACATAGGCCATTGAACAAAGTTGAGCTAAAACAAGAGAAGGAAGAAAAAAGGGGCAAGGGCCCATGAGCAACTTACTTGTTAGAGGTGCCAATGTTGTCATCTTGCTCATCGTCAATGATGATGAGCTATTGGTGAGTGGGATTCATTTTCTTTTGGATCTGAATGACCTCCCCCTCATCCACTTTGGTCACCTCGAATATGTACCCCATGATTTTGGAAATTAGGTCCTTCTTGGACTCCATGATTTTTAATTGAGAAGGGAGATTCTCCAGGTTCCTTAGTTTGTCGATTATTTCCTCCAGCTTGTTGTTCATCTGATTGATAGAGCCGCCCTCTCCTTCTATGGCCTTTTTGATGAGGGTATTCATGGTCCAATAAATATCAATAGAACAGTTGGAAAGATTCATTCAACTACAAGGGTGATCGGGGTTGATGATCGAGTGCTCGGGGTTGATGATCCAGTCAGCAAAAAAATCCATTTTATGTTGGTGTTTGATGTTGTGGTTAGAGAACCATACATCAACTTCCATGTTCTTGAATTCATCTTGCACTTTCTTCGAGTTATTCTTTCTGTAGAAATTAACAGTCTATCGTTCTCACTTGAGGTCATTGGACTTTTCCATACCATAGGTTTCCCCTCCATGTTTGTGAATGAGCCTCCTGTGCAGATTTTGTTGTTGATGGGAGGTGAATTCCTTTTTCTGAATGATTTTGCAGTCATCTTCATCATAGGTCCAGGACTCATGAGGGCCTACCGTGGAGGAGAGCAGGCTACGCAAAACAATGGTGAAGACAAGGAATTGAGGGAAGAGAGGGATGAGGGGGAGCAAAGGGTAAGTCAAACAGCTAAAGAGCAAGGAACATGTTGGGGTTGAAGGAGATAAGTAGGAGGGAAAGAGGCAGGTCATCATGAGGATGATATTCCGCTATTGGGAATGAATGTATGAGATATTCTTGGAGCATGCTAACATAAATGGCGATTTACAACCATGATTAGAAAGTACATAGAGAGGGATGACAAAACACAAAGTGAGGGGCATGAGTGTACTGGGGGTAAATAAGGAAAGGAGTGGGAGTAAATGGAAAGGGATGACCCGAGAGACTAAACATTACTTCCACATGTTTAGATGAGGACATTAGAGATGAGACATGTCATGTTCATGATTATTCTTGTACCAAGTGGTTTAATTTCCCAAAGAGGTTCTTTCATTCGAGCCAATGTTGACGTCATCCTCAAGCAAGTGAGAGCGGTTGTCATCATTTCTCTGTCCTGGATCGATGGTACTATGATGTCCCTCACATATAGGAGGATATTTTCATGGAGAGGTGAAACTGGACATTTTTCGGAGTGACATAGAGGTTGTTGGAGATCCTTGCTAGCGATGATGGCAACTTTGGCTCCAAGACAAGTTTCTTAGACAAAAAGTGTCCACTTTTGTTTCACTCCCTTCATTGTCAATGTCGATATTAGCTAGTCTATTAGCCAATTGATTGCCATTTATTTTGATGTGGGAATGGATGGTAGTGTTGAAACAAGGGAGCAGGGGCGCTAGTTCCTCCATCCTATAGGAAGTCTCCAACTGCTAGTGATTTTTGCAATTTTCTTTCCTTGTTGAATTTCGCTTAGGGTTGAGATTAAAATCGGTAAATCCCCCTCTATGATGAGCTTGTTGAAGTTTCTCTCTAGATCCATTCTGAGGCTTGATAAGAGGCCTTGTAATTCTATAGCATTGTTTGTTTTAGTGCTAAAAGATCTTGTAACAATCTAGATAATTTTCCCTTTGTGATCCAGTAGGACCCCTCCATACCTTGTCAACCCAAGGATGTCGTGAGAGGCTCCATCAAAATTGAGCTTGTAAAATCCCATCGGAGGTGGATTCCACACAGAATCAAAGCAATATTGGATGTTGGTGGGTTCTTGTAAGGTTCATTTGAAGTTGATAATTGGCTTCCAGTAATCACAAATGAGTTGTTCATGAGGCACACATTTTGTGTCCCCCTTGCTCCAGGGGTTTTATTGAGGGTTTCTTGGATGTTGGATTGAAGGGAGCTCCATAAATGATTGAAATGTACTTCATATCTATTGAAGATGTGTTTGTTGTGCTCTTTACAAACCGTGCAGGCTATGAAGATGAGAATGAGGCTCCAAATCCCATTAAGGATGTTGTTGTGGAAAGGAGCTAGGCAGAAATTGGAGAGGGTGTTCCTGATGGAGCCTGCATCCTTATCTGTATGTCTGAATACAATGGATGACTTGTCCCAAAATTTTGTTGTAAATGGGTTGTTTTTTAGTAGGTGGTTCGTATCTTTGATCTGTGATTTGCATAGTAAGCATCTAGATGGGCATATGAATCCTCTATGAAGTAGCTTGTATTGGGTTAGTATTTTTCCATGATTTACCAACCAAAGAAATAGGGTGATTTCAGGCCATAGTTTACCATGCCAAAGTGTGTTCCAGTGTGTTTCACATTCTTGCTAGAATCTTCTAGACGCTACATGATAGTCCTCCTTTATGGTGAAAGTTCCAACTGGTTTGTAGCCCCATCTTAGTTGATCTTTACCTATTTTTTCCTTGATTTTTCTTCTCTTTAGCTTGTTCCATAATGAATTGTGGTTTGATTATTCAGTGTTTAAGCTTGTATGTTCACTGTCGATCCTTTTCGTCCATTTGCCGGTACTATCTCCAGGATTACATAAGTTAGATACTATGATTTTGTTGCAAAGATGAGGTAGGAATGCCAAATAATGGTAGATGGGGCGAGAGTACAGCGGGGGATTTTCTACCAAGGATATTCCCAAAGGAGTGCATTTTTTCCTTCCCTTGTTTCCCAAAAACTATGTACATAGACCAACTCTTTTTGTTCCCAAGTTGAATTCCATATGATGGATCCTTTTCTGAATCTGGTACCTCTTATGAGATTCTCAATGAGACTTGGGTGTTCATATTTGTCCCTTCAAATGGAAGCCCAAGGTAATAGGGGTTTGGTAACCATGTTCCAGAAGGTTTTTTCCACTATAACACTGCTAATTATATTTGGATCCCTTAGCCCTAGTAACACTTGGGATTTGGTTTGCAGACCTTGTCCCATGCAACCAAATCCCATTTACTAGAGTTGGTGGTACCATTCCATAAGAAATTGTGTTGGAGATTACGGATATTCTTTAGAAAAATTTTAGGAGTGATCATAACAGAGAATAGGTATAGAGGCAGGGCCTAAAGGACCAAGTTGAGAAGGACAACATTGATTGGTAAATTGAGGGGGTGGAGGGTCCATCTAGAGAGATTTCAGCTAAGAGTAGATAGAAGAGGGTCCCAAAAGAGATTACAGAAGGTTTATTTCATAAGAGGAGCTCCCAAATAGATGGATGGAAGGGATCGTTTATGAAAGCATAAGATTCTTAATATGTGATATTTGTTGAATTTTCATATGCTAATCTAGATCATTAGTATTTCATTTCAATTTCATAACAAAATCATATAAACAAGATCACTAAAAGATAGACAAGCACAACCATACAAAAGGAACACAAAGAATTATCCTAGGAAAACCCTAAAGGGAAAAACCCAGCAAAAGCTTCCTCAATATAGATGCCCCAAAAGATAAAAGGTAAAACCAAAAGGGAGATCAACTATTGATCCTCCTCCTTCTCTAGCTACTTCTCTCTCCTCCACTAATGTGCTACACAAGTGAGAGTGTGTGCTTCAAATGAGGAGTGACACACCTCTATTTATATTCATCCGTTCACTTTAATTATTAATTCATACATGTAGGCTTGAGTTAATCATGTAGGCTTGAGTTACACATGTAGGCTCAAGTAACCACACTGGGGTGCTAATGACCCACCTTTACAATTAGAGGGGACTACCTTATGACTCTTATTAGTTCTTCCGATTAGAAGCATCAAGGTACAAATTAATACAAGTGGTTCTCCCAGTAGGACCATCGGGGACCACAAAAAGATACATATAGAATATTCTTTGAAGTTACAATATTTCAACACTCCCCCTTAACAAGAAGGGTATTCTACAACAACATCAACAACAACAGTAATAGGAGAGAGAGAGAGAGAACATCATCAACATCATCAGGGTAACACATCTATAAATCATTGGAAGATTTTCAACATCATGTAGTCTTCATCTTCAATCTTTAGTCTTCAGCAATATCAACACTTTGACCACTTCAATCAGCAACAACTTTGACTGTTTCGATCAACAACATCTTTGACCTTTCGATTAGCAACAACATCTTTAGCACTTTGACCTTTCAATCACTAGCAACATCATCATCATATTTTGAACTTTTGAACAACAACATCATCATCATATTCTGATCTTTCGATCAGCAACATCATCGTACTTTGAACTTTTGAATAGCAACATCATCATCATATTCTGATCTTTCGATTAGTAGTATCAGCAACATCATCATCATACTTTGAACTTTTCAACAACAACATCATCATCATATTCTGATCTTTCGATCAGTATGTCATCATCATCACACTCTGATCTTTTGATCAGTAATATCATCATCATACTCTGATGATCAGTACGTCATCATCATCATACTCTAATCTTTCTATCAGTACATCATCATCATCATCATACTCTGATCTTTCGATCAGTACGTCTGTTAGTTTTTCAACATTTAAGCTAGCATTATGATAAGATCTTTTCACTGAGAGAATAACAAGCACAGCAATCACATAAGCACATCACAAGAGACA
>LPNX010055034.1:4200-16372 GCA_001517045.1 Pseudotsuga menziesii
AATCCATGTAAACATGGTGAATACAAGAGTCGGGGTGTATACCCTTCATGTCAGTGTATTACCATGCAAATGCTCCAGATTGGCTTTTAAGGACCTTTAGCAATTATTCTTGTTGAATCTTGGTTAACCTTACATTTATGTGTAAAACGTTTCCAAGGATAAATTCACAAGGCATGGTATAAGACCCTATATGCTCTTCAATTGCAAAGACACATGGTGTATTGACAAATATCGAGAGGGGCATATTTTCTTGAAACTCATCCCAAATTTTTTTATCAAGTTGAGCAAAAGACTAAGGAAAACCTATACAAGTTGTTGAAGAGACAAATCGGTTTAACACATTCTCAGAAGTCTTCTCCTGAAGTGCCTAGGAGTAGTCACTAGGAAAGAAAGGATCTTCAATATTTTCATCGCCAAAGGGGCAATCTAACCACCAAAATGTTTCAATTGCAGGTTGTGTTGGGGGGTATAAAACAATTTTTTGTGTGGACAACCCATTAGAAATGCTCATTTCCCTATCCCTACATCCTATGAAGGCGTTCGCAATAGCCAACCATGGTATTCCCAATATAATAGGATGTCCTTTAGAAGGATCCTTAGATTCTAATACCATGAAATCAATAGGATATTCCCATGAGGCTACTAATACAACAATGTCATCCAGAACCCCAGCAGGTTTCACCGTAGTACAGTCCGCTAGTTCCATAATTGAGGGGCCGGTCGGAGAAATTGTCCCAACAGTAAAACTTATAAGACTGTGGTGGTCATCATATTGATATCTGATCCTAAATTAATAAGTGGATTTTCTATGGAAGTATTTTTTACGATAACAGTTACTACTAGAATTCCTGGGTTTGTATACTTTGTAATTCTAGACTAGTCAATCATGCATTCAGACGCTTCTCCTATAACATGAATAGTGGGGGGGATCTTTATGTTTCCTTCCTAGTTTCTTAATGTGGAGTTCCTTTATTACTTTATTGTAAATTGGTATATCCTTAATAGCTTTTAATAGAGGGATACTAAGACAAACATTTTTTAATTTATTTAAAATATCATACTCATGATGGATTACGGGTTTTTCTATTGCTAATTGTTCCGGAAATGAGGTATTCTTTGTTCTTGAGTTGATCCTTGCTGAGGATGGGTATGCAATGGAATATTTGGCACATCCTGCAAAATAGTATCATTCATGAATTCATTGCGGTCTTCTTCCTCTTCATTCTCTTCATGAATGATGACTGATGACTTGGATCTGTCATTCACAACTCTTCCAGATCGTAATTGTATCTCATGTATAGGTACAATCGAAATAACATAGGATGGAAGAGTTTTCAACTCAATCCTATTAAGAGTTTGAGCTGGCTTATTATTTGGATTAGGTATCAGTTGTGCAGGTAACAATGTAGGTCGTGAAGGGTTTGTATCCTGGAAATGATGAGATTGTTGTGTAATAAGGGGGACTGGATGCACAAATCCTGGTAAAACGTTTTGAGTATTGGCTGAATGTTGAGGATAAGGATGATTAAATGTAGAGACAGGTAGTGACTGTGGGTAGGACTATCCCCTCCACCCCTGTGGCTAGTACTATTGCTGAGTAAAATGAGGAGGAGGAGGATACTGGGGTGGCCAATGCTGTCAACTTGTAGTGTTCCACTGTTGAGGTGGTTGGTAGGGTTGGTAATAAGGTGGGGGTTGTAGTGACAAATTTGGTTATGGTGGTGGGTCCCTTGGTTTCCAAGGAGGCCTGCTCAAGGTTTCTCCAGTGTCCCCACTTTTATATATGGTTTGTAACCTAGGTAACTATGGGAAATCATCTGTTGGATGCTCCTCCCTACAGATATGAAATACGAAGATGTTATTTAATGGGAATTCCCTTTGGGTATGTTTAATTCTACATCTTGGATAGAAAATGCTCATCGCTGCATGTTCCTCTTCTTGAATTTTCTTAGCTTGTAACACATATAGTTGGGAATCCATTGCTCCTAAAATATTAGTTTTGAAGTTTTCCAATAGGTTTCCTAACTCTATCCTTGTGAATCCTCCTGAAGTGGGAGTATTTTCTTTTAGATTTCTATTATAAGGCTCTTGAAGATTTCTCCAAATTTCTCCTCTTCTTCTAGAGTAATTTCTACACATATCCCCAATCTATGTGAAGGATTTGTGGGAGACATTGCCAAATGCCATGAGATTAAGGATTTCTACCAGCTCTTCTCATATCCCTTTAAGGAAGAGTGTTCATACTACATCTTCTCGAAGGTCGTTATGTTTAGATTTATGTAATGTATAGATAAATCTTTCAAGATGATCTTCCAAGCTCTCGTCTTTGATTTGTTGTATCTTAAAGATATCATTTTGAGAGTCTCTAGGTTTTCAATACTCTTGATATTTCCACAAGAATGTATTTTTCATATCTTCCCAAGTCCTAATACTATATTTTCCTAATCCCATGAACCATCTTAAAGCAGAGTCTTTCAGTGTAGCAGGGAAAAGTTTTAATTGGTGAGCATCTTGTAGATAGTTATAACTTCTACAGAGGATGTCAAACTCAAACAAAAATGTGTTCGGGTCTTCATTACTCTTCCCATATAAATAAGGTAAGGAGGAAGAAGGTATGTTCTTCATATTTACATCATGTGCAGTCTCTAAAATAGGGAACCCGAAGGTAGTCTCAGTTCTATTTTTTCCTTCCACTTCATCATTTCTAACCTCGTCATGATCTTCATTCTCTCCTCGTCTCTCCATGTAAGTTTGATTATTAAAGAGTGTGTACCTAGGAGGCTCATTCTGAGGTGATAATGGGGTGTCCCAACGTTATTTTTTGGGGGAAATATTCCTATGATCAACTGTGTTTATTAAGTTCTATAGGGATGGTAGGTACTATTGTGGAGGTTTCTATTTCTGAAATAATTGTATTTATTGAGCTACCAAAGAGAGATTGTACCTGAGATGGATCAATGAAATTGATGAAGTTAGGATCCCCAACTAGCAAGAAAGTTGTATCATTAGGTTTCTGCACTAGTTGAGGGTTGAGGGTTTCCAATGGCTAACCCTCTTGAACTTCTTCAGAAATGGGGTCTTTAGGATTTCCTGCCAGGATTTATTCACCGTCTATGGTTTCTCCTATAAAGTATTTAGGTTTCCAAGTAGAACTACTTCTTATGTGGGTTCTCCGATACCTTTATGTTGAGTTAGTGGTTGGGGTATTTCGCCCCCCATAAAGGTTAGTAGGAATTTAAAAAAGGTTTTAGGAGCTAGTTCTAACATATCTAACCGTCAAATCTCTAGGTTTGTTCATGAAAAGCTAAACTAAAAAAAATGAATCCTGTAATACCACTATTAACGGTTGGATTTGGGGGCACTTGTTATAACATATGCGTAGGTTCTTACCTCTTGTCTTACCGCTCCCCCGCCACCAACCTATTGCTAAAATTCATAAGGGGATTCTACTTATTCTACCTTATAGAACAACTCCCTGACAATGACGCCAAAAATGTTGGGTGCTGTAATTTCTTAATTAATTCACCAAATATTCAATTATCGACCAAGGTTTGTAATCTTAGAGTTGATACAAAATATATGCAAAGGTAGAAGGGTTCCTAAGGTGTCGTGGAAATATTTTAATAAAGAAAAGATCAAAAGATCTTTCAAAATGAAAAACCGAGTCAAACTCTAGAAAATCAACTACTAAGGTAATTAGGTTAGGACACATTTACTAGATTAGAGCAGTATCAAGCTATACTACTCTACTCTATCAACCATAAACTATGTATTTTATAAATAACACTATTCTAAGAACGTAAACTACTCCTTTACAGTGTACTAACTATTATGCTTCTTAATCTGTGAATTAGAAAGGTTTGGAATAGATTTAGAACTCTTACAAAATATAATATTATGATTATTTAATTAATATAAGAAACCCAATAACTAAACTATACAGGTGGTTTGAAAAATATACAGTGATTGAACCAATTTATCTAGCTCCACTCTCCTTGATTGTTGTGAGGATATGCATTCATGATTATCAGTACTGGAGAAGGAGGTGTATCAAAATGGCTTTCGAAAGAAGTAAAGAAACTGAATGGGGTTAGATCTAACTTAACTTCCACAAATATATGCAAACTAAGTAGTGTACAATTACATGTGATAGTAAACATTGTGATTTATTCCATAAGAAAATGACTTTAATGGAAAAATATATTATGAACAACTAATCTATTAATTAAGAAACAAAAACTCCTTTAACAATTACTTGAAAATTAAAGGTATACTACTCTTATATGAAACACATGTAAGGAAAATATTACTTAGAAACAAGTAGAAAACTTAATAAAGAAAACTTGAGAAAGAAACAAGTAGAAAACTTAATAAAGAAAACTTGATAAAGAAACAAGTAGAAAACTTAATAAAGAAAACTCCTCTAAATCCTATTCTACGAATCTTTTCAGTAACCACACAGTGAAGGGGACAGGTCCTATGCTATGACCAATTTACAAAGTACTAGTGTGTTTCTCTAGAAATTAACATGTTTAATCCTAAATTCAAAATACACAAAGATAAATTAAACTAATCTATATATATAATTATGAAACGTTACAACAGAAATGAATGAAGAAATTAGAAACAAAGAGACATAACAAAACACAATTCAACACATACGAAGGCAAAAGGAAGTGAAAGATAGGGATGGAACTTAATAGATACTTTAAATGATCTAGACTATGGTCCTAATTATAGATATAATCATTGTCTAATTACAAAACAAAACATAATTCAACATACAAATAAACAGAACTTTAAACAGGTTTTAAAACTGAATCGGAAATATTAAAGGCTAGATGAAGGTGTTACGAAGAGAAATTCCTATGGCTTGGGGTACCACAACAGACATCTTAACTCCAGAAATAAATCCTTCCTATATGCAAGAGAAACCAAACAACTAACACTAAAGGATCTCGATTCATACCTTATTTTGGACGGTTGGTTTAGATCCCCGTTGAGCTATCCAACTTCAGCTTGAATTGATGAATTGCTTCTTGAACATTCAATAAACAAGACAAGCATACTATATATAATTGTGTCAGATCTACTCTAGCATATATAATCAATAACATATAAGCTTTTGAAATCATCCATGGATAAAATATTCATTCAAACACACATTGCTGGACATGAAAATATATTTCTATTGATATAAAATCAGAGATTACAATGAATACAACCTATGTCGGCACATCTGCGAATCAGAGAAACTGAGTCCCCCACTTGGGCCTACACCACTTCAATCCTCCATATCTCGATAGCAAGCTCACAAGCAAAAGGTAAGCTTGGGAAGAACACAAAAGTGCTCCAAGGGACAAAGGGGATGCAGACTCAAGCACAAGTTCTAGAAATAATGGACTATAGTTCTCTTGCTCTTAATTTCTCATATGCCTTGAATGTATCCAAACGTTTTCTTATATAGCTCATCAATGGGGTAATTAAAGGTCGAATCTGAGCGATCTCAAGGCATATGAATGGCCAGGAGACAAGTGAGTTGGATCCACATCAAGGAAAACTCCAAAATAATTTGGCCTTTTGCACACATCCCGATGTACGTGGTTTTAGAGGTCAAACCTGCGTATATACGCGACAAAGGGTTTAAAATTTCACATATGGCAATTTTCGCATGTTTTTAGGGATGATCTTGGAAACATCAAAAGTACAAAAATGGTCCATGGGGTCTAAGGAGTCTACATAGGGATAGCGAAGGCCATAAAAGTGTGATTCACCATGTGTGGTAAAATCAGCTATAACAAATTCCCCCTAATGTGTGAGGTCATAGGGGTCATACAATGGCCGAAATACATTATAATTCTATCCCAGAAATGAAGTGGTGAAGAACCCAGTGGAAGAACTAGCCACCCAATCAGCACTATAAAATGATAAAACTCTGCATATAATTGTGAATACATATAGCAGTCCCAGATACATAAGATTACAATGGCCATGAATAGGCATGATACAATATGAAATATGTGGTCATCGCCACGTACAATATACATAGATCAGAATCTCCATGATGAAGATATACAAAGGATCATGATCTCCATGAAGACTGAAGATATACAATGGACCAAGATCTCCATAATGGCTGGAAATATCTGACATCTACTAGAATCAAGTCATGAGAGCTGAAATCTCATGAACACTGTCATGATCAAGGAGGTAGCATATATGAGATGCCACCAATTTGGAAGGTCTTCTACATAAATCGCTACGAGTACATGTCCTAATATGTGAATAGAGGTGTCGAGGTCGAACATAGTAGTCCATCATCTGATTATCGGTCATTGATGTATATTGTTAGCAGACGCGAGATCACCCACCAATAATAAAAATGGGAATCAAGGTACTAGAGTGTAAACTAACAAGTGTGAATAAATGTGTTGAGGTCGAACACTTGAGAGAATCCATCAATCAGGGGACATTGATGTATTCCCAAAGAATTGTCGATGGCGAGAGAACCTGCCACTGATGGCTGCAAGTCTCAAGGCACTTAGAGATTACTCTAGATTCATATCCCATAATAAATGATTTGAAGTCGATGGGATGAAATCCACTGGACAGAGGGCATTCAGGGATCCCCCATCATCCAGTACGAGGTACTCAGCAAAGCTATATAATGTGGAAGGACTCGATCATAAAGTGCAGGAACCAGTAACTGTACCAGGAATGGCCACATGCAAAGTTAAGATAACTGAGGAATGGCTGACTGAAGTTTCAACTTCCTTCGAACAAGAGCATAACGGAAAATGGTGACTGAATGTAGGAAGCATAGACTCGATATGCAAAACTGGGACATTTCTGTGACACAAGAGGCATTGACAGAGGCTCCATAGGGACTATAAGCTTAACCAATCGGTGGAGCTAAACTCGGATAAACGAGTACAACTCCTAAAATCAAACTATTAACCCAACTAATGGATGTGATATATAGTGCTCTATTCGAAGGCGACACGACTCGACTGCTGCCAAAGATAACATCTTTCCTTGTTCGGCTTTTTGGTTTCTTAATTTTTTTTGGGGGGGACTTTTTTAAATATTTGGAAAGCTTGAAAAAGAATAAAACTGCTTTAAAGTTACAGACTAGGAGGATACGAGCGTCAAAATAGGCAAACAAACTAGTTCTAAGTAGTGGAACATACTTATGCTCAATGCAAGGATACATGTGTATGATAGCGACACTCAGGGGAAAGTCCCCTCTCAGTAAAACAGGGAATCAAGCTACAAAGGATGTAAAAAATGGCTCTGCATGGCTAGAAATGGTACAAGCTTAGGCTATATGGCTGATACTCAAAGTCAGGGAAGCCGGCATAAGGATCAATGAGGCAGGAAAATCTCATGATAATGCAATTACAACTTGACATAGGGGAGGCCGGGGGAAATAGGCCAGCAAAAGATCAAGAGTATAAGGCTCTTATGAAATGTCATGGAAATACTATACAACAGACTCCCACACCCTAAAGGACAAAACTATCGGAATGGGCACCAAATGAAAATAAGGCGCTAACTAGGGTACCCATGTAAGGTCAATCTCTACCATTCAAATAATGCCACTTATAAAACAACAAGAAGGTTCAGTGACAAGATAGAATGGGTTCGTACCTATGGTTATGATGAAAAAGTCATAAGGTCATGCAAAATGCAAATGGTGGTGAAATCTAACCTATATGCAAATTTAGACATGATACCTGAAATCGGCACGAACGGGTCAACCCAACGGTTGAAACGACGCTCAAAATGGTCTCCTACATCATTAATTAGTCAAAAACGGTCCAAAAGGATTAGAAATGGTACAAACTATAGAAAACGGGGTAAAAATTTTCAAAATTTTGAAAAATTTCTATACATAGTAAAAAATTCAAAACATTATATAACATTTGAAATTTTTACCCAGTTGAGCTCAGAACATCAACAGCAAATTCCAGGAGATCCAGCTGGCGGAATCCACTACTGTTTTTCCTAGGTAATTACCCATGCCCTGCTCTTTCATTTCTATGGAAATTTTATAATTTTCTATGGTCAAATCAGGATTCTAGGCCATTCTAAAGTGCGCACTACGGCCCATGTAGAAATCAAGGGTTTTTCCGTGTATAGGGATGGATATACGCAGAAAATGCCCTCAAAGTTGCGTACATACACTGTTGTTTAGAAAACAGTCATGCATGAGGCCGTGTTCAAGGTTTTTTAAGTGTTATAATGAATCAAACTTGAATTTAATGTGCAGGATGGTTCTACAATGGAGAGAATGTGAGCACGGGGATGTAGAAGAAGTAGTTCGTGGTGATCTAATGGCACAACAGGCTCTTTGTGCATGCAGGCTCTACAACTTTTGTGTCTTGGTGGCTTAAATACCAAACCAAGACTGCTACAGATGCTAGTAGACTACTAGGATCCAGACTCAGAGTCTTTCTAGATTGATGGGATGTCCCTCACCATAGAAGTGGAGGAAATATACTTTATTATTGGACTTTCCCGATGGGGGGAAGTGGTGAACTTACAGTCTCGTGGGCCCAGAGGTGGCCTCACCATTGATGAGTACATAGCCATGTATTGTTATCCATACATGGAGAATTTCGGGAGTCAAATCCCAAATAACTCCATACAGGTGCTCAGCATAAAGGCCATACTACTGACACTGGGTAGGATAGTAGGGCTAGCTTCACTCCACCAGGCCTCACGGCCTCTGATGTTCCATGCAGTGGAGTGCATGAGAACCACTGTGTACGATTGGAGCACTGCACTACTGTGCAACATGAAACACCATCTCAGTGAGTGCAATATGGTCAGAGTACAAAAATTTGGTTTCAGTAGCATAATGAGCACGTTTTTCTTACAGCATATCCCAAGATTGAGCCCTAGAGTTGACATTCCTCTTCACGAGGTTCAAGATCCATCCCAACGACGTTGGGCAGATGTGATACGTAGATTGGGTGGAGGTAGGGTGTGTTACCACCTAAGTTGGTACTTAGTGGTTTTTTATCAAGTGAGCCTGGTGAACTAGACAAGGATTACTTGTTTGAACTTCAGAAGACCTTCAGTATTGCTTCTAGGAAGCTGTGTTGTACTATATCACATATTCATACCCCATGGGGGAATTGTAATAAATGTTCTAGCATGATAGTGTTTGTAAAAGACTCGGTCTCTTAGACTTTATTTGTCAATCCGATCAGCCCAGTGTATTTTTTCCCTTGGTTATTATTGGTTGTTGAATAAACGACTGATAATTTCTAAGTTTGTCATTCCATACCTCCAAATTTTGGGGTGGTTGGCTTGGCATTTAGGCCTATCGAGGTTATTAGAGTCTATGTTTCAATGTATAAACATGCTAGGAATCATGTTCGAGTCATATGAACATGTCTAAGTCCCCGTAAGTTTTTTCAATTTTTCATTTTTTTAATTTTTTTAGTGTTTTTTATTAAAATTTAATTTTTCCAAAACTTGAGCTATTTTTTAATAGTTTAATTGGAAAATTTGATTTTGTAATAAAAGTGGGCCAAATAATCAGTTTCATTCATGTAGGTGCTCATTTTCAAGATAAGAGCACCATGTAAATCCATGGACCCACTATTTCTTAGTTTTTAGTGATTTTCCATAACTCAGGTCAGAAAGCCCCAAAAAATCATTTATTGATTATTTTAATCAATAAATATATGAATAATGGAGCAAATCCAAAATCATAGATCAGTGGATTCTCAGCCGATTTGATTGAAATCAGTCAAATATGAACCAGATTGACTAGATCTGGCAAATCCTTGACTGAAGGAGGTGATCAAATCTGATCCAAAGTTGATCTTTAGCAACCTTTATGGGGAATTGCACCCTCTCTCTCTCCTCCACATGTGTGAACTCTCCTAGAAGCTCTATGGACTGATGTGTTGGTTTATGGGTTGATGTTCCAGCTCAATCAGCCCCCTGGTTGACAAGTGGGATTAGTTCAGCTTCAGATCTACATTGATTGACTCTCCATCAGCTGATTTGGTCTATATCCTTGGGATTTGTGCCCCCCCTAGGCTGTATCTCTTGGTTTTTGTATAAATCAAAGCACAAGCTGCCTCTTCCAAGCTTGTTAGAACTGGGATTGAGGTGATGTTGCTCTTGTATTGTATTGTTTATTATTCTGGAATAAAGAAGCTTTGGAGGAAAAATCTATGGTGTAATTCTCTTCATGTTTGGATGGTGATTATAAAATGCTTATGACGTATAATATGTGTTATTTATCACTGCTTTTGCTAGTGAATTGTTGGCCTTGAAGGAGAGAGGTCCCCCCTGTTAGGGTAAGAGTTTATTCTAGTTTGATTTATGCTCTTACTGTTGCTTGTTTCAGATCTATTGGAGTTGTATGTATTTTAAGTTTAATTGAATGCTATCCAATTATCTCTTCTAGCAGCATGTATGTTTTAACCATCTGTTTGTGCAAGGATTTCTAAGTTGCAGGTGATATCACTTGTAGAAGAGGTTGAGCTGGTTTGCATCTTCCTCATCTTCAAGATATTCTGAATGACATATTCCCTCAATGTTCCACCAAAGCAAACTCCAAATCCCAACATTCGCAGGCTTCCAACACTCTTTCTCTCTCTTCCTCCTTCAAAATCTTAATTTCTCTTCAAATTGGTTGCTTTTAAATAACCTTATTGCTTAGATATGTCTCACAAAGAAAATTACATATAGATATATTTATTAATATCCTTTCTTAAGTTTAGATCTCATTTTTGTTTTGCATATAAAGTCATATTTTAAGAGATCTCGCTGAAATTATCCCCTTTTTTGCAAGCATTTTAAAGAAAATGTGTAGCTTGCTTTTAAGGTAGTTTCCTTTGCTGTACTTTAAAGTTTCATATTCTGCAATAAAATTGCACATCTTATTGGCTACCCAAATATAAATCCAAGATTCCAAGGAAAGCTTTCTTTCCTTGGTTCCCTTTTTTGCAAAACTAGATTACCCCAACTTAACAAATTTTTACTTAGTTTTTTTCGGTAAGTAGTGTTGTGACCCAAAACACTTTTAAAGTGTGTTTGGGTACATTTTATTTTACTTTCTCACTGTTTTTTAGAAGGTCTAACAAAAAAAAGAAGGATACTTTGCCCAATTTCCGACTCTTGGATGAACCAGAGCTTCCCGGAAGCTTCCCGCACCGCTGTGTTTTAATTCTATCTTGTTACAAGCTTGTTGTAAGCCTTTCGATCCCAGATAACTTGGAACAAAGTGCATCAATTTCAATTTTCTGATATTTTAAGTCACTGCTAATAAAAATAAAAGTTCCTTTCGAATAGGCTCTTTCGAGCCTATTCACCATCCCCCCTGGGGGCGTTTGCGTCTGTGTCAATTTTTTACTTTTTGTTCATCTCTTTTCAGTCTAGCATAGTTCTAATATGCAAGGTAATATACTCTGATTTATTATCATTTCGATATTCCATATCTGATATTTCAAAGTAATCTTAATACTTACCCCACGACTTTTCGATTGACCCGAAAGGGGAAAGAGATGCGTGGTAGGACTAATTAGAAAACTGGCATTGTGTATCTTTGTTTTTCTTTTCATCGATTATTTCATCAGCTATAGTAAAATTAACCCCTCCTTGATTCCCTAATTGAGATCCACTTGGATCGAAAGAGGTTCTTGGAGGGTTTTCTTTTTAACAAGAACACCTATCTAAAAATTTACTAAAATTGACAAGACTCTGGTGTGTATGCTCTACAGTTGGATGCGGTTCATCCGCCTAGTCAAGCTGCATCAAAAGCACTTGGGTGAATACAATAATTAGTATTTACTCTCCCAAATTGACAAACCATCAGGTGAAAATCCAACACCTAGATCAAACAATTACTATGGCAAAATACCCAAAGGAAGTGGGAACTCCTGAAAAGTGACCTAGAGGCACCGACCTATGTTACACCTATGGGTGCATTATGAACAATAGCCTCATAGATTCCATTCATCCCACATATTCCTTGTGGGTAGCCATGATGGTTTAGTTTTGGACATACTCCAAGTACTCTCGGGTATATCTGTAGTTCCCCCCTCATATTTCACATTAACTTAAAATGTACCAAGAGGCAATCGCAAAACATTCACTCCAAGCACATGCAAGTACATTGATTATCTTTTGACTCCATTTTAAGGCA
>LPNX010055034.1:16573-46367 GCA_001517045.1 Pseudotsuga menziesii
ACGTAATAGGGTATACCCCCCTTGACTTCATTAGGAGTTGAGCCTAAATGGAGGAGTCAAGAACAAGGTGATAGCCTTGACTCGAGACTTTCCCCCAAGGACACACCGAGTGGCTTGAAGATTTCTACCACGTGACCCAGGTGTGTGAAAGGCGACAACACTTTTTGATGCTATTTTCGAGGATAAATCTTTTTATTCCCGAGTAGGACTCCACTGTCTAACATACCTTCAATAATTTCTACTTGAAGAAATCACCGACAATTATTCAATCCTCTCCCTGATCCCGAAAGGTTTATTAGGGAAAGATTGAATAGGCAGACTTCCCGTAGAAACCTTGAAAAATTTAGGAGACCAATCCCTCTCGGATATCGATCACATATTTGTAGAGAGTCGTGTTCACCAATCTCAATAAATGATGAAATTGTTCAAACCCCTTGAATTTTCTCAGATAGCAGGTGCTCCCCATGCCATTCCAAAATATGCTATCAAGAAGCTCCCAATATTTCAGGGCAATAATGCCATCACTGCCAAGTCTCACCTTCAAAAGTTTGAAAAGCACCTGGTCAGTTATTGCAATGATGTTTCCCATGACCATGATGATATCAAAATGAATCTCTTTGTTTTATCCTTTAAATATGATGTTGAAGAATGGTACCTATACCTAGATGATGACTCATATAAAACTCTTAGTGAATTCCTAGAGGGTTTTAACAAGAAATGGGGAGAAAAGAAAGAACCAAGGCATCTGCTTGCTGACCTTCATAACATTAAGAAGATGGAGAATGAAACCATGGATGATTTTAACACTAAGTTCAGGCATGTGGTTGCAGACATCCCTAAAGAAATCAATCCAAAGGATGCCTCCATCCTCATATCTTACATCGAAGCTCTCACTAGTGATTTGAGGTACCAGTTAAGAGACAAAGAGCCGACCTATCTAAAAATTGTTCAGGAATTGGTCAAGAAAATAGAAAAGAATATGCAGTCTATAGGCAAATCCAACATTCTAGGTTACACTAGGGGAAACACTTCATACAACAAATAAAAGGGAAAATCCGTTGAATTAGAAGAAAAGGGAGCCTCTAGAGATCCCATGGAAAAGGTAACTAACATGATAAAAGAATTGGTTACTAGTCAAAACCAAATCATGGAAAATTAGTCTGCACAACTGAATCATATTCAGAACAGAATAATCACAATGGAAAGAAATAATGGACCTAGGAACTTTCAGCCTAGGAAGAATCAAATGTATCAAAATAATTTTCCTCAACAAGAGCCTAGGATTTCAAACCAGTTAGACTCATCTAACATGGTAGAAGAAGTAATTCCATGGTGTAGACCCTGTGAACAATTCCACCTAGAAAGCACTTGTTATGTTTCAAATCAAGTCATGGAACATGGACTTCCCGAGGTCAGTAATCAGGAAACAACTTCAAGCGATCCTAATCATATACACATGGTAAGCTAGGCCTACCCTTTGTCACCATCTAAATAGTACAAGCCTAAGGATGAAACCATTGCAGAATCTCATAGTGAAACTTACGATGAAAATTGTAATATAGATGATGGGACTCCTATGTGTTCTCCATATAATGATGACAGTCTGGAAGGTTTACTACCTTATGACCTTTTCTCTGAAGAAGATGAGTATGAAAATGAGGACAAGTATAACTTGAAGCATGATACAAGTGACGAAGACTCCCTTATCCCCGACAAAGATCTTGATGAGGAGTCTTAGACATTCATGGAAAATCCAATCTATGACATGAATAAAGAGGAAAATAATGAACCAAAAACTTTTGATGGTTTTGTTGGTTTTTCTGTCTATGGCATATCTAAAGGAGATATCATGGACCATGTGGCCTTGGGAAACTTTGATATGAAAAAGGAGCATGCAGTTTATCCACATGATCAGTCTGATCCATATATCAGTATCAGTAATGAAGACAAAGAGAACTTGATATCAACAATGGGGAATCCATCACATCTAACATAGATGATGGTGATGACTATTGGGATTTTTGTGGATATCTTATTAAGAATCCTATCTATGCTATATCCAGCAAAGGGAGTGTCTATTTAGAAATTGGTGGAATTCCAATCTACTATACTTCCATAGAGGGAAGCATGGATATGGAGACCTTGGAAAATCCTAGTATGGAAAAGCAGCATTCAAAACTCTTATATGATCATTCAGATTCATATCATGCAGAGCCACATAAAGGTATCAATAATGAATACATGGAGAAGCAATGTTTGAAACGACAGATGTGATGTAGTTAGTAGAATATTAGTCTCAACTATCATCTTCACATATAGAGTTTCCCCATGATTTGGATCCCCTGGGGGCTTATACAGTGAATTATCATCTCGTAAGCCTTGATGATCAGTATGATGGTGTAGTCAATCTGCCTCATCATTATAATTTGTACATCAACCCTGTCCATTCATGGATAGAAGCATCCTATGAAAAAACTTACCAGTTTGGGAGGAATTTTGAAGACATTATTCATGCCTATGATTTCCCATCCATCCTGCCCCTTCCGGATCATCAAGCAGGTTTGTGTTTTCTGAATAAAGTATCCTTACTTTGGCTGGTAACCAAAGACAAGGATTATTTTTTTATGTTAATAAAATTCTTAGGTGCTTACATTGGATTTCTGATTACACTTAATCCTTTTTGTATCATGCTTAGAGTAGGAAAATAACATCCTTGAAAAAGAGCATTTACTTCCCACATTTTTTGTTTTGTACATAGCTATAATAAAACATTTTTTGTTTTCATTATTTAGTTACATTTATTTTGTTTGAATAAATCAGCTTAATGGTTCATTTGGTTTTTCATGTAAAGCTTGTGCTACGAAGGTTTTCTTGTCAAGTTGAGATGTTTTTACAAGGTGTATAAACCAGAGATTTAGGGGTTCTCGTATCCTTTCCTTTCCCTATGACCAGATCGAGCACACGTCCTGCAGTTGGAGCCAGAATGTTACCACCTAAGTTGTACTTAGTGGTTTTTTATCAAGTGAGCCTGGTGAACCGGACAGGGATAACTTGTTCGGACTTCAGAAGACCTTCATTCTTACTTTTGGGAAGCTGTGTTGTACTATATCACATGTTCATACCCCATGGGGGAATTGTAATAAATGTTCTAGCATGATAGTGTCTATAAAAGACTCGGTCTCTTAGAATTTATTTGTCAATCCGATCAATCCAAGGTGTTTTTTCCCTTGGTTATTATTGGTTGTTGAATAAACGACTGATAATTCATGAGTTTTTCACTCCATACCTCCAAAGTTGGGGTGGTTGGCTTGGCATTTAGGCCTATTGAGGTTATTAGAGTCTATGTGTCAATGTATAAACATGCTAGGCATCATGGTCAAGTCATATGAACATGTCTAAGTCCCCCTAGGTTTTTTCAATTTTTCAATTTTTCAATTTTTTTTAGTGTTTTTTATGGAAATTTAATTTTTCCAAAACTTAGGATATTTTTCAATAGTTTAATTGGAAAAATTGATTTTGTAATAAAAGTGGGCCAAATAATCAGTTTCAGTCATGTAGCTGCTCATTTTCAAGTTAATAGCACCATGTAAACCCATGGACCCACTATTTCCTAGTTTTGAGTGATTTTCCATCACTTAGGTCAAAAATCCCCAAAAAATCATTTATTGATTATTTTCATTAATAAATTGATGAATAATGGAGCAAATCCAAAATCATAGATCAGTGGATTCTTAGCCAATTTTATTGAAATCAGTCAGATATGAACCAGATTGACCGGATCTGGCAAATCCTTGACTGGAGGAGGTGATCAAATCAGATCCAGAGTTGATCTTCAACAGCCTTTATGGGGAATTATTCTCTCTCTCTCTCCTCCACACGTGTGGACTCTCTTGGAATATATTTGGACTGATGTGTCAGTTTATGGGTTGATGTGCCAGTTCAATCAGCCCCCCGGTTGACAAGTGGGCTCAGTTCAGCTTCATATCTGCATTGATTGACTCTCCATCAACTGATTTGGTATGTCTCCTTGGGATTTGCACCCCCCCTGGGCTAGATCTCTTGGTTTTTGTATAAATCAAAGCATAAGATGCCTCTTCCAAGCTAGTTAGAACTGGGATTGAGGTGTTGTCTCTCTTGTATTTTATTTTTTATTATTCTAGAATAAAGAAGCTTTGGAGGAAATATCTATGGTGTAATGCTCTTCATGTGTGGATGGTGATTGTCAAATGCTTATGCGATATAATCTGTGTTCTTTATCACTACTTCTGCTGGTTAATTGTTGGCCTTGAAGGAGAGAGCTACCTCTTATTAGGGTAAGAGTTTATTCTAGTTTGATTTATGCTCTTACTACTTCTTGTTTCATATCTATTGGAGTTGTATGTATTTTAAGTTTAATTGCATGCTTTCCAATTATCTCTTCCAGCAGCACCTATGTTTTAACCATCTGTTTATGCAAGGATTTCTAAGTTGCAGGTAATATCACTTGTAGAAGAGGTTGAGCTGGTTTGCATCTTCCTTGTCTTCAAGATCTTCTAAATGACATAGTCCCTCAGTGCTCCACCAAAGCAAACTCCAAATCCTAACATTCCCAGGCTTCCAACACTCTTTCTCTCTCTTCCTCCTTCAAAATCTTAATTTCTCTTCAAATTGGTTACTTTTAAAGAATCTTATTGCTTAGATCTGTCTCAAAATGAAAATTACATATAGATCTAGTTATTAATATCCTTTCTTAAGTTTATATCTTAGTTCCATTTTTCATATAAAGTCATATTTTAAGAGAACTAGTTGAAATTATCCTCTTTTTTGCAAGCATTTTAAATAAAATTTGTAGCTTGCTTTTAAGGTAGTTTCCTTTGTTGTACTTTAAAGTTTCATATTCTACAATGAAAGTGCACATCTCATTGTATTCCCAAACAGCAATCCAAGATCCCAAGGAAATCTTGCTTTCCTTGGTTCCCTTTTTTGCAAAACTAGATTACCCCAACTTAACAAATTTTTACTTAGTTTTTTTTCGGTAACTAGTGTGGTGACCCAAAACACTTTTAAAGTGTGTCTGGGCACATTTGATTTTAATTGCTTTATTTTTTTTAGAATTTCAAACAAAAAAGAGAAGGATACTCTGCCCAATTTCTGACTCTTGGACGAACCAGAGCTTCCCGGAAGCTTCCCCCACCGCTGTGTTTTAATTCTAGCTTGTTACAAGCTTGTTGTAAGCCTTTGGATCCCATATAACAAGGACCAAAGAGAATAAATTTAAATTTTACGATATTGTAAATTACTGCTAATAAAAAGAAAAGGTCCTTTCGAATAGGCTCTTTCGAGCCTATTCACCATCCCCCCTGGGGAGATTTGCGTCTGTGTCAATTTTTTACTTTTTGTTCGTCTCTTTTCAATCTAGCGTAGTTCTAATATGGAGGGTAGTATACTTTGATTTATTATAATTTCCATATTCCATATCTGATATTTCAAAGTAATCTTAATACTTAACCCACGACTTCCCGATTGACCCGAAAGGGGAAAGAGATGCGTGGTAGGACTAACTAGAAAACCGAAATTGTGTATCTTTTTTTTCCTTTTCATCAATTGTTTCATCAGCTATAATAAAATTAACCCCTTCTTGATTCCCCGATTGAGATCCACTTGGATCGAAAAAGGTTCCTGGAGGGTTTTATTTTTAACAAGAACACCTATCTTAAAATTTACTAAAATTGACAAGACTCCAATGTGTATGCTCTGCATTTGGCTGCAGTTCGTCCGATCAGTCATGATACATCAAAAGCACTTGAGTGTCTAGAATAATTAGGATTCACTCTCCCAAATTGACAAACCATCAGGTGAAAATCCAACACATAGATCAAACCATTACCGTGGAAAAATACCCAAAGGAAGCGAGAACTCCTGAAAAGTGACCTCACGGCGCCAATCTCTATTACACGTGAGGGTGCATTATGAACAACAGCCTCAGAGACTCCATTCAGCCCACATATTCCTTGTGGGTAGCCATGACGGTTTAGTTTTGGACATACTCCAAGTACTCTCGGGTATATCTGGAGTCCCCCCTTTTCACCTAATTTTAATCAACTCATATTTCACATTAACTTAAAACGTACCAAGAGGCAATCACAAAACATTCAATCCAATCACATGCAAGTACATTGATTATCTTTTGACTCCATTTTAAGGCACTGGATATATATATATATATATATATATATATATTATGTCTCGGCATTGTGCTTTCGTGCGCTTATTTTGTATCTTGTCATCTATTGTTGTTTATGTTTAAATTTAAAACTCCTAAGTAACTCATTCAATTTAACATCACCGTACTAAATAATTTTTCCATAGTGACTTAATAGGGTCTACCCCCCTTGGCTTAGTTAGGAGTTGAGCCTAAACGGAGGAGTCAATAACAAGGTGACAACCTTGACTCGAGACTTTCCCCCAAGGACACACTGAGTGGCTTGAATATTTCTGCCACGTGACCCAGGTGTGTGAAAGGCGGAAATAGGGTGTCCAACCACTATCCAACTGATTTCTTTCCATGGTGGTGACGATAGATAATTGCCATTGATGATTACCCCTATGCGAGGATAGATTTCCGAGGAGACCCTAAAATGACATTACCACCAGGATCAACATACGGTGACATTGGTAATGAATCCCAACCCTCTTTTTAATATTTTTTGGTTTTTTGATATATGGAATCAAAAAGAGATTTTTTTGCGTGACAACACATAGTGACATCCTATCATGTGTATCTAGATGTAGGACCATGACATCCTGAAGGCTTCCTTTGTCATAGGTGGAGGGGAAGAGCGGATGACATTATGGGTGTGGATGCAGAGCAGACGCTCCAAAGAATTCATACAAACTTCATGAGGCTGACACACAGGGTACCCATGGCGCAGGTTGAGGACCTGCCTGAGGCCATGCAACGTCAAGTGGTGGGTGTGCCATGAGCATGGGTGCGGTTACTTAGACGGATGGCTAGAGCCGTGATGACATTCCATGATCAGAACCCCCCTCCTCCTCTCTAGGCTTAGATACCTGGGAGTGATACATTTTGTACTACCGTGTATTTATATTTTGGTGGCTCAAGAGCCCCATTTTTGTATTATGACACTATGTATTATCACATTTTGGATGTTTTAATGAAAAAATTTTATGATGATCGGTTTATTTATTTACATGTGTAAAAATATATGTTTGTGATGAGCTTACTGTCTATGAAACAAATGCCAATCTAACACGTAGTTAGCTTATGAGTGAGCAACTTGATTATTAATTCTTGGAACATGTATGTATGTTATGTTTTCAAATTGTTGTTCTAACAATCTCACACATAAGAATCTTTGTAATAATGTTGAATCTCTAACATGATACAAGACATTAACTTGTGACATTACTAACTTCAAATCAAGACGTACCTCAAGATAGAGAATCACCATGTGAAATGGCATCTCATAGAAGCTCGATAACGACACTATATTCAGTAACATTGTTTGAAGAGGGCTGTAAACATACGCCTCCTGAAGACAATACCTAAACCATAGGAGTATAAATCACCCAATAAGTAGAGGCTGAGTGTTGAGTGTGACGGCTTGCACCATCCGCGAATCCTATATAGATGGAAGACTCCATTGACATCTGCCATAAGAAACGAAAGCTAATCAACAAACCCAATCACCATAAGAAAGACCTAACTATGCAAAATGTTGTACAATAATATACAATAGCTAGCCCTAGCTGAAAATCATGCATAGTACTTTTTAAGACAGAACCCATTTCTAGGCTCCGCCAAGGCCAATCCCTCATAATCTACTAGCTCATAAGCGCCCTCCTCTAACACACGTTTAACCACGTAAGGACCATGCCACATGGGGTTGAATTTTCTTGCCCCCAAGGATTCTTTAGCTTGATCCCACAAAAGGACCAAATCTCCTTCACTAAACCTCTTTGGATAGACAGATTTATCGTATTAGACCTTAACGCGATGCTTATTCACTTTTGAAGCCACTAAAGCATCTCGACGCTACTCATTAAGATGCTCTAGATGGACCAAATGTTCCTTCCATGGAGAAGTGTCCAGTAAGAGCTCTATGGCTAGCTTCAAAGAATGGATCTCACACTCAACTAGCAATACATCCTCCACTCCATGTACAAGCTGATATGGAGAAAAACTGGTGGCAGTCTTAACCATAGTCCTACAAGCCCACAAAGCAGGATATAACATAATATGCCAATTGGCATTTCTTTGTGTGATAGTTTGTTGGAGAATAGACTTGAGTGATTTGTTCACTACTTCAACTTGTCCATTCACTTGAGGGTAATAATAAGAATAATGCTCCTGCTTATATCCTAACTTCGAGGCCAACTCTTCCATCATACGATTCTTAAAGTGCCTACCATGGTCAGTGACAAGATCTTTTGGAATACCAAACCGAGTAATAATATGGTTAAGTATGAAGTGTGTGGCTATCTCACAGACGGATTTAACTGTAGGCATAGCTTCAGCCCATTTCATAAAGTATTCAACAGCCATGATAATATGATGATGTCCCCCAGCTGAAGCTGGGTTACAATCTATGAAATCAATCCCCCACTTAGAGAAGGGACCAGCGGTGATAATGGGATGTAACAGGGTAGGATGCGAGCGCATATTACGTGTGAACACTTGGCAAGGGTGGCACTTCTTGACCGCATTAAGACAATATTTAAAGATCGATAGTAAAAAATAACCCACTATCAATATTTTTTGGGTTGTAGAAATCCCAGATAAATGATCACCACATGCCCCTCCATGGCAATCATTCAGCACAAGCTCAGCTTCCTCATGAGTTAAACAACGACGTAAAATGGAATCTATCCCACGGCGGTACAATGTGTTATCCACTATGAGGTAATTCTTAGAAACGTGATGTAATCATCATTGTTCATCCCGTGAAAGGTGAGTAGGTACCTTCAACATTTGTAAATATATGATAATGTCCCCATACCATGGATCCAAATTTGAGATCAAGAATATGTACTCATCGACAAACATATCTTGACAAGTTCCCTCCTCCTCCTCGTTCAGGAAATCAGATATAAGCTCTACAAAAATCAACGATTTTTTCGATTTTGTCGAGACAAACTTGAGGTTGAATTCTTGCAAGATGACAATCCACTTATTATACTTTCCCCCTATCATCCTTCTAGTGAGGATGAACTGAAACGGATTGACATGGGCAACCACCAAGGTCTGGCGAAGGAGAATATAGTGTCTCAGTCTTTGAACCACATGAACGGTATCTAGGGAAAGCTTCTCCACATGGGAATAATGGATCTCTACATCTATAAGGTTCTGGATCAGATAATATATGACATGCTCTTGTAGCTCCTCATCCTTCTGAACCAAAACCATATCAATCGTCTCCATAGATGTGGCCACACAAAGTAGAAAGTCATGGCTATAGTCGGGTGGACTAATCACTGGGGCCAATGCTAGAGCTCCCTTAAGCGCATCAAAGGACTCCTGGACTCGCTCATCCCAACAAAAGGTAGTGTACTTCTTCAAAAGACACATAAAGCCTCTAGTCAAATTGGAATAATTCACGATGAATCTCCATAAGAAGTTTTCCCTGCCTTACAAACATTGAAGATGTCTAATGTTTTTCAGGGGAGACAATTGAAGTATTGCCTCAATCTTTAAAGGGTCGACTCTTATACCCTCCTTGGAGATAATGAACCCTAATAAGTGACCAAACTTCACACAAAAGATGCACTTGTGAGGATTTAACCTTACCAAATAATGGTGGAACCTTTCGAACACTAATCTCAAATGGTAAGAATGACACATTCTCATGCGAGAATGAGCAGCAAGGTCATCCAAAAAGACTTCAATAATCGATTTGAGATCATGGAAGATCAAGGTCATAGCCCGCTGAAAAGTGGCTTTGGTGTTTTTAAGGCCGAAGGGCATCTTTCGATATGCAAAGGTACCCCAAGGACAAATGAAAGCAGTCTTATGTTCGTCCTCGGGTTTAATCTGTATCCGATTGTATTCGAAAAATCCGTCCATAAAAGAAAACACCTCGCTTCCCGCACACTCATCCAAAATCTGATCGATAAATGGTGTGGGAAAATTATCTTTAGGACAAGCACGATTCAAGTCATGGAAATCAGTGCATATGTAGATCATTCCTTTCCTTTTATCAACTGAAATGGGATTTGAAATCCACTCCGTCAAGGGAACAGGATAGATAAAACCGGCATTCAACAGTTTTTCTATCTTAGCCTTAATCGCGGGTGCTTTCCTAGTATTCACCGCATGCAAGCATTTTCGAACAGGCTTAGCATTAGGATAAGTTTTAATCTCATGCTTAACAATGTGAGGGTCAATACCTAGCATTTCCTCATATGACCAAGAAAATACATCACAAAATTCTTTGAACAACTTGGTATAATCTTGAATCTCAACATGGGAACATTCTGTCCCAATATAGACATTCTCAACCTTGCCAAGATCGCGAGAGATATTGATAGGAATGGTAGGAGATATATTTTCCATATTTCCATTAGCCATCGGACCAAGAGAGCTTAAAGGAACCATGGAACTACCAATTCTCTCACTACGAATCTCCCTATAGTCTTCACACTCCAAACGGTCAAGCTCGGGAAGAAAATAAGATCTATGATGCAACTCTTCCCAAGGTGGCTCAACCCTAGACATAGCCTCAATAATAGCCTCATCTGGAGAAAAAACACTATCAAGGTAGTCATGTGTGTGAGAAGACTGCACTTCCCATGCAGGTAGTACATAAGGGTCCTCCTCCTCTCTCCATGAAGAGGAAGAACTAGGCTCTGCAATAGATCCAATATTAGCTTGATATGCTATCATAGCTGCAGGCAACAACATCTCCGTTTTGATGAGCTCACATGAAGGATTCGGTGTAGGAAGAATCCAAGGATCCTCCATATGGTTTGTGTGAAAATACATCGATCTTATAGATGATGAAGCCTCACTGGAACTAGATCCTATCATAAGGATGGGTGCAGAACAACTAAAGCTTCCCATGAGGGATGGATACATGCCAACACCCACACTCCCAGTTGCCGGCTTAGAGTACTGGACAATCAGGATAGAAGATCTCAAAGATTCGGTAACAGGAAGATTCTTGAATGACATTTGATCAATTGTAACTATATTCCCATTAAAGGGAAATAAAACCACTCAAAATAGAGAAGAAGCTACGACTTGCATACTGCACATCCAATTCCTTCCCAGCAACAAATTGTATTCAAGGAGTGCATCAACCACCTCGACCTCTATCGCAACGGTCTTCCCTCCCAAACAGACTTTAAGAGAAGGAAGAACGTGGTGCGGTTGAAATGATCTACCATCAAAAGCAATCAACATACTAGCGGATTTAGACAACTCGATGGAACCCAAACCCTTCCAACATGCCAAAGACATTACGGAAGTGGTAGCGCCTTTGTCAATCATAGTGCATTTGATGGTCATGTTAAGACATTCTATGTGAATCAAGAGAGACACATAGTAAGGCAAGTGAGGCTGAAGTCCTGCAGTTTCAAATTTGATGATAGAGGAAGAATTATCATCATGAACACCAAGAGCAGAAAGCAAATATTTCCTTTGTGAAGGACAACTCTGAAGTACTTCAAGTGCAGACATTGCAAAGGAGTGTGGCCGAAATCCTCGACAAGCGAATAGTTCTGGGTGCCTCGAGCATTAGGATTGTGGCCCAAATGCTTAAGGACTCCCTTAGGAATGCGAGGAGTGAATTCGAGTTTATCCATAGGTTTTTCAATACGCAAAGGTATTTCAGGTGGAGCAGGTTCCTTTCCAATGTCTGGTCGTGACGAACCATATTCCTTCACACGAGTCACAACCTTAGCATCACATACCATATTGATGCAACCATGACCACTGTAAGCCTTCGACAGATCTTGATCCTCACAAGACTGATCATGGGTCCTCAAGTTCACATTTTGATTATGAGGTAAAGGGTTGGTTAGCATAGTTGGGCCCTGCGCTATGAATCTCGAGGCTTCTTCTATCCAAGGGCACAAGTGAGTGAGGTGATCATCCTTACATAACTTGCAAGGAAACTTAACCTTATGTTTAGGTTGCTTGTCCCCCCCCGCATTTCGAGTGTTCTTTTCATTAGAATTGGAATTTTCATTCCTATTCCCAACCTTACGATTATTTTTACCCTTCTTTTTATTCCTTCCGAGTTGCTGGTTACCCTTTTGGTCTGACGATTGTACTGCAAGCACACTCGTCGTTTGGGTGGGTTGAGATGAAGCTAAGGCTTGTCCCGAGGTAGATTGGTTGATAGATAATTGACTAACCTTTTTCACAACCGAATTCGCAGGTTTGGTACTCGTACAACCAACAATGCCATCGGCATGTGGTCCAGGTTTGACCTTAGGGTCAAAACTAGAATGCAGAGCATTAGGAATGATCTCATATAACAAACTAGATTGAGCATAAATCAAGTCCAATTTTTGTGCCCTAAAAATGGCTTGTTCCGTGTTCTGAACTCCGGATGTAGAAACATCCTTCGGTATATAAGGTAGTAATGATTTGAGGAACCACTCGAGGAGAAAATCTGGCAGTATGAAGGATTTAATCAATCTCTTTTGTCTATGCCACTCTTGGATATGATCTAAGATATGTGTGGCTTTATCTTGCTGGAATGTCGAAAAGAGTTCAGTACCAACATCATAACGCACTGGTAGCTGGAAGTGGTTGAGAAAAGTCATATCTAGTTCATCAAACAAAGTGAATTCCCCCTTAGGTAGCTCTATGTACCATTTCACGGCAAGCCCGGTGAGGGTGCATTGAAATAGTATTAAACTGATGGAATATTCATGTAAGGAATTAGAAGAGAACCATAGGTGAAATGTAGTAAAATGTTAACTTGGATCTTCTCTTGGTTTCCCCTTGAACTTGGGAATGTCCAAGGGAAGGTTATTAGGGACAGCTGGCCAAGGCACGTCATAAGATACCGAATCGTTTGTTAGTCTCAACAAGTCAGGAAAATTTAACCTTGCGAGGAAAGGGAGCCTAGCTTGAGCAGGTCTAAGAGGCGCTCCCTGATAATTTTGATTCACATAGGACTGATGACCATAACTACCATGGCCATGGCCATAGTATCCTCCTCCTATTTGACCCGTATAGGGTGGCATGGAAGCACCATAATGTGGTGTACCTTGACTATGTGGAGCTACAAAGCCATAATTTGGAGAGTAAGCGGGTTGTTGATACCCATACCCATAAGGTGAATAAGTCTATGCATACTGTGGTCTATAATAAGGTCCATACGACATCTCATGAGATGTCCCATGAGACACTATGGAAGTAGGAATATATGCTCCGAAATCAATAACATGACCTCCAGAAATAGGGATATGACCTCCCAACACAACAGGAGGTACTTGAGTGTGAGACACAACTGGGTGAGTAGTAGTAGTACGGACATGAATCGTAGCAATGTTCCAGCTTGAAGGACCATGTGAATGAGGGGGAGGAAAAAAATTCGAAGAACAAGGAATAGAGGATGAAGGGACATGTGAAATTATGTATGTGGTATTCCCAACAGTCACTCGTGTTGGTTCTGGTATCCGAATAGGATTACTAACACCAGGTCTAGGATGAACGTGAGATGTGGCCTCCATCTTCGAGATGGAGGGTGTAATATGATTCGTGCTCCCAAATCTCTCCGCATGGAAAGAAATGGGAATTCCCCCATGCATAGTGTTAGGATCAAATTATGTTTCAGCAAAAAATGTCGTATCGTGTATAGGGTTACCAAACATGCCATAACTAACATAACTAGTGCTTGTAGGTTCATGGTGAGTCTCGTCGCCCGACATCCCATACCAGTGACCTGTGAAGGAGGGATCATAGCTAGAGTGAGTATGTCTTTCATGTGAAGGATCAAACTCAAAGTGTGCAACCTCATCAGGTGAAGGATCAAATGTAGGAGTAAACTCTTCGTCGTCCATGCGAAGTGGGGAAGACAGCTCAGGAATACCATCTTCATGATCTCCCATCATGTGTGAATCAATGTGGGTATGAGTCAACCTAGATGGTCTAATTCTCTCTCCCAAAGGAGGAGGAGATGTAGAAGGTGGAGTTCCTGCTAAACGATGAGAATGGCGAGGAGCGACACCCGTATCCACAACAACTCAAAAAATGAAAAAGACTCTCTAAATTATGAAAACCCTGGGCAAGCTAACATGCATAGAGAATACACCAATAAAATCTAAAGCCAAACACAAGGTCACCTCAATATATTCAATGCTCAGGCGAACAGTCGCAGGTGGGATTGACCATATGGGTGGGGTAGCAAGGCATGAAACTCTCGAAAGAGCCCCCAGATACGAATACAATCCTAGAAATATCTCTGGTGCTACTCAGTTATGACTAGGGGTCATCCCAATCAATAACCACTCACACTGCCTCATGCTTAACTCCCTTTTGAGAGGAGGATCCTGAGAAACACTAATTATACCAAGGAATTTCACACTCTCACCTGAACAGACACATACATGTTGTTGTTTAGTGGTCTTGGAGACTTTACTCACAATCAACTATTCGAAGACCCTAAAACCTAAACTTGTTGCTATACCCTATCAAATAAAATAGTGTAATCCATTTTAATTAAGCATTGATTTTATTTGTCTTTATTACTCAAAAGAGGTAGATGGTCGTGCAACCAATGGTGTTATGACACAACATGATGTAAAATGCACACCTAACAATCAATGCAAATGCATTGTGTCGAATGAAAAACAGGGCATGATACTACGTGAAATGCAAAAATTTTCTTCAAATGACAAATGCAATCATTCCTATATGAATTCATAACTAATACTCTAAGGAAATCTAGTGCAAGTACCATGTGAAATGCAAAGTGCAATGCATAATGATGCAAAAAAGCAAATATTTTGGATTTTTTGAATAAAAATGAGACACTAAAGAAAAAGAATGATTCTACTACCCCCAAAATTGGAAATAACCATCAAACAGCACTCAAACAATGTACTAAGGCAAAATATAATGCACTAATCCCAAAACAAAAAATCGAAAATGCAATGACAAGAACCTTCTTAAAAAAAATGTACCCTAAAAAAAAGTGTCTCTAATCAGAAACAGAGATGTATACAAAAAGTAGTATCAAAGGAGACTTAGCAATCATCAAAATTCACCCAGGAACAATCAATCTTCCTCTAGAAGGAAAAACTAAGGGAATACATGACTGTTTGCAGCAAACCCGCGTATGTACGCGAATATAGCAGTCAAATCCACGTGTATACGCGATTGTAAGTAAAAAAACTCATGTACAGGAAGAGAAATGTATAAAAATAAAGGCAAACAAATGAATTGAGACAAAATTCACACCAATTCAGACACTACCAGGAAAACATGCCCCCATACCTGACACAGAAACAGAGAAATAAGAGCAATTCAAGAACATTGAATGCCGATAAAAACCCCCAAAGGACAACTACTAGGAACTCCCTATCGGAGTCACCAATTCTGTTACAGAGAGAAATTCTTATGGCTTGGGGTACCACAATAGACAACTTAACTCGAGAAATCAATCCTTTCCTATATGCAAGAGAAACCTAACAACTAACACTAAAGGATCTCGATTCGTACCTTATTCCAGATGGTTGGTGTAGATCGCTATTGAGCTTTCCAACTTCAGCTTGAATTGATGAACTGCTTCCTTATATAGCTCATCAATGGGGTAATGAAAGGTCAAATATGAGTGATCTCAAGGAATATGGAAGGCCAGGAGACAAGTGAGTCAGATCCACATCAAGGAAAACTCCAAAAGAATTTGGATTTTTGCACACATCCCAATGTACACGGTTTTAGAGGTCAAACCCATGTATATATGCGATAAAGGGTTTAAAAGTCGCATATGGAAATTTAAGCATGTCATTAGGGATGGTCTAGGAAACATCAAAGGAACAAAAATGGTCCATGGGGTTTAAGGAGTCTACATAGGGACAGGGAAGGCCATAAAAGTGTGATTCACCATGTGTGGTAAAATCAGCTATAACAGAAGGGTTGAATGACAACCTGAACGGATGGTCCGAATTGTAGTCTGTATGAAGAAAACAATGGAAATTAGGAAATAAATTGCCTATATGATCTAAATATCCTTTGATTTCATGCATATGAGAATAGGATGCATAAAGGACAATAATTGAAGCTAGTTAATAGTTGAAATAACAAAGAGGTTATTGGTACTAATTTATGGTTGTAAAGAGTCTATTCCCTATTATGAAATAAAACAAACTGGAATATAATTGAAACTAATTCATAGCTAAACATAATTGACATAACTAATTCTAACTAAAAACTAAACCTAGGATACTAAATTAACTAAATTCTATCTAATTGCAAACATAACATTTGATATTAAGATGAAAAGGAAACTAGAAGGATACTGAAAGGAAAACTAAAAATAGACTACGCATGCAAACGGTTAATTTAATTCAAGAAATAGAAATTATACTAACAACATAGAATTACTCATAATGAAACATATGCTACAGGAAACAAATAAATGAACGATATCAACTAACAGGAAACCAATTTTCATAAATAAGACAGAAATGGAAACTACTTATCTGTGAGAAAGGAGATAACAAGAACACATAGGAATGGAGACCACTGGTTGTTGAGGGGCCCTCTTAGAAATAAGGGTGCCATTTCAATTAATCACTCATAGGAACAAGAACATGTATACACAACAAAAATAGAAATTTTATTAACATTCAGAACAAACTTTTTTACAGAGCTTCTTCTAATATCGACTGACAAATTTACGAACTAGCTAGCTAACTGAACTCTCGCTTGGAGGTGACTATATATAATATTTACAAGGATTAGTGGGTCGACCCTTTTAGTGGTCGACCACTCGTAAAATAGTCAACCTTTATGGAAAACAAACAACCATACGACATCACACAATCTTCCTCCTTATCTCTCGCGCGTCGGTTCTTCTCATATGTACTGTAGTGTATAGATTCTCATTGATGTGGACTTCTATTGTGGTGTCGAATGGAGAAAATAAGATGGTGATCCTTCTCAGAGAAAGGATCATCGTAACATCAAACACGTGGACAACAGAACAATTGAAGACTATTTTGCACTTTAATCACTTGGGAATATGACGACTAATAGCATGCAGGATGATCGGGAGGCTGAATGGAAAGCTGGATATGCTCTGTGTATATCTAGTGTGAATGCATGTTCAATGTTTTCTAGTTTAAATACAATTCTCTGTAAAACAAATTCATATATCAGACATATTTCCAATTGTAACAGAATTGCTTAGTAAAATTACAAAATAATAAAAATAAACCAAGACTTGCATAAAGTCCAAATGTGTTCATACCTGGGGCTGAATGATAAGCTGTATGAAAATAAATATGTCAAAAAGGTGACAACATATATACCAAACGACTAAATTACCGGCCGGGAATAGTGACAAAACTAGGATCAACAGTGCCTAAGCATAAGACGTTTTCAGGTAGAGTTCGTTTCGGGGCTCCAAAAGGTTATTTCCATCATAATTAATCATCTCGTAAGCTCCCTTTTCTAAGACTTTAAACACGACGTATGGGCCCAAGCACATGGATTTAATTTTTTGTGCCCCTAGGGGTTCCTTGTCCTGATCTCAAAGAAAGACAAGTTCTCCTTCCAAGATAAACCTAGGTTTTATGGATTTATCATACTAGTTCTTGACTTGGTTCTTATTTGCCCCATTTGTCATAAGTGCATTTATGTACTTCTCATCTAGGTTCTCTAAATGATATGAAAATTATTTAGGATCAGTAGTGTCAAAGAGGACATGGATGGAAATATTCAATGAATGTATCTCACACTCAACTAGAGTGACTTCTTCCACCCCGTGAACGAGATGGAAAGGCAAGAATCATGTGGCAGTCTTGACATTGGTCTGTTATTCCCAAAGTGATGGATACAACATGATGTTCCAATTTTACCTACTCGTGTTTATCGTGCGCTTACGAACGGTTTTTGTTGCTAGAAATTCTCACCTCCTACGGAAAGGAGTTGTTTCCCTAGATTTGAATGATACAGGTCTAGAAAAAAACACAAAGACAAATGTTAAACTTTTCCTAGATCTAGTCGATTTCTTTAATTTAATGCCACAATACTTCCCTTCAAGGTTTTCCTCATTATTACTGCAGAATAACCTGTAAAAGATTGAAAAAAAAAACAAGAGAAAGATGATATCATACAAGATAATAAACTAGACCTATGCTTGTGACTAAGGAATCAAACAATACCTACAAATGATACAGTAAATATGGGAAATAAAATACATTTTTTATTAGAAATTATTGGAGAGACTACAACCTTCATTCCTTGGTGTTGAGACTTCCTTCCAATGCCTCCTTGCATCTAACTTCACCTTGCCTCCAATAGCTCAAGAATTATTTTGACAAAGTTTGGGTGTTCAACACAATTCTTCCTCCTCCTTCCCATGAGGGATGAGCCATTATTTAATGGCATGGGAGGATAGGGATGGTTGGGGAAGTGGTGTATGAGGTGGAAGGGAGATCCAAAAATCAAAGATCTTGAGCTCCAGGTGGTCCTAATCCATGGGGATGAGGCTCCACGGAGGCAAGCTTCTAGAAGCCTCTTGAAGCTTCCTTTTTTTCCTTTAAAACTTGAGAACTACACTTTTGCTGAAGAGAAAAAATAGTATTAATGGGGTAACACCATCTTCGTGAAGGAAACAAGTGGCGGCACATCCCTTCTCACATGTAAAAAGAGCGTTCTAGCTCAAAACAAGGAAAAATTGCAAGGGAATAATTTTCTTCTTTCATTTCTCTAGGGAAAAGTCTGAGGGGTTGGGGAAAACAAGGGAATACCTATATCATAACATGATGGTGATGAGATTTAGGTGTAACAAAATCCCCCCCAAAGTATGATGGCTAGAGGGAAATGATAGGAAAAATACTTTGATAGAACAAGGTATAGTCTCGAAGAAAAGGTACAATGGTCCGAACTTCTCAAATATCACAAACATTCTGCAGCACCTTTTACATTTCAATACATATCCAAAATGACTAACAACATGGCTTCCGACCAATAGAACGCAAATCCATGTGATATAAAAAAATTCATGGCTACTAAAACACAAAGTAGATCCATGCGAAGAAGAATCAAATTTGGACATAGCTACCACACATAAAATGTATATCTATGTAATATCGACACAAATCTGGGCACAACCACGAACATACAATGTGGATCCATGCTCGGACTCATAGAAATATGCGATCGCAACCTAGGAAAAGTAGTGAGCGCTTAACATATACCTAGGGTATTCATCTCGTCTTCCACAAAGTACGATTCTATCCATGTGATTACATTGTCTTGATGTCAAACATGGTAGAAACCACTTGATTATCGGTCAATGATGAGAACCGTTAACAAGTGTGAGGGAAATCACCATTAATTCCAATGATTCACAAGGTACCCTAGTACAATATTCCCAGTGTGAATATATGATCTGATGTCGAACACTCAGTTGAATCTTTTGATCAAAAGTCAATGATGTGAACCTATTGTCGAAAGTGGGAAAAACTGGCATAGATGTATACATATCTCAAGGTACTTGTTTCTTGTTTCTAAGACTAAATCCTGGATAATGAGCCGAATTCGACATGAACAGTCTCATCGAAGGAGGGCCATGATTAGTCCCACATCAAAGACACAAAAATTTGAACAAAGTTCCAGAATTTGAGTATGATGTAACCATAGGACAGACTCAAAAGTAACTGACGCAAAATTTGTTTTGACTATAGGTGTAAAATATCAAGACAATTTCCCTTTTGAACATTGGGAGGCATGACCGAAAACTTTGCAGCATTGACATGATGAGGCGGAACGCAATGAAACAATGGAAAATGCATTCTTTGAAAGACTCAAAGGAGTGACATGACTCTTGAAATTGGATCGACTCGAAAGAAATATGAACACCCAATTGACTGAATGAAATGCAGACAAGTTCCATGTTCAAAAGTGACTAATAACTACCATTTATTGCAAATGAAATGTATTTCCCTTACCTTAATTTCCCCATCATGATCGATGATTACCTCTTTTCATTTTTACAAGTTCAAAGAGGGTAGCAAACACTCCTTGTAGGTCATCAAGTGACAAGTCCATTCTCATATGTTTTATGAATTTGAGAAAGGATGGGTTCATTCCCCAAAAAGGTTCCTTCATCGTTTGATTTTATGAGTCTGATGAAAGCAAACTCATTCGTCGTTTCATGTTTAGAGAGTTTGAAATGAATAAGAAGACTCCAGAATGGACATTTTCATAAATTTAGTCTTCGATGCCTGAAAAGTATAAAATAATACCTTAGAGAACTCTTCCAGTCATGATTTGGCTGGAGTGTACCTTTTTCGTACGTAGTGCCTTCTAGTCTGAAAAAGGGGTAAAGTATCACCAAGAAGATGACTCTTCATGTCTGTTTACAAAGGTGAAGAAGACAAGTTCACTCGACAAACGTTTCACATTTTATGAGTCTGAAAAGATATTAAAAATAACTCTATTAAACTTTTTCATGTTTGAATCTAGAGCATCAAAAAGCAATAAAGTAAGCTCAAACCACTTTTCATGTTTTAACTAGAGTGAGAAAAATGAAAAGTAAGCTCAATGCCATGTTGCTGTTTTTAATGAGCTCAAATATCGATTGAAATAATGCTCAGGGTAGTTTTTTCATTTTTTAAAGAGATGGAAACAGAGAATGAACTATGCTCAGCACGACTCTTTTTGGCAGTATTTCCCCAACATGATTTCAAGAGGTCGGTACTTTCCCCCAGTTAAACTATCCAGTGATTCAACTCCAACATAAAGAGGTTGAATACATGCCCCCAAGCTTCATTTTTTCTTCCTTATTCTCTTTTTCCTTCAACAAACTTATAAGTCTTAGCTGCTACTAAGAAAAGGTTCACTAGAGATGAAGGAAGAAAGAGAATCTAAAGGTAGATGAAATGAAGGTTCCGGTCCTAAAAAGGGATGGAAGACTCGCTCCAAAGGGATGACTTTTTTCATTTTTACACAAGCTTGAAACAGAAAAGAACTATGCTTGAAGGATCATTTTATTTTTATGCAAGCTTGAAACCAAAAGCAAACTTTGCTTAAGAAAGCCTCTTTCATTTTTTAATGAGCTTGACATAGAAAGGGAACTATGCTCTAGAATGGTTTCATTTTTATGCAAGATTGAAACCAAAAGGTGAACTATGCTTGAGGAGTGGTTTCATTGTTTAACGAGCTTGAAACTAGAAGTAAACTGTGCTCGAGGCCAGTTTTTATTTTTTAACGAGCTTAAAACTAGAAATAAACTATGCTCAAAGGACATATGTTTCATTTTTTAATGAGCTTGACACAGAATGGGAACTATGGTCATAGACATCTGTTTCATTTTTTAACGAGCTTGAAACATAATGAGAACCATGCTCACAGACATTTGTTTCATTTTTTAATGAGCTTGAAACAGATTGGGAACTATGCTCATATACATCTGTTTCATTTTTTAATGAGCTTGACACAGAATGGGAACTGTGCTGACATACATTTGATTCATTTTTTAATGACCTTGACATAGAATAGGATCTATGCTCACAAACATCTCTTACCAAACATGATATCCATAGGTTGGTAGGTTTCCCCCTTTACATAAAAGATAGCATCTTAACTCCAGTATGATGTCCATAGACTGTAGCTATGCTTCCCATTTTACCTATAATGGGAAGAAGCTAACTAGAAGAAGGGAAGGAAACATAATAAAATGTGGAACATTCATGGAACTATGATTACTAGGAATGATGCGATGGTCAGCTGTAACAAAGGAAAGCTGATCAATAGTCAAAATCTTCCCATCATGGGGAAAATGCATCACTCTAAAGAGTGTGGACACTACAGCCTTCATGGTGTACATATAATCACATCCAAGGAGCATATTGAAATCTAAAGGATCTTGGACCACCATAACATCAATATAGATAGTTTTCCCTCCTAAAGTGATAGAAAAATGAGGAAGGATCCCTAATGGTTCAGTAAGCATGCAATTAAAATCCAGTATCTGATCAATGGTTGGCACAAGCTGAGGAGAACCTAAAGCTTTCCAAGAAGTTGAGGATAGAATACTAAGAGAATCCCCTTCATCAACAATAGTGTAAAGCATCTGCCTAGCGGTAACTTGCACAACTATATGGAAAGAAACACTTGAATGAAGATAAGACTCTATTAGGTTACTACATTCAAATAAAATAACCTCCTTACTTGGAGAGGATTCTGTCGAAAGAGAAAAAATTTCCTCTTGCACAGAAAAATAAGAACTAACTATGAAAACTTCAACACGTTTCAATTCACTCTTAACTGGAAGAGAGGGACAAGAAAAAGACTGTGTCAAAGCAACTACTTTAATATTAAAACTCTCTAAAGAAAGAGTGGGATCAGATGGAGATGATATCGACTCAACCACTTTAAATTTACTCTTCAAAGGAAGAGTGGAGAGAACAACCTGTTCTTCACTCTCTAAAGAGAGAGCATGATCGACCAATTTATCAACCAAGGATAGGTCAAGGGATAACTTACTATAACCCATTGGAAGTAGTTGTTGAGGAACAATAATATATTCCAACCATTTAGAAGCTTCATACATCCGAGCAGAAAGGTAAGTAAAGTGCATGTCCTTACAGAGAAAGCAAGGATTTCTTACTTTACCCTTCTGACTCTTAACCACAGAGTCACTCGTTAAGGGGGTATCATCCGTATGATGATCAGAGGCTGATGACATCGGTTGTCTGGAAACCTTATACCACTTTTCTAAAACTAGGGCTATACCATGACAATATTTCAGAAGGTTTTCACCCATGCAAATCTTGCAAGGGAATTTGGGATTATGCGGTTTTTGGGTGTGCAGATCAACGCTCTCCGCACTGGGAGGAGTAATCGGTTGAGACTTGGTTTTTTTTTTTCTTCTTCTTAATATTCCTTTTCTTATTTTTCTTATCCACCTGACTACTATTACTACAAATTTCAACAGGAAAAGAGGGAGAAAAGGGAGAAGACACATCTAGTGAAGAAGGCGAGGAATCAACATGAGGTTGATGCTCTCACAATTAAGGGTTACGATATGAAGCAATTGGTGTACATGCGATAAATGGAGTGGAGAATAACCAAACATGTAATATGATTGTCAATCTAGGAAGGCTTAATGTAGTGATGAAAAGATGACCAACATCCCCATATGGAGGGAAAACAAAAGACGTTCTTGGTAAAGGAGGTTCTTGGTTGGTAGTCCTAGAAGGCGAAGCCATAACTCTATAACAAAACTATATCTCTCTTCTAATAAATTATAACTGTATAGACAACAAGTGTTGTTCAAACTAAAGGCGCAAGAAAAATATGTGAGAGGAGTGGATTAAAGGTATAGAACCTTACGAGATTTTCAAATCATCACAACTCGCTATATACCTTAGGGTCCAATAGTAGAGCGTGACAAGGAGGATTGGGACCATACCCTTTCCTGAATACTCGACTACCTAGATGGTACATGCGTAGTAATATCCCCTAGTGCTATTCTCGGTGTATTGCGATGATAGGATGACCAAAGGGATTTTCTTAGTTCGTCACATGATTCCTAAAGGTGTATCTCAATATACGCAAGGTACGTGGGATCTCCACTTCGTAGTAGTGTTGTCTAATGCACAATCATTCGATAGGAGCCTTCTGATATACTATCGATTATATGAAGTACCTTTTGATATACCTCTATGGTATGTGAAAGGCCATTTGATATACCGGTTGGTACATGGAAGACATACAAGCCCTGGGATGCAGTGTAGGTAATAAATGATAACTCCCTCATTTAAAGACATTGCAACATGTCTCTAACCTATCACACCTTGCTACAAATTTTAACCTAAGCTAGATCTTAATTTTATATTGAACAGTTAGGTGAATGCATGAGGTGAGGACATAAAAAGTAAAACCATGCAGTATGATTGTGCAAAATTTCACTTTAACTTTCAAGGTATGCCCTACTTAAGGAAGGGAGAGAGAGATTCAATTTCTTTGAAACATAGAATAAACCCCATAAAAAAAAACCAAACTTACTTACATGGTCTGTTCCTTACTTAAAAAAACAAAATCTTCTTTTTGAATGAAAAAAGAAGTGATATCTCTACCGAGGAGAAAGAAAATATTGTTACAACTTTTTATACAAAAGTGTTCATATTTTTCAACTAAAACAAGAATGAACTAATCGCAAAATTCTACAATAAATTTCCTATGGATTTTCACAAGTTTTTGAAAAAAGGAAAAACATACAAAAATCATGTATAACAAATGAAAAAAAACTGAAATGAATATTTTCTTTTTATGTTAAAGAAGACAAAAATCAAAGATCTAACAAAACAAAGTTCTAGTCAAAGCCAACTATGAATCTTTAAAGACCATCATCCATCGCAATTCTTGAAAACACCTATGAAATATCTTGTGAGCTATAGGGGGGTTCCAGGGGGTTTTGGGGGGCCCAGGGGCATGAGCCCCTAAGAAAAAAATTTGCTCATTTTTTTTTACTGAGTTTTCTTTTCAAAAATAAATTCCAGAGTTCAAAACACAACTGTAACTATCTGAAGCATGGATCTCAAATACTAAAAACAAGCATTTAAGAATCAAATACAAAAACAAGGCTAAAAATTGTACTTGGCACCACAAATTGCAGGTTTTGAATAAAGTGTCCCTTGAGAACTGCTTCTTGTCCATAGGAACATAGCGATGGCACCGCTCGTTGCAAGTCCACAATAGAGCGTTACCAATTCCATCACCACTTATTTCACACAGAAAAAGAGCAGTTGCACCGCTTTATGCTAACAGGGAATACACGATCAAAACTCCAGAACCGCATTTAATATACATCCCAGGCACGGTGGCCGAGATAGATATTTCAAAAGTAAAAAAGCGACAAAAAAGTAAGTTACTGTCCAAAAAATGAACCCAAACAATCACCAGAAAACCCAGTGAACCAAAAATATAAAGATCCAAAGGTTGATAGAGGCAAATCAATCAAATTCAAAATAGATCTACAGATATATCAATTGAAAAAGTAGATCTACAAATTGAAAATAAAGTTGGATGTTTCAACTTACCAAAGATTCAGAATTCAAAGTAGTCCCCCAAGGAGTTTCCATTTTTGTTACTGGAAATTCTTACCTCATGCAGATAGGATTTGTTTCTCTAGATATTAATGGTATAGGTCTAGATAAAAACACAAACCCAAATGTTAAACTTTCCCTAGTGTTAGTGCCATAAATTGTTTCAGACTACAAGATGAACAAGCCAACATAATCTCTAAAATGAAACAAAGTAAAACTTTCTTTTTGTATTGTTTTTGGTCTAAAATTTTCATAAACAAGAGGGTAATATAAAACAAGCTAAAAAATGTTCTAAATCATATAAAGATCAAAGACTGAGATGAACCATATATAACAAATAAACCAAAGAGAACAAAGAAAAGTGATTGAGTTTCACCCACAACCTACAAGCATTTCATGAATAAGACATTATATAGGAAATGAAATTCCACATTGAGTGATTTAACAAATTATAAATGTAACCAGTAATGAAAATAATATGGGCTTATCAGTGATATATATCATAATCAGTTTGGAAAATTACATGAGAGTTTGAATCTTAGCTTGACATAATATCTTTCGAGCCTCCCCATGCAAAAAACTTGAACCCTCCTACCATCTAATTCCTTTCTTTTATCCTTCTTCCATCCCAAAAAATAGTTACTTAATTTCCTCACTAACTTTAGGTCAAGTCCTCAAAACTGTAAAAACAGTTACTTAACTACATAACTAACTTCTAGGTACAACTCTTGAAATTGCTACCAAATGATTGTTTTACAAACTATACTATTAATCTTTACAAAAATTAACTATATGACACCTGTCAGAAATGATCTTTTAAATATTTTTGGCTGCTTCAGCCAGAAGTGCTATCCCTTCCAGAGCTTGTGATTTTCTTCTAGTTCTTTCTTGCTCAGCTTCCAAGTCTTCAACCCTCCTTGACAGTTCCTGAGTATGTTGAGTTAAATCTTGAATTTTCTGATTTAACTCCTCAAATTTTCTTTGTGTCTGCCTCTTCCTTTTTAAATCTTCCTTTGAAACCATAATCAACTCCTGATAATGGGTGTTAATATATTCAATATCTTCTCTTAACCTCATGTTTTCCATGAGCAAACCTTCATTTATTTCATTCAAAAAATCAATTTCATACTTGTATTGTTTAACTGTCTTCTGAATATTTTCATTCCCCAAATCTATGAATTTTCCTTCTTGGAATGAAGAATCTTCCTCAAATAACCAAGGAATATTTAATTTCTTGAAAATCGCTCCATCATCTTCTTAATGCTGCTATGTTACTGCTATAGGAACCTTTTGATATTTTTCTCCCTTAAAACTAGAATCTTTGGGTTCTTCTTCAATTGTGTCTTTCACTAGAGAAGGCTTCACAGTCACTGAATCTTCTCTCTTACTATCTACCTACTCAGAATTCAAGTCTTCATCTTCTTTTAATTATTCTTGAGATGAGGATTCTTCTATCATAGTAACCTTCTCCTTAGCCAACTTTGGATTCAAAGATTTTTCATATTCAGTCTTAACTTGTTCTTTGGTCTTGTTTTGGGTCTCCAAATTGACTCACCTATCATTGCATAAGACCTTCCACGAAACATTAGACTGAAAATTAGTACACCTTCAATTTTTAATTCAACCATTGACTTTCCTTTAGTTTTTTTACTGGGACTCTGTATGTTCTCCACTTCAATATCGACTGGAACAGAATCATATTCCATGTTTTCTTGGATATCATTGACATCTTGATCAAGATAAACTGATTTCTTTTCTTCTTCCTGTTCTAAAAATGCTGCCTAGACTTCTTCCACGTCTTCAAAAATTTCTATCTGGTTATCTTCATCAATCTTTCTTTGCTCTCCACCTACAAGTTCTTCGAGCTTCTGAGCTAAAGAATCCACTTGAGCATTCTGTTTCGGTAACTCAACAATGTGTTCCTTCTTCAATATTTTAACTATGTTATGAAGTTTATTCATTTGTCTCTTTTTTTGCTGGTCTTTGTTTTCACTCTGAAACCCTAACCGAAACAAGAAGTAGTCCCAAGTTTTACCTTTTTTCTGAAGCACAGTACAACTGATTAGTTTTATTAGTCCATGATCGAATATAGATTGCTTGGTATGATCTTAATGTCCCTTTACCCTACTTGACATTTTCTGCAGACTCTTTAGGAATAAAAAAGGAAGATTCATCTTCGACTCTTGGTTTAGATACTGTAGAAATATGATGTGGTACTTAAAGACAGAAGCAAATCTACCTTCCCAAGTTATATAACTCTATAAAATCTTAATAGGATCCCTACACAAAGATTTGAAATTATGTACATGCACACCCTTGCCCCAATCTCCTACAACCTCAGGCAACAGGAAATCCTCTAAATTGAAGGTAAATGACACCTTTTTAAACCAAAATTCACCCTCATCTACAATGTCTATTGCTTCAGCTATCAACTCTCTTGTTAACTCAATTTTAAGGGTATTGAACATACCTATATCTTTCTCTAATGCTTGGGCAAATCTATATGATACTTCAAAATGATAACCATCAATTTTTTCAAAATACTTAAACCAATCAGCTTTCTAGAACAATTTTTCACATTCAGGAAAGCTTTTATCCCAACCCATATTAGAAGGCTCATCCCTATTGGTTTTTCCACTCCTCTTCATCTCTCTACACTAAACCCTAACTGTATCTTTCTTTCAACAAATAGTTAAAACTATCTTGAAAATATCTCCATACAACAATAGACTAAAGGTTGAGAAACATCAGGACCATAGCTTGCAATTTCTCAATTGCCCTTATCAAAAATAACCCTCTGTCAATGCAAATCACGATTCAGTTAAGGTTTTCTGTATCCAGTTGCATACATGTCACTATGATGATTTGTAATGCTGAAAATATGCTTTCATGTCCTCATTCATCTCAGACAGAACTCCACAATTCCATCTTCGATAGCCACGATTAGACCTAGGTCATTTAATAATTTTGTCAAATTAGAAAAACAAAAGGTGAACCCATGATATTCTTAGCTTGTCATACACCCATCAAAATCACTACTAGATTTGAACAAACTCTGTGGATGCGCTATCATAAAGGCTTAAGCAATTTCCAATCTTCCAGACTCAGGACAGCTACAATTTACATGCATAATCCTTACTTGATCGTGTACACTTGTCATAATGATTATGAGGTCTATACATGTATCATTTCATCTTTACATATGTAAAAACCCATCATTTGTGATTTTGAACAACCAACAAGCTGATATTATAATTTTTTAAGTGCCTCGATTTTCTTGTAGCACTTTAGTTCATGGTCCCTCCCTTTTGTGCTACAGGAATCTGCTTGACAAATATTTATTCCACATGGCTCCAAAACAAAGGGTTATGTAATATAATTTCACTCAGATCAAACCTTATGATATATTTTTTTGACTTCTCAGAAAAATATAGACCTAATAAGCCCATTAAAACTATAAAACCAACAAAATAAAGTAAATTAAAAAAGAAATGACATGGAATCAAATAAAAATATGCTCATGATTCTAATACCCCAAAAGCAAACTCAAAATTAAAAGAAATATGAAAAACAATGCTTTGGAAATAACATGTAATCTAGAAACAAAATCTAGCTATAACATCTGGATCCTGCTGCAGGAGGAAGTCCTCCTTGTGAGGCTTCAAGAACCTATAGATCAGTGCCTTCTGCCACTAAACTGAACCTATCTGCTATTCTGCAAAACATCCATTGGGCTATGGAGTCTTTATTCCATCACTATCACACCAGTATATACAATGAAATGACAAGCTTCTTACCCTCAATAGCTGTAAAAGTGTAGCTAGGGTTTTCACCCTAGCTTGTGCTGATGAGCACCTACTAAGGAATCTGGAATCCTTAGTAGCAGTTCAATGAAACAAAAATAAACTGAAAAGTAAAAACTAAGCTAAAGCAGAAAAAGTAAAAGACAATAATGAAATGTGTAATGGTGTTTTTATTAGTATTACCTCCAATGTGGAGGTTGGTGGAGTCCGTTGCGCTGGTCCGATGTCGGTGGCTCCGAGCTTCGAGCTGCTCCTTCTCCTTCTCCGATGGTGGAAAATAGGCCAAAAGGGGTCTCAATGGTGAAAATAGCTTGATGGTAAGCTAGGGTTTCACGAGATGTTTTGGCAGAGTAAGGGTGCTTATGACTGTCGATGTGAAATGAGGGGTCTCCACCACTTATTTATAGTTTTTTAGTGGTGGAATGCTGGCCCATGGTTTTTGGAAACCATGTGGTTTAGGGCAACTTGTTTAGGGTTTTTGCTGTTTTAGGGTTTTCCTCCTTTTTCCTCATTATTTTTATTCCTTTTCTTCCCTTTTGGGGATTTTTGCTATTTTTAGAGGAATTTTGGTTATTTTTGGAGGAAAAAGGGGTTTTTTGGCCTTTTGGAGGCATTTTAGGCCTTTTGGAGGCATTTTAGGCCTTTTGGAGGATTTTTAATGGGATTTTCAGGGAAATATGGTAGGCAAATGGACAAATGAGCCATGTGGTGAGGTAGATGAGGTAGTTAACCATTTTTGGGTGTTAACAGAT
>LPNX010055052.1:1190-14274 GCA_001517045.1 Pseudotsuga menziesii
AAATTATATTTATATCTCTAACTTTCCCTACATTCCCTTTTCTTTTAATTTATGGTTTGACTTTTTTCCTCGGTGTGACATGAAATACTTAGTCTGTATTATTAAGGGTTATGTAGGAAATAATGGGTGATCAAGGGAACTATCTAGGGTTGGAAAATAATATTTTTTATTAGTTCCATGTCTAGAGTGAGTTCCATTTAGGGTTTCAAACAATAATGGCTTTTAAGGTGAAAACAAATTGAAGGACAAGGGAGCTTGAGCACATCATTCACATTTATTTCTAGTATTTGAACAACCCTGCCAATATGTGGATGATCTCTCTAGTTGTATTGTTGAATGAATCACAGCCTAACATGAATGCCCTCTCTAGTTGTATTGAATGAACCATAGATTATCTTACATAGATCAATGCTCATATCATTCTCATATATATCGTCGAATCTTGTTATTGCTCCATTACAGTTGTATTCAAGAACTTGACAAGTAGGAGAGGGTGATATGGTTTGGATACTGGTGTTCTAAGTGTTGTTATATGGGTTATAGTGCACAAATATGAGTGCCATGCATTAGTGGCTTATATTGGGTCAATGAAATACTTAGACTTATTTTGTAATATTCATGGCTTCTTGTTACTTATTTCTTAATAATGTACAGTCATTGAAGATTCCATAGCAACACTACAAAATTATAATGTGATTATATTTTTTCCAATTTTGTATCTAACCGTACTAGAAGGCTCCAAACATGTGAGTGGCCATATTTTGTTACATGATTTGAGACATTTAGTAATTTTTTTTTAATCATGGGTGTTTCAATTCATTTTATTTTTGGCAGTTTCCATTGGTGAGGATATTCAATGTTCTATTGGTGTTGTGGTAAAGAGAGAAATTCCACATTCATGCTAGTGGGGGTTTCAATCCATATTTTTCTTGTATTTTTTTGGTGGATAAGTTCTTTAATATTCCCTTGTAGCAAAGATACTCAACATATTTATGGGTTATTTTGGTTTACTAAGAGTTTAATGAGAAATAAATGGGGTCATTACTAAGCACAAGAGTAGTGCCTTTAACTCTGGGTACCATTATTTATAAATCTCCTCTCTTATTTTTACCTAATTTTTTTTTAAATGTTATATTAGGGTTTTTGGGTTAATTTTTCACAAATATTATTTGCTCTATTTTATTTATGGTGGACACTAGCATGAGTAGAACAAAAATGTACAATCGAACACCCATCTTCTATGGATTCTTATGTAGTATTCTATTGCATCTTTTTCTACATAAAACAACAACACCCTAGGCTAGTTCCAATACCAAGGATTCCTTATATCTTGATTCATGTTAACAATAAAATTTTCTACTGTATTGAGTGGGAATTCTCGTAAAGGATGCTTCTTCTAACACCTCAAGCAAAAGATGGTCAAAGATAATTCAATTAATCTTGATTGCATCGAATTTGGAACTTATTGAGCTGAGAATATCATTCTTGAAATTATCCAACAGAATCCCAATTTCAAGTTGGGTAACTCCCCCTCCTAAGGACTTAGATACCCTTGAAATGGAATCTCTATGACCTTTTCCATGTTTGGAATTTCGTTGTAAGTAACACCTAGACATCTAAAAAATATTTTCATATTTTTTAGAAATGTATCTATATCCCATTAAATTGAATACATCAATACATTAATCTTGGATACCTTTAAGAAGAATTATTCTAAGAGTCTGATCATCCAACTTATGAGGTTTTGACATCTAAATATTGTATTGAAAGAATTTAACATAGTCTTCTATAATTTCATCCTCTTTTTGGACTATTTTTAAGGATTTCTACTCTTAGGTCTCTTTCCTTACAATAATATTGATATTTCTTTAGGAAGGATTTCCACATTTCTTCCCAAGTCTAGATGGAGTTTCCTCCAAGCCCCATGAACCAGTGAAGGGCTTCTTTTATGAGGGTGGTTTGGAATAATTTGAGTTTTTTAGCATCCATGGAATAATCTAGCTTTGGAAGAGAACAACAAATTCAAAGAGGAAGGTGTCTAAATCCTCATTGGATAGTCCATGAAATTTTGGCATAGAAGTAGGTGGGACGTTCTTCATTTGGAATATTCCATCGTATTCTTGAATTAGAAATTCAAAAGTAACAAGTTTGTTGGTTCTAGAATGCAACAAAGATTATTCTATAGAGAAAATATATAGAATAGTAAAGAAAACCATAACATTGCGCATATCAACACCATGATTTATCTTGGAAACCCCTTAACTAGATAAAACTAGAAAAAGATATGCATTATTCCCCTTGACCAAATCCATCCAAGGAATGGTCGAGTATGGCTCTACTTCCATGAGACCCTTGACCATTAGTGAGAGTTCCATAAATTATACAATGGAAATAAATTATACACTCAACCTTTTTATAGGCTTACATCACAAGGATACCATGGGAGGATCTCCCAATGCCATGGGTCCATAACAATAATAATGAAATTTGGTTAACTCTCTATGACCAAGTAAAGAATAACCCAATATCCCCCCCATTAAAATTGACTTGGGAATAACATATCCCCCCCAAATTTTTTTTTATCAACAAATAATAATACATGCTTCCCTCCATTTGAGATTTAACACAAGGGTATGTATGCCTTTACTGGTCTTGCAACCATATGTCCATTTAGAATGATTACAACTCCATTAATGAAACATTTCTTTACAAAATATAACTTCATGATCATCTACTTTCTCATACAATAATAAACCAAGCACTCTTGAACCAATCACTCAAATTTTGTTTCTTAATTAACTACCCAATAGACTTGCATGCATAGTTAACCGCAGTATTCACCACCTACTATAGTCAATATCTCTACACATTCAACTACATACTTCACCATCTACTACAATCAATATCGCTGCATAGTTGACTACGAAGTCCACCGTATACTCCATTTAATTTCTTTACACAATTGAATACAAAATTATTTAATGCTTGGTTAATCATTATTCGTTATATTGTTCATTGACTTCTTGTCGAATAGTAGTTTTTTTTTTACTAAACAACTATTCCAATCAGCTAGTTGACTAGACTTTCACTAGCCATCAACTTCCAACTCCAACCACTTCATTGACTACAATGAGTTGACCATCCATTACTCTTGTTGAGTTTGACTGCTTCAACCATAGATTTGTCCCTTCATATTTGAACCTTATAAAGAATCCCACGTGACCTCAAATAGGATCATGCATAGTACGTTTAACTTCTTCCAATCACCTTCTTCACACTACATTTCAATGGCCGAAAACACAACATAGACCAAAAATGAACCCAAAACTAATTTTTCTTAGGGGATCCCACCCTCGAACCCCCAAAAAACTTCAGGTTAGGTGGAGCAGGGGATAATTGCAGTCCTAGACCCCCTTTGTTTTCCAACCGACCATTTATTCATTGATCTGGAACTACCATGAGAGTACCCAAAAACATCATGCTTTGATCTACCAACGAGAAAAACAAATCCATATACCCACACTCCATGTTTCTTTAGAAAACCTCAGATCCGACATTATTGTTGCTTCCCAGGCCAACCCATTATGCCAATGGATCCAACAACAACTGATTCACACACCACCATGCAAATCTAGATGACTAAACAAAACTTTCTTCAACCAATCTCGCATAACAATGACTCAATCTACATTATACCATGTATATCCAAGTAACCCAAACTTGATCAGATAGGTCTCATTGGAGAGTGAGTGTATACCAATATTTAATACCAAATGTTGGTTCTAGGACAAAGCAACTATTATTATACACAACAAAAATATAGAATAGTAAATAGAACCATACCATCATGTGCATCTAGACAACATGATTTATCTTGGAAACCCTTAACCAGGTCAAACCAACAAAAGATATTCATTATGGAGTTTGAATTTAGCAGACAGTGGAAGTTTGGTTGTCTAAAATAGTTGTTTGGTTGAAGAAAAATGAATGGTCGATGGGAAGTCGACAAAACGAATAGAAGCTAACGAGTAATCGACCAAGGATGACCCAGTCAAATCGACTGTAATAGAATAAATAAAACTTGTTAGGAAGTTATGGATTTCCATTAATGAGAAGTTGGTTGTATTACATCTATAAACACTAGTGGAAAATGAGAGATTAGTGACCACGAGACCAAAAATTTTGGTCACCATAGTTTTTTAAAGGGATAAATGACCAAAATTGATAATTCTAAGTGAGTTAACTAAAAACGACTAAGATAAATGACCGCTTTTGGTAACGGGATACAAACCAACTAAAAATGACCACGATAAATGACCAAATTTGATCACATGATATCTAGACTTCAAATGACCAAATTACAATTGGTCATTTTTAGTTGTGTCACTCTGACAATGGAAAAAAATACAAATTTTACAATGATATTGTACATTTTACTAAATTATAACACTGTAGATGGATTCAGAGACTCGGGGTCTCTGAATCCATCTACAGTGTTAGAATTTAGTAAACTGTAGACCTCGACATGGATTCAATCAGTTTATTCACTCTTTTTTTATCAGTTGGATAGAGCATTGTTTTCACAATGTATTCTTTGTTATTCTCATCAATAGTTCTGCCTCTCCATTTCTGAGTGCCGAAGTGTGGAAGGTGAAAAGTGGAAGTGCGGGAGGCGGAAGATGGAAGAGTCGTTAAGTGTTCTGTTTCTCACTGAGATTCTGATTTTCGAGTTCTAAAGTGCAAAAGGCGAAAAGCGGAAGTGCGGAAGGAAGAAAGAGGAATATGGCAAAGTAAGTCCGTCAATACGTTTGTTTCTAACTTCCGAGTTCCGAAGGCAGAAGGCAGAAGGGTGGAAGGCGAAAGACGGAAGGTGGAAGGGTGGAAGACGGAAGGCGGAATGCCATTGAACAATTCCATCATTTTCTAGTTTTTTGATTTTCGAGTTCCAAAGGTGGAAGGTCGTTAAACGATTCCATCGAAGGGTTGTGTTTCTGATTTCCAAGTTCTGAAGGTGGAAGGCAGAAGGTGGATGAGTGCTTAAATGTTTCCCATTCCACATTATGTTTCTGATTCCTGATCTACGAGGTCAAAAGGGTGGAAGGTAAAGTGTGGTAAGAACAGGTTTAGTGTGGAAGAAGGTTTCTATGCACAGAATGGATCTGTTAATAGTGCAGAAACTGTGATGTACATGGGTTCTTAATCCTGAGAATGAATGTTGAAGAGTGTGTTAACGTCCATGCATTCTGTAAATAAAAAAACCTAACTCCTATATTAATTAATCATACTTATCAGGCTGAGGCTACGAGTCCTATGGTATTAAGTATTATCCTTTAAAATATCTTTAGCGGGATATTCTCTTTTTTATATATAGAAAACAAAACGATTTAAACCCTAACTAATTTCTCCAAACTGATAAAAGAAAGTCTTAATAGATGAATAATTTATCAACGCAGGTTTATTTCAAAATTTAAATAATACACAAAAATGCTGGAAGATTTAATATTAAAAACTTATATTGCTGTAAGCAAAAATTTAGAGAGATTATTTACCCTCAAACTGTTTTACGAAAGGTGACTACCAGTATTGTGTTACCCTAAATCAGTATTACAAGAGTCATAGCTCTTGGGTGAAATCCTAAGGGTTATCACCGAAACGACCTTATGACCTTCCCCATTTTCTTTTCAAAACCAAACAAAACAATGACTACCACAAACAAATATGAATACAGCTATAACACACAACCAGAGTTGGTGGTATCATCACAGACACATTCAAGAAGAAGGGCAGCTCAAGGTTGGGACCGAGGCTTGCCAATCCCATCGTGCTCCTACCCATTAGCTGCAAAGGAGTCGCATTAACCCTTGCTGTGTACTGCCTTGTATATTCACTTGTCAACACACAAACACAACAACTTAGAAGTGTTTTGGTTTTAGATTAAACTTAAAAAAGTAAAAATCCATAAATAATTTGTTATCACTTACCAGAGGGTTAAAAAGCCATAGTTGAGATGGAAGAACACGACAAGGGAGGAGATTCAGAGCATACAGTCTACAAATGCCATGGCTGAGCTGGAAGAAAATGTCAATGGAAGAGAACCAAAATTAGATTTTGTTGTTTCTTACTTCCACGACCAAGACGATAACATAATTCTCCTCAAAGCCCCGAGAAGGACGAGGGTCTATCAGTCGTTTCCTCCACCCAAAACAATTTACAAGGTTCAAACAAAACGTGTTTAAGGCATTATATTATTTAGGGTTTATTCCAAACCTTTTGCTTGAATCAAGATGATAACACGTGGAATCCACTAACGTGGATATTTTCACCCAAGGAATATAGTTTGAACCAAGCAGCGAATTACACTGGAAAATCATAGATTGTTTATATATTAAGAGTTAAACTGACCATTTGTGCATAATGAAAATTAGAGTTAGACTATAACTATTATTTTATGCATGCTATAGTTTTGGAACTAGTAATAGTTTGTATGTATGAATATTAGGGTTGTATCTAGGTTTTAAATGTCATATTTCATGCATCAAATACACTAGGTTAGCTTGTTTGACATGCATTGAATATATATATATATGTGTGTGTGTGTGTGTGTGTGTGTGTGTGTGTGTGTGTGTGTGTGTGTGCTTAGGTTGGTATATAAGCCATGCATCAATTATATATGTGAATAGTTAGATTTGTTTTATTTTGTAGTTAGTATCTAACTACTAAATAACAAAATAATGATGATAGTTTGAAGACTTAAGAAAGTTCTAGTTCTGCATAGTAAATTCATAATCATAAACTAATCAGAAATATAATCGGGCTTTTTTTTTTACAAACAAATAAATTGTAAAAAATGATGGTATATAATTGTAAACCATGTAAAATAGTTTAGACGACCAGTCTAGGATTTCTCAACCATCGATAATCTAGACTAAAAATAGAATTTAAAGTTTCCTTTCTTAACTTACTCAATAGTCTTCATAGCCTTAATTTCATACAATGAAATATGGAATTTGGTTTTACCTGTAAATCCTGTACAATTATTGAATCTGCATTATCTTTGAGAAAAAACTAAGTAAGCCTCGGGCTAACCTCAAGCCCCCTTCAGTAAGACAAGAAAACATCTATTAGAATCATACACTTACTGAAAAATAATCAATTGATCTGAATTCAATAAGTTCTAACTCATTAACTTTCAAGACTAAAAAATCAACGCAGATTGAATGATGTTAATAGCAGGTGTTTTATAAGTTAGTAAGTAAACCTGAAATCATTAGTTACAGTTGGTCAAGAATATTAACTCCTAAGTTTCTCTTATTGTCCTCTCATGTAGTCTCTTTGTTAAATAACTAGAGGTAGCTATTAAATTAGCATATTTTAGGCTATGATTTAAACATTTAATGTCCCAAAGAAAATTTTAAATTTTTGTGAATTTTTGAGGTGTTACATATAGTATAAGAGCACACGTTCAGACACTAGACCAGAAGTGGCTTTGCGCATGAAAACCAAAAATTAAATAGAAGGTATTAACACTAATTTATGATTTTAAATGTTGTGTACATAATATTTTTGGATTAGAATTGCAGGTATAGAGGGACTCGAAGAGTATGCTGAAGAGAGGTCCCCATTAAATGAACAAAATGATTCTGGAAAAGAACCTGTTAAAGAAGATATAACTAATAACTCATTTGAAACACTGCAAACAGTTAAGGATTTAAAAACTGAAATGGAGGTTGTTAAAAAAGAAAATGAGAGAATCCTAAGAGCTCAAGAGAAGCTGAATCAAATACTGCTGGAAAATTTTCATAATGAAGAAAAGGATAAACATATAGACTCTGATACTACGTCTTATCAACGTAAGAGTAAAAGGTCAAAACATTCTAAAATTCAAAGCAGTTCTTCTTCTGAAATTAACCATAACTCATACATAAAGAAACAGTAGTATTCTAGTGACAGTAGCGAGAGTAATTATCGCTATAGAAAGAAGAAGTACAATCCCTATGAAGAGATTTCTGGAGAGTTCAAAAATGATTAAACCACCAACTTTTAATGGTGAAATAGAAAAAGGAGAGGAAACTGAAGCATGGCTATCCGGAATGAAAAAGTACTTTCAGATATATAATTATTCAAATCAGTTAAAAGTGAGGATGACAATTTATAACTTAATTGGAAAATTCGACATCTGGTGGCAAGACATAAAACGAGTTAAGGGCATAAAAGAGAAGAATATAAACTAGAGAAATTTTAAAAAGTACTTTAAAAAGAAATTTTCATTGGAGCAATATTACGAGGAACGAGCTAAAGAATTTTATGACTTAAGGTTGGGAACCATGAGTATGAAAGAGTTAAATAGTAAATTTCTGGGGTTACTGTGTTATGTGCCCTATATTGTTGATGAAGAACCTAAGGTACAACGGTTTCTGAGATGTTTACCTTTTCATATTAAGGACATAATTGAATATGATAATCCCAAAACCCTTGAAGAGGCCATCCGAAAAGCAATTTTCTGCTATGAGCAAAACCAGAAAAGGGAGAACATGCCAAACTGGAAAGTAAAAAGGCCTAATTATTTTGAACAAAGAAAGAAAGGTTTCACACCTAATCGGAATTTTGGGAATAATAACTCACATAAATTTCCTAACAAAAATTTTCAAGGAAATAATTTCAAAGGTAACTCACAGCAAAACCCTACTATCACAAGAAATAAAGAATTTACAAATAAGCACAACAACTATGTTAAAAATAACAAATGTAAGGAATAGGTAAAATGTTGGGAATTCCAGGGACCTCACTATGCATCAGTCTGTCCCAACAGAAAGAAGACCGTCAACAACATTCATACTGTGCAGGAAGAAACAACGGTTGGTGATTTAGCAAGAGGTATTCCTAGAATCAATGCAGCATTGGAAAACAAACAGGATCAATATCAGACTTCCATGGTGGAAGTAGAAGGCATGCTAAGCCATAAACTTATCACAAACCCATTTCTATTTTAATTGACCCAGGGACTAGCCTGAGTTATGTCTCTCATAGTTTAGTAGAGAAAAGTGAACTACTAGTAGAGAAATTTGCAAAGTCATGGTTGGTTCAATTAGCTACAGGAGCAAAAAGAAAAGTAATTGATTTTGTGAAAGATTGTACATTATTTATGAATCAGTTTGAAACTTCTGTAAAGTTGAATGTACTTACGTTAGGATCCTATGATGTATTAATTGGAATGGATTGGTTGGAACAACCTCCCTATATTTATACCCTTTCAATTCATTGACCAAATATAACATTCGAGGCTACATGTCATCTCACATGGGGCCCACTTCTCCTAGAGAGACTACAAGTACATATTACATGTTGTTACACTAGGGACTAATGCCCCAACTTACAACGGAGGTTGTACCTCAAGGTCTAGACACAATTTAGACATCCCGTAAAGGGGTAGTTCAAACATCCCCAATGGGGGTACAACAACATACTTATAATATACATCAGAATATCTTCCGAAGTTACAAATACATCAACAAAGACATTTTCAATTTGTGCTTTTATTTTTATTATGGCTATGAATTTAATAGAGTTAAAGATGTGCGATAGAATGAAGGATTAGTATTTGATAGCATTGTGTGTTTCCAATGTTGTGGCATCTGACACATTTCTATAGGCTTCTTTTGGAGGCTGGAAGGAGAAGAGAGAGGTAAGGAAATTTGTTGGGAATTAAATTAATTAACTGCCTTTGTATTCATAAATAACATCTATCGACCTAAATCAACCACTTTTAAAAATGTGGTTAAGCTAGTTATTAACTAATTGAATGCTCAAATAGAACACACATACGATTTTTTCATCAATGAGATGCACTAAATTACATATATAGGTATCCAAGCTAGGCTTGATTACATGTATGAGTAGAAGAGCTAGTGTAAAATTAAGAGAAAATGACACCAAATAAAAGTGTGCCCTCCCTAGGAAGTAAGCTTGGTCATGCATTAGCAATGAAATGTTTAATCACACTAGAATAACCTAGTGCACCCTATGAGGTGGTTAAGTAGGTTATGCATGAGTTCTCTTTAGTTAACTAGGCCATAATAGGCAAGTGCACCCTTCTTAGGAAGTGAGCTTAACTATGCATGATAACTAAACTAGAATAGCCTCATGACATAGTTAACTTAGTCATGGATGAGAAATCAGTGTTAATTGGACCTAGAATTCCAAGTAGGTGGTTAACTAGGTCATGGATGAGTTAAATGAAGTCTAATTCACAAAAAATGAACGCCTTTGTCCCTAAAAAGGGTTGATAAATTCAATGGACCTTTGACCCTAGGAAAAAAAAGATGTACATATACACCAACAAAAAAAACTCATAAATGAATATAGAAAAGCATCCCCTCAATTTACACATTATATTTTCATATATACATTTATATCTAATGTTATTAATTTTATATTATTATTATTATTTTATATATGAAACATTATAAATATTTAATACATATTATAATTTGAATTTTTATTATTATGAAATGCACATAGGGTGTCTCTAATCCTCTACTTTTTTTATTATCATAAAAATATTAATTTTTTCTTTTATATATTTTTAGAGAAGACTATTAATATAAAAAATATATTAATTAGTTTTTATCTTTATTATATTAATTTTTTTTCTAAAATATTATTTATATATAAAATAATTTTTTGATATTTTAAAAAGTTTTTATAAAAAATATTTTATAAATATGTAATATTTTAAAATTAACAATTTTAATTAGATTATAAGGTAATTTAAAATTTAATTATAATATTTTTTTAAATAATATCCAGATATGATAAACCTTTTTATAATTAAATTTAAAATCAACATCTCAATCCCATTTCATTCTGAAAAGGTTGCGATTTTGCGTATAAATATTCACCCAAATGTGAAAAGGATCCCAATCCACAATTCTCACGGTAAAGACCATTACATTTTAATTATAAATTTATTTTAAGCTTAATTAAAATTAAACATCAATTTCATTTCATTATGAAGAGGTTATGGTTTTGCAAATAAATACACACGGAGATGCCAAAATGATCCAAATCCAAACGCAAGTTAAAGATCATTATATTTTAATTATGAATTTAAGTTATAATTATTTAAATTATTTTAAAATTAATATATTATTAAAATTTTAGAATATTGAGATATTTTAGAATATTGAGAATGTAATTATTATTTTTATTAGTGATTTTGATAATTGAGATATTTTTGAATTTTAAAATTAAAGATCATTAAAAAAAGTAAAAATAAAATAAAAAAAATAAAATATTTAACTATTACCAAAGTTTACATGTATATATCTTATGGCCATTTAGATTTGAATTTATAACTTTTTAGAAAGAAACACATGCTCTTAACTATAAAGCCTATTCAAAAAATACAAAAAAAAAGTTGTTGGGTCTTTAAATGATCCTTCTTTTAGTCAATCAATTGATTAAATAACTAACCATTCTTTATAATTGATTGAACAAAATTGAGATGTCCTATTCATCCCATGAATCTTTGGTGGTGGTTGGAGGATATTCATGCATTACTTATGGAGTTCCCCAAACATCTTTGATCCACATTTTTTGTGAGTTCAATGCAGAAGTTGGCCTCCTTTCATGGGTCATGAAGGGAGGGTTTCTTTATTTATGAATTATGAGGCTTTGACTTTAGAATTTTCGGGGAGCATGGGTGTGTTTGGCTGTGATGTTTTTTCCATGTTTTAACATCTCCTTCTTAGATTAAGGAAACTGGATTTGTTGATCATGGTTTGTGACCATGATAATTTTTTTTTTCAAACTATATATCTAAGACTTTTGTTGAAGCATTTACTTTCATCCGTCTTGTACATCTTTAGTAAAGGTTTTTTCAAAGATTCCAAACGATATGTATTTGAAATTCCTCCTCCGATTTTGAATTTTTTCAGTGCTGTCGAATTCTGAACCGGAACAGCGTACGACAAATGCCAGTAGTGCAACTTTCCATCTCATTTCCGGCCAGCTAGCTGAAAAATATGTCGAGACTAATTTGATTCTGCCCGGATTCCAGTCGCTGTAACAGTGGGAGCAGTATAAGTGCCAAAACGTTTCCAACTCACCATTCTTGTTTAAATAGTAATTTGGAGTTTTTAAATTTTAATTTCAATGATTTAAAAAATTTTAAAATTGAGGATTTAGATACAATCCATTTGAAAATTAGTGAAAATAAAAATAACAGTTCCAAACAAAAAATTTTGGACAGTTTTTTTATAAAAATCCACCGGAAAAAGGAGACGTTTTAGTCGTATTTTATCCTACTCGGTAATGGTAGCCTGCGTGTCTCCACGCGTTTAGTCTTTGCTCCGCGTTTGATTGAATGACTAATGCCATCATCCAATAGCTGAGAAGGAAATAAATAGTGGACTGTCACTGGGTTGGTCTCCGAGCACTTTCAAAGCAACGCATTTCACGTGCGGTCATATGCAACTATCTACAACTATAAATAATTCTCTGCTTATAACCCAACTCCAACTCGACACATAGCTTCAGCCCTCTGCTATACTACCCTGGGTTGAGCTATTGCTTCGTTTAATTTCTGCTGCACTTTGAATAACATATTTTGCAATTAATCTTTCAATTACAGCCGTGCCATGAATCCCCCAGCACTGCTCAGGCCCTCTGCCCGTGTTACCCCTGCTTCTCAGCTTTCCAATTTTTGCCACGCCCTTTCTGCGTCGGACCGGAGGAAACTAATTTCTCAGGATTGGGACAAGAAATCCACTAATGGCAAGCGTCGTCTGACCGCCTTCAAAGCACAGGCGTCGCCTATCAGAAGCGCCGCGACCCAAACGGAGTCCTTGCCAACCAAGTTGGACGTCCTTGAGAAAACGGAGCCTCCAAATGTCTTCAAGACGTCGAAACCCAAGAAGAAATTGGCTGACATATGGAGGGAAATTCAGGGTGCCAACAATTGGGAAGGATTGCTGGAATCCATGGACGACATATTGCGAAAGGAGATCATCAGGTATGGTGAGTTCGCCCAGGCATCTTATGATGCTTTTGACTTCGATCCCTTCTCCAAGTACTGCGGCAGCTG
>LPNX010055052.1:14374-50789 GCA_001517045.1 Pseudotsuga menziesii
CAAAGGCGAAAAACTGAGCATAACGATCACGGGCCACAGCCTGGGGAGCGCGCTGGCAATGCTGAGCGCGTACGATATCGCGGAGATGGGGTTGAACCGCACGGAGAGCGACGATCAGGCGGACTCGATTCCCATAACGGTGTTCTCGTTCGCGGGGCCCAGGGTGGGAAACGCTGCTTTCAAGGATCGGTGCGAGGAGCTGGGGCTCAAGTTTCTGAGAGTGGTGAACGTGCACGACGGCGTGCCGAAGGTCCCCGGGGTTCTGTTCAACGAAAAGTGTAAGACAATGAAGCAGTGGATCGATAAGCTTCCGTGGAGTTACTATCATGTAGGTGTGGAGCTGGCTCTTGATCACACGAATTCTCCGTTCCTGAAGCCCACGAACGATCTGTCGTGCTTTCATAATCTGGAGGCCCATCTACATCTTCTGGACGGATACCATGGGCGTGGGGAGCGCTTCTATCTTTCGTCGCGCCGCGATCCGGCTCTGGTGAACAAGTCCTGCGATTTCCTGAAGGAACACCACCTGGTTCCTCCCTTCTGGTGGCAGGACGTAAACAAAGGACTGATCCAGAACTCCGAGGGCAGGTGGGTCCAACCGGAGAGGATCAGAACCATTGAAGAGTCCCATACCGATACTGATGACCTTAGATAGATCTAAGGAATTAGACCCGGAGATAGATCTAAGGAATTGGACGAGGGAAAAGACGCTGCAGAAACTCATGCCGCCAAGGTAGGTGCAATGTCTGTGTCTGAGAGGCGTGGAATGATTGAAGCTAAGCAGAAACATTTCATGGGGGCATAGGCCAGGGTAAATAACATTGTTTTAGGTACAGAAAGTAGAGAGTTTTGATGATTTTAGATCCACTTTTTGGATGATCCAAGTAAATTTACAATTGTACAAAAGCCTTCAAAGCTATTCTTTTATATAATATATGTTTTAAATTTCTTTTTTTACATGTATGCCCTTCATGTATGAACTTAAAATTCTTTAAAAAAATCATATATTTTTAACTATTAAACCATTTAAATAGATTAAATATATTTTAATTTTAAATTAATTTTAAATATAACTTAACATAAAAATGGAAAAGAGCTGTCTAACTAGGGGATGATTTTGATTTTCACCCAAATTCGAGTGAATTTAACTCACAAAATTTTGTAATTTTTCTTGTTTGTTAAGCAATTTTAAGTACAGAAATAAAATCACATCACATGAAAACCCCAAAGCACCCACACTCTATAACCTATCATCCCTTAATTACACAAATTCCTTTATATATTTATTACAAATTTCTTCTCAAGAATCAATCAAGAATCAAGTCAATTTAAACATTAACTAATAGGACCAAATCAATTAAAAGCTTAACTAATAGTGGGCTTTAAGAGATGTCCCCATGTTGCATATCACTTTTTCGCTATGTTGAAATCATTATGATTTTGCTTTGTTCAGGAAGAAAACCAATAAAAAAAATGTATGATGCTAGGCGAAGGAATTTTATGAACCTTGTGAATAGGATAGTCAATGGCTGTTGCTACTCGAAAATAGAGAGAATTGAAAATATGAGAGTGTCATTGTCATTGTCAAGAGGTAGAAATTGAACATAAAGGATGTGTTAGAATAGACAAATGTTATGTGGATTATGCAAGATTGTTGAATAGGAGTTTATTTGTTAATGGATGCGATTGTTGTGGAAACAAATAAAAGTGTTAATCTTCAAAAATACTCACAAATTGTTGTAACAGGGAAGGTGTGAAAAAATTATGAAGCTTAGAAAAGAAAGACCATATATAGTGTTAATGTGTCAAGTTGTGTGGTGGATGCTGTCTAAAGAAACTAGAAAACAAAACAAAGGTGTTGTATGTTTTGTGGGTTGAGCCATGGAAACTAGGTGTTGGAGTTATGGAGTTTTTGCACGATGAATGGTGTCCTTATTATGCAGGGAAAGGTTTCTTCTTTTAGTGTAGGAATGAAGTAGGGATGATTCATCTTGCACTAAGAAAAGCTTCTTAGATGGAGTAGGGATTCTACTTTGTGTGCAGAACTAAAGTAGGGATAAATCGTCTTACATTGAGACTTCCTTCCTAGACCAGGGTTTCTACTTTGAGTGTAGCTTCCTTCTTGAAGCAAGGATTTGACTTCGAGTGTGGAACTAAAGTAGGGATAAGTCATTTTTGTTTGACAAGGGTTCTTGCATGGATTATAGGGTCTACTTTAAGCGTGGAACTGAATTAGTACTATTACACGAGGGGGTGTTTTGGGACAATATTTAGAAAAAAATTATAGTTCTATCTCTAACTTTCCTTGCATTCCCTTTTCTTTTAATTGATGGTTTGAAATTTTGCCTCAGTGTGCCATGAAATACTTAGTTTGTATTATTAAGGGTTATGTAGGAAATAATGGGCGATAAAGGGAACTATCTAGGGTTGAAAAATAATATTTTTTATATGTTCCATGTCTAGAGTGAGTTCCATTTAGGGTTTGAAACAATAATGGCTTTTAAGGTGAAAAGAAATTGAAGGACAAGGGAGATTAACCACATCATTCACATTTCTTTCTAATATTTGAACAACCCTGCCAATATGTGGATGATCTCTCTTGTTGTATTATTGAATGAATCACAACCTAACATGGATGACCTCTCTAGTTGTATTGAATGAACCATATACTATCTTACATAGATCAATGCCCATATCATTCTCATATATATCGTCCAATCTTGTTATTGCTCCACTACAGTTGTATTCAAGTAGGAAAGGGTGCTATCATTTGGATATTGGTGTTCTAAGTGTTGTTATATGGGTTATAGTGCACAAAAATGAGTTCCATGCATTTAGTGGATTCTATTGGGTCAATGAAATAATTAGACTTATTTTGTAATATTCATGGCTTCTTGTTACTTATTTATTAATAATGTACAGTCATTGAAGATGACATAGCAACACTACAACCTCATAATGTGATTATATTTTTTCCAATCTCGTATCTAACCCTACTAGAAGGTTCCAAACATGTGAGTGGTCACATTTTGTTACGTGATTTGAGACATTTAGCAATTTTTTTTAATCGTGGGTGTTTCAATCCATTTTCTTTTTGGCAGTTTCCGGTGGTGAGGATATTCAATGTTTTATTGGTGTTGTGGTAAAGAGAGAAATTCCACATTCATACTAGTTGGGGTTTCAATCCATATTTTTCTTGCATTTTATGTTGGAGAAGTTCTTTTTATACCCTTGTGTCAAAGATACTCAACATATTTATGGGGTTATTTTGGTTTACTAAGAGTTTAATAAGAAATAAAGGGGATCACTACTAAGCACAATAGTCACGGGCCTTTGATTCTAGGTAACAGTATTTATAGATCTCCTCTGTTTTTTACCTAAAGTTTTAAAAAAATGTTATATTAGGGTTTTTTGGTTAAATTTTCACAATTATTATTTGTTCTATTTTGTTTATGGTGGACACTAGCATGAGTAGAACAAAAATTTCCAATTGAACACCAATCCTCTAGGGATTCTTATTTAGTATTATATTAGATCTTTATTCTACATAGAACAACAACACCCTATGCTAGTTCCAATACGACGGATTCCTTATCTCTTGCTCCATATCAAAAACACAAGTTTCTACTGTATTGAGTGTGAATTCTCATAAAGGATTCTTCTTCTAACACCTCAAGCAAAACATGGCCAGAGATAATTCAACTTCATATTGTTTATTTTAATTAATCTTGATTGCATCTAATTGCGAAATTAATGAGCTGAGAATATCATTCATGAAATTATCCAATAGAATCTCAATTTTAGCTTGGGTAACTCCCCCTCCCGAGGACTTAGATACCCTTGAAACGACATCTCTACGACATTTTCCATTTTAGAATTTCCTTATAAGTAACACCGAGACATCTAAAAAATATTGTCATATTTCCGAGAAATGTATCTATATCCCATTAAATTTAATACATCAATACATTAATCTCATATACCTCTAAGAAGAATTATTTTAAGAGTCTCATGATCCAACTTATGATGTTTTGACCTCTGAATATCGTATTGAAAGCATTTAACATAGTCTTCTATAATTTCATCATCTTTTTGGACCATTTTAATGATTTATACTCTTAGGTATCTTTCCTTACAATAATATCGATATTTCTTTAAGATGAATTTCCCCATTTCTTTCCAAGTCTAGAAGGAGTTTCCTCCAAGCCCCATGAACTAGTGAATGGATTCTTTTATGAGGGTGGTTGGGAATAATTTGAGTTTTTGAGCATCCATGGAATAATCATAGATTTGGAAAAGAACATAAAATTCAAAGAGGAAGGTGTTTGAAGCCTCATTGGATAGTCAATGAAATGTTTGCGTAGAAGTAGGTGGGATGTTCTTCATTTGGAATATTCCATTAGATTATTGAATTGGAAATTCAAAATTCACAAGTTTGTTGGTTCTAGAATGCAAAAAATATTATTACACACAACAAAAATATAGAATAGTAAAGAAAAGCATAACATTGCACATATCAACACCATGGTTTATCTTGGAAACCCATTAACTGGGTAAAACTAGCAAAAGATACTCATTATGCCCCTTGATCAAATCCATCCAAGGAATGGTCGAGTGTGGCTCTACTGCCATGAGTACCCTTGATCATTAGTGAGAGTTCCTGTCACATACCCCAATTTTGTAAAATAATGTTATTTGTTTAATTTGATTCCTAAGACATTATGTTAAATTTAATGCTAAGTTGAAACTGATGGCTTAGCAGAGTCAAAAGATGTGGAATGTAATTCTGAATATTTTATTTTAATAAATAAAAAGTGGAGACAACAGCTTGGGAGAGCTGTTAATAAGAGTGTTACTGGTCAAACTGGTGGAAGGAACTAGGTGGAGAGAAAAAGGACAAGTGGAAGCATCCTCAAACACCTCCTATGTTGCAGGTGGCAACTTCCCTACATTTGGGGTCATGATCCCCCAAGAAAGTGGGATCAGACCAGGTGGCTCAATTAATGACAACTAACCCAAAAAAGACCTAGGCAATCTTTTAAAAGTACCTAATGTAGAGAGCTGAGGCTGCTCAGATATTTTCTAGGAGAAGAATCATTCAGGAGGAATGCACTTCAAAGAATTCATTGGGAAAAAGGGAAACTGTAAGGAAGGTGTTTGAGAGATAAACTGCAGTAACTTGATCTAATACAGCTTTCTAGCTGAGAGATTTGACTGACAAGTTCAAGACTGGTATTGAGTCTCAGGACTAGTACTTGATTATTTTCTGCACCTAGTTCCATCTAGGGAGACCAGAGCAGGATCGGGGGTCTTGAGGAGTCACTGTTTGAATGCTCTCCAGGAGTTGGTAGGGAGGAACGGCCTCCCATTGCTGTTGTCAACCAATCTCTAAGAACAGGTTCTGCTATCTATTAATTCTGTGTTATTATTTGTGTGTGATTGGATGATGCATTTGCAGTTTATGATGTGAAAAAAAACCTAGAGGATAGAATATCTTAGTTTGTTTAGTAATGAAATTATTCTTAATGAGAAACAAATCCTACCTGTGTTTTTCCCCATCTGGAGTAATCCAGATCGTACTCTAGCACAGGTGGTGTATTTTAATGAAGATAGTATGATGTAAATTTAAAATAAGATGTTAGCTTGATTATGAGAATGTTTTATTTTATTTGTTATCAGAAGAAGTAGTATTCTATACATGAGGTAGGGTTAGACCTAGACTGTGAATGTCAGATTATTAGTAAAGGGAAGAGAAGCTATATCATTATATTAACAGTAGTATGTTTTGGTAGATCAACAGTTCTCTATACAGCATTCATTTCAGTAATCTTATTATTTATTTTGAAAACAAAACAAAAGAATATAATAGTTGAAATGTGTAGTGTTAGGTTAAATGAAAAAGCTTTTCAGCTTTACAGTTTATTTCTCTTCCTATTGCAGAATAAATAACTACTATATTTTATAGCAATCAAACTGTGAGTAAGGATAGACAAACCTAGATTTATTTCTAAAGATAAAACTAATTGGTTTAAGATTTTAATTACGCTGTAATGTAAATAATTCTTTCATTTTCTTTTATCTAGCTGAACTTAAACAAGTTATATAGCTACTAACTTGTCTCTTTTATAATTTAAAACAAACACTACAATACATTTCATAGGAAATGATATAGATAGTTTGTTATTATTTTAATTTATAAATACTATTATTGTAATATAAATAGGGTAACATAAGAATACAACAATAGAATACTATCTCATTATGCACCTATAAATAAACTAAGTACAAAGATAATGTACATAATTATAGGAACAGTAATTGTATGTAAATTAAATAACATTCTTATTCCTTTATAATAAATACTAAGTAAATATTATTTCTGTACTTAAAGATGTAACTATTAGTTACATAAGTACAACTCGAAGAATATGAAATTACTTATATTCTAAAGGTTAATAAAACAATATTTTAAAACTTCATTAGAATGGAGTAAATTAAAACAAGATAATCTAAAACAAAATACAGTTATACTAAATAATTTATAGGGTAAAAATTAAATGTAATAACTTGCAGGAATCAAATTAACAGAACATAGACATGCTCGATTCACCGAGCTTAAATAACCATTTACACAATATAAGTAATAACCAAATAAGTTACAGTACTACATTGTAATTAAAAGATAATTTAAATAAACAGTAAATACTTTATCATATTGCCAAGTTAGGGTAAAACCCTAATATCTCAAAATTTACAACAAAGGTGTAAAACCAAAGAGTTTAAGCTCTTCTAATGCCTCTCGGCTTCAAACAAAATTAATAGAGTAAGGATTTACCAGCCTTCTTTCATTTTTACATATATACACAAGTAAATGGATCAAAAATCAAAATTTACAGTCACGGCCTAAGCCGGAAACACCGCATAAAGTAAGGGTTTTATCATCAACGAAAAATAGCGAACCAAGTTAACCCAGGTAAACCAAAACCATGAGGGTTTTGGAGGCCACGACGACCAACCTTCAAATGTCCCATAAGGGACTGAACAAGGAAGAACTGCCATGGGATATCCAAGGCTTACGCGTGAGCAAGCAGTTGCCACAGCCTCGCACTAACCACGCGATAGGACAAATCAATACCTATGTAGTATCGAACAAATGCTGTTAGTACTTTGCTTTTATTTAAGTAGACCTGTAACAAAATATAGATGTAGAAATAATGAAAATGATAATTCCGTTTTTACCTTAAAACTTCAAGGTAATGTAACCACCCACAAGCAGAAGCGCTATCACCAGCGTGAAGAGAAATAAACCCTTCATCAGCTGCAAGAAAGAAGGGATTACTAACATAGTATCGACCAACGACGACCGAAAAGATGCAGCAACAGGCTAAGCAAGTAAAAACACTTGGGCTGTCACCATTTTTCTTTCAAACCCTAAAACCCACTCTGCTGCGAAACCCTAAGACCCAACAAAACTCGAGAGGTGAAGCCACAATGCTCACTACTGGTCCGTGGGAGAATAAGACACTTGCCGACTGAAGATTACTGGAAGGAGTAAGCAGCAAAGGATAAAATCTGAAGGAAAACCAACAACCCAGTTCCAACAACAATCAAAATGTTTACAACTCTTCTCTATTAAACGTGCAGGGCGAGCTCACAATGTATAGGAGACAAAGAAGTCGAGCCAGGAGACTGCCAGTGACAAATTGAAGAGCGACAGGGCGGGAAACTAACACAGAAGCAAAGCAGCCGGAGGCCAAGAACGAAGGAGGGAATGACGATACTAGGGTTTCAAATTGCCTTATAACCACACAACACTTGGCTACAGTGTTGCCACGCCCACAAACAAATTATTTGCATGCAGTGGGTGAAATCATATAGTCCCGGCGAGAAATCAACCAAAGAGTATTATTTCCAATCATTTGGCGAATCGGAGGTTCCACCATAATCCTTGCTTCCAATGTCAACCTAGCATGCACGTCGCATGATAAACAAAAGATTCATCAATATAAAATTTATGCCTTAAAACTCATTAAAGGCATGGGGAATAATACGACCCATCATTATACAAATTGGCATACATTTCAATCAAACGATTATAACTATTGTCAAAAGGATAAACCATAAAATCATCGTGGACATGCTCTGTTCTATGACCCCTTGCATTTATACATTGCACCTTTTTACATTGCAAGGTATACATTCAACATACAACTATAACTCTATCCCAAGTTATACTATTTGATGTTTATAAAAGAAATTCATAAAATTTATTTATGGTAAATATCCTTCTTGCTAGGGTTAGCCTCTTTTGCCTTTGAATATTTAATTAGTAAACTAGTAAGGTTTACAATTGAGCATGTTAAGTCTTAAAATGTTTAAGGGGCTTGACATAGAAATTTTAATGATATATTAACCATAACTGGATAATATTTTTCAAGTAAATTATGTGCAGAAGAACTTAATTCATCAACACTATTATAGTCTAATTGAAAGTAGTATGTAATGAGGATATAATTCCTTTAAAAACTTAAAGCTTTGGAAGATAGATTAATAGTATAGAAACTTATTAACTATTGTACATTACGTTCACATCGCAAGGAGTAACCAAAATTTATTATGACATAAAGGGTTTATGTTCACAATTTAAGATAGACCCTTAACGTAATAACCTTGCCATCTTTAGACTGTGTGTAAAGAAAGATTTAAGGCGTTTACACATGATGACTATGGTAAACATTGATAAACATCAAAGAGTTTAATACGCAATAAAAACTATAAATTACCACTAGAGAGAGAAAGCAACTGTCACTAATACTGATAGGACTGAATCTCGTTTCCATGGTGTCTTAAAACAAAAAGAATAACGATTTAATGGTTTTACCTCATAAAAACTTTTGAAATTGAATAGCATTTATATTCTTTTACTGAGCTATTATTTCTGCAACGAACACATATCTGTATGCGTAATGATTATTGACAAGCAGCACCGAATCTTTCTTACCTATAAATCTGTAAGAGCAGGTAAACTTCTGTGTTAGCTCATAAGCTAAGTAAGCCCAGAATACCAAGACAGTTCCACCTTGTGGTCGCAAAGAAAAACAAGTCATTAAACTGAAAAAGAATTATTCTATAAGATAAACATAATCAAGTATATAATTCAGATTATGAAATTATTAACATATAACTAATTAAAACAATTAGTTGACTGCATTAATGAAGATTATCTGTATTTTCAAAATTTTAAAATTTTCAGAAATTTTGGGATTTTGACAGTTCCAGGCATTATACAATGGAGTGTGACTCAACCTTTTTATAGGATTACATCACAAGGGTACCATTGGAGGATCTCCCAATACCATGGGTCCATAACAATAATAATCAAAGTTGGTGAACATACACTATGACAAAGTCAATATTAACCCAATATTCCCCCCCAATTAAATTTTCTTAGTGATTGAGAAAAATATGAATAAACTTGAACTTTAAAACTTTAATCCATAATAACATTGCATATAAATCTCATCAATAATCCAAAGACATAAATCAAACCATAGAACATAGGATATACCCTGTGAAAACCCACTATTGATTCAGAGGATAAAAAACCCAAGAAATGATCTTAGAGTATGATAGATTAGTAGCATAGAATGTGTTATCCCTAAAGTTGAACCTAGACTACGGGGGTTCAAGCTTAAGGAAATCTTGTTCAACAATGTACAAATCAAATGAAATCAAACTGAAAAAGTAAGCTGGTATGAAATCAGGACTAATGGAAAATCACACAACTATGAGTGAAATAGGCTGAAAAGCTATAAGAAAAATCAAACAAGTATTGAAGAACTAGACTAGTATGAAATCAAGGCTATTTTGTACAGATCACACAACTATCACTGCACTATGCTGGTATATATAAAAGCTATGAGAAAATCAAAAGGTTATTGAAAAGATAGGCTGGTAGGTCAATCAGAGCTGCAAGATTAATCAACAGGAGCTGTATAACATAAAATCAAATACAAAGTTCAATATCGAGGTTACTATGATCACAAAGTCAAGAAGTGAAACTGCTTCTATTTTCTAAAGTATAAAGATAATTGTATTTCACGATAAGAATTAGTGCAAGGGGATTTAATGGACCATATGCATAACAAAATTATCAGAAAAACAATTCATAACATACATAGGCAAATCATCATCATGCTCATTCAGAAATAGAACCTGTACTGAAGCTGCAATATGTTTATGTTATACAAACAGAGCTCAAAACAGGGCTTGCATTCCTCCAAAATTTCCAACACCAGTCCCCTCTGCTTCCTTATGAAGGGAAGAACTCTCTCCCTTTTTTCACAATAAAAATGCCCCACTTTATAGAAATTACAAAAGAATAAAAGATCTCGACTTGGTTTCAAGAGATCTGGAATTGCTTGAATTAATGCCCTCAAATCTCGATTTACTGATCTAATCATCAAATTGCTGAGTTTGATTACCCTTTTTGGCCTTCAAAAATGCTGACTTTATCTTCTCTAGATACTGGGATGTGATCTACAGTTGCCATAAGATTAGGAAGGAGATTCCTTAACACTGCCAAGTATTGAGAAAAATATTGTGCCTACTTATCCTCTGCCTGGGAATGTGGATCTATTTGCCTTGAAATATGGCATTCATTTTAACCTCTTATCCTTTTTGCTCTTTGTTTTTAGGGAATTCTGTTGCTTCTTCAATAAATTTATAACACTTTGTAGGCTGGTCCGGTGGTATTTCGGTGATCTTGAATGCTCTGCTTCTTCCATCTCATCGTCCTCATCACCATCAGCAGCCATCCTGAGCCCTTCTTCTCTCTCTAACTCCTTGAGCCTCTGCATAATATCCACGGCTATAAAGTCAGCAACATTATTCCCATCCAAGATCTCGGAAATAACAACTTCCTTCCATGATTCATCGCCCAAAAGACAACGTTTCTTCAAGCTTGCAGAATAAACTCCAGCTTCGGCATTCTCATCCTCCAAAGCCCTCTCCAGCTTCCTCGACTCCTTCGCAGCAGCAACCCGAGCCTTTGCATGTAAAACAACTTGAGGAATACACGGAAGCCTCTGTAAAAAGGTGAATTGACACTCTTTTGTTCATACCAATCCTCCATAAATCATGCCGCAATTCCTTTGTTTTCACTACTAATTAGAGAATTTGTCCGCCCTATTGAAGTTCCATGTGTTGCAAACCAGTTAAAACGTCCAACCGAACCCCACTCAGCATCCACAAACTTTAATAATGTCATATCTTTGTCAACATCATACTTGTATCGAGCTCGTTCCTCTGGTGGATTATTTAAATAAGCACTAGGGTTGTGACTCATATCTCCCTTATAGCTTTGAAGTTCAAAAAATACAGAGTCTTCAATTTACAACACTCACTTTGCTTTTTGAAAATGAACTTTAAAAGTTTGCTTTTTTACAATAATAAAGCCTCTTTTTAGTTTTTTATAACTTTTTTTTAATAAAAAGGAAATTTATAAAATTGATAAATTAAAAGTAGGAATCACTTAGGCTTATTAATTGTAGAGAAGATCGTTGTTGGAGATGACTAATCACTGATCGTCGGTGAATGGATGAAAGGTTGAAAACCAATTGCTCTGATTGCTGATAGACAATTTGCTGATACCAGGTCACTGAATGCTGAAACCAGATTGCTGATAAATGACAGACAATTCGTTGAATATTGGTAAACAATTCACTGATTTGATTTGGAAATTGGAGGTGTGGATTTGATCCAAATCGTAGCTCAAATGATGAAATTGAGATTGAATTTGCAGACAATTTGATTGTAAAATCGATGGTAGACAATTTGTTGATATGTTGAGCACTTTGGTAGATCGTTGATCGAATTTGGTAGATCACAGATCTAATTTGCAGATCAAAATGTAGGTCACAGTTTCAAATTGGAAATCGTTGATGGATTGCAGATCATGACTTCAAATCACTGGTCACGTTCTTGGAAAGAGCCTTGGCTTTGGTATAGATCCAACACTCCCAAAGAACGTTGTTGTCACCACATTGATGTTGTAAAGACTAGCACCTTTACAACAGTCACAACATTATTCTGAGGCGATCTCCAGTAAAATCCTTGGATAGCTGCTGCAAATACATCACACGCTGCAAGAGCATATATAAGAAGGGCATTCAAACCCATCCATTCTAGTAATAATGTTGGACACCTATACCCATACATATCAACAAAGAAATAGATTGCAGAAAAGAGAAGGCCTGCTGCACCCGATATTATACACATGTAGCTGAATGTATAGAGAGCCTTGTTTAGAGGCATTCCCAATACTTCCAGGAATAGTCCAAATAATATAAGTACTAAGGAGGAGATTATCCAATTTAAAATCCTCTCCCTGCGGCCTTTAAAGTTCACAAAAATGTGCCCAAAATGTAGACAAATAAAACAGGTCATAAAAGCCATAACTGAACTTAGCATCCCTTCTGGTTCAAAAGGAGCTTGACACCATACAGGCGCATTTGATGGAAATGGGCCATAATCTGGAGAGTTAACACTACATTCCTTTGTTTGCTTATTCAAAGGATTATGATATAAATGCTTCACACCTAGAACAGAATAATCAATCGTACGAACAACATTACAATCAGGTCCAAGGCTTCCCTTCAACCCACATTTTACCGTATGCACTGTTGCATTAGGCATTTCCACAAATAGAGTTCTAACATCAGAGGAGCAATCCAAGTGACAGAATTTTGAGGTTGGGCATATTTAGGTAGCAATTTGAAAGGTGAAACTCTAACATATACATTTGGCATTGGTGTGGGTTTCTTGGAATTTGTCTGAGAAAATGAGATCGGGGACTCGGGACCCAGGATTCAAAGAAAAATTGGGGGAACTTATTTGAGAGCCAATTGTCCATTGCCCCATCCTCATAAGATTTACCAGACTTTTTAAACCTCTCTTCCTAGAGGGATTCATTATATGTTTGTTTGAAACTCTGCTGCCAGTAAGTAAAATGCTGCCAGTTTGGATAAACGCTTACAGCTGTAAGAATTCACCATATAACATATACTCTTTTGCACATACATGGGCTCATAGTTAATGAATGAAAATTTTGATGATTTTAGGTAACAAAAGGAACCCTAATGGTGAGCAATCAATCATAAAATATAAAACAAAGAAAAACTAAAAACAATAAAAACAAAGCATAATAAAAAATTAAAAAATAAACAGGTGAAAAAACCTTAGAGATAACATTTGGCTCTGTCTGGGGATGGCACGCTCCCTGTGAGATTCCAAGAACAAGTAGACCTATGCCTTTCCAATGAAACCATCTCTGATAACTACACCCTGTCCTTCCATTCACTACTTTTGAAAATAAGAAATACCAGTGCCTTGTTTCCATTGGGTTGGAGTCTTCATCACAAATATATGCTACTTAACAAACCACTGAATGAATCTTTAAACTACTCTGCAAACTGAAATAATCTTCTCACAATCTGATCATACTGTACAAACTTAAGGAAATGCTTGAAAAATCAAGCTTATTTATTCACAGCTCCTACACTAATCAAAACTAATTTCTTTTGATCAGGTAAAATCATGCTTCCAATGAAGCCATACCAATATTTGACTAACTGGTAAAATTTCTGATCTGGAGATGATGAATAAAGGAGCCCATGGAATATCTAAATTCATTTCAAAAGAAGAGAAAATCCAACCTCGATTTGACAAAAACAATCTGACATTTGAGCTGCTCAAAGACTCCATATAATCAACAAATGGATCAATGAAGTTATAAGGAAATACCTCTTGCTGAAGATCAAAATATCTCTGTATATCCTTTTCCTCATAATGGCTGCCACTTTCAGCTACCTGCAAATTGAATTGTAAATATGGCTGCTCAATGTCTTCTATAGATTCAGGATGGTTGATTTCTACACAATGTTGTTCCTCATCAAAATTTGATTCATAGTTGTCATACATCCGTTGGCTGCTCCTCAAATCAACAAAAGGTGGTGTAGGGATCTGCTCTTTTTCATCTGAATACTCATCATAGATCGGCATATCTTTAGAGTGAATCGGCTGATGCTGATCGAAATCTAGAACTTCAATGTCTTCATCATAAAATGGAGCATTCTAATCGATTTCTAAAGATGAAGATTTTTGTTCTACGATTCCATCATCAACATTAATATCAGAATTTTGAAAAATTTCTTGTTGTAAAACAGAATTAGAGGAAGATAATAGATCTTCTTCCTTCTTCATATCATAACCACCGGCTTCATCTTCACTACTGGAAAAATCTGCTTCTAAACCCTGGATATATAATGCATATACCCTACAGCAATCCTCAAAAAGGCACTCAACTGGGTAAATCCTCTTACAATATGAATAAAAGGCATCATGAAAATCGTTCAAAGAGGAAATACTGGAAGGAGAAAGAGTTCTGTACCATTGTCTCGCAGGACCATCTAATGAATACATAAACATTTTCATCAATACATCTTCATGGTGTATACTCAGCTGATCCATGTATTGATGAAATTTAATTACATGATGTGCTGGATTGTCCTCTTCCATTTCTTTGAATCGCGAAAGAAAATCTCCCTGTTGGGCACTAGGGCAGACCCAGGTTTAATCCTTTTATGTCTCACCAACAAAAGACCCACAGTGTTGGCCCTTTCGGCAACAACCTGCGCGCAGGTTGTAGTCTCACCCGAAACAGCTATGGGGTGCCGCAGAATCAGGTTTCTGCAAGCAGAGAGGGATATTACTGTACCTTAGCCTTTAATAAACTTATTAATCAAGGATTACACAGCTTTATCATTCACTCATATACAACTTCGTAGATAGATAAACAATCGTGACTTGCTTAACCCACTACAGGGAATTCACAACGAAGCTTGTTATTAGCAGTGATCCAATTTATCAAATGTATACAGTTATTAACACATAAAAGATAACAGAAAGAGAAACAACACAAGAAACCACAACACCAAATATAACGTGGTTCACCCCCAGTGTAGGGGCTACGTCCACCAAACTGTGTTTTATTCAACTTGCTACAAAACCACAGTTTGATCTGTGCACTCAGCTGCAGATCCCTTCAGTCCTTAATAGCTGTGCACATAGCAGCAGGCCTCTGCACACACAGTTGCAGATCTTTCCTTAATCTTCTTATAAAAACCCTCTGCGCACACAGCTGCAGAGGTCGTCCATGCACACAGCTGGGACTTAACCTTTATTTACACAATCAGCCTTAGCTTCGCCTTTCTTTCTTTACATCAAAAAGCCTAACTTTTCTTATTTACAAAAATGCCTATTTATACATTGCGCTATTACAAAACCCTGGCTTCAAACCATGGGCACCCAAAAACCCTAAACCCTGGATTTAAACCATAGGTTTATTACAAAAAGGGGCTTTGACTTACCCCGACACCCCTAAGACTATTTTGACCCGTAACTCCGCTTACAAACTTCCTCAACAACCGCGGAGTTACCAAAACTAATGATCCTTAGAGTACGCGTCCCAACAGGCCCCTAAGACTCACCAGTGGCCCGTCCCGGGACACTCGGCGACGTCTCTGGTGGGAGAATCTTCTGTGTGAGGGTCTGGAAGCGACTGGTGAGGTTGTGTAGTATGTCGTCAGCTGCGTTCTCCTTTTCCACTAGATATTGTAACACTGAGGATGATTCTGTGGTAGCCTGTTCCTGCGCAAAAGTGTCATAGGTCTTCAAAAGTTTGAGCTGTCTCTTTGCAGTATTACGCAATTCCAATGCTTCATCAACCAATGGCTGTAACATGTTCTCCAGCAGTGTTACCTTCGTCCTGCAGGACTCAATTTCCTGCTGAAGTTCCTTGCTGTGCTTCACTTTAGCCATCTTCTGCATAGGTGGCAGCGTCTTGATTTCTATTCTGACTGCATCTAATTCGGCCTGGCGCAATTTGATGGTTTATTGGATCTTACCTACATCTGCATGGTCCTGTAGGTTCGCCCATGTTTCGATGCTGTCTTCCATCAGTTTTGCAACGCTGGCCACATTATCTGATATCTTTGCTGCTGAAGCCTTCATGTCCTTATGGCGCTGTTCTCGGGCCTCTGGTGGAGTCTCGGGAGGGATGCAGAGTTGAAGTTCTGTGATCTGGTGCTGGTGTTCTGTATTCAACCTTTCAATCTCACTGCGAGACTGTTGGGCATAGTCTCTCAGCTTGGCGATTCTCTGCTCTGGTTCCTCTTCTCCTTGTATGTCGGAGTTAGAAAGACTCCGCCATGCCTCATCCAGTGCTCGCATCAGTGTAGTTGTTTTATCTTCAGCATCGTTCTTCTGTTGTGCTACTTCTTCTAGTCGTGCTGCGAAGATTTTGTTTTCTTTGATAGTGTCTTCCAGTTGGATTTGGGACAATTGGTCTCGTGCATGGATCTCCTTTGTAATAGCGAGCTAGCAGAGGTGCAATTCTGACATGGACATCTTTGTATAATCGATCCCTATGGTCATACTCAGCTGGGACCGGGAATCTGCATCGGTCAGTATCAGAGCTGCACTTGATACTTGGCCCTCGTTATCTTTGGGTGGCCATTGCCTAATATCCTGCTGCGTGGGTGCTGTAGTGCTATTTGTCGCAGTACTGGTCGCTGACTTTGCTGCTAACTCTTTTAGCTCCGAAACCCTATTTGCTATACCTGTGAGCCCAGCAAGATGCAGTTCCGCAAACTCGGACCATTTTTTAGTAAGCGTTCCCGTATAATTTTCTAGAGCTTACTCCAGCTCATCCAGCGTTATAGTGGCTTCTTCTTCAATATTTTTGTCCTTCGACGCTTTTGACTTTTTGCGGGACTGCGGCTTGTTTACCTCTGCTACTTCTGGTGACTTGCGCTTGGTTGATGGGTTAGGATCTGATATGGTCTTGATCGACTCCTCATCCTGTTCATCCTGTCCGCTATCTTTTCCCTGGCCGTCGCCATCCGGCTGCGAATCACTTAGGTCTTCGCTATCTTCTAATGGCTTCTGCTGCTGCGTGTGACTGGTACCTGCACCAATATTGGTAGCTGGGGGAACTGGAATAGAGGGTTTTTTCCCTATATCTTTTAACCAGTCAGCCGGCCAGTGCTGACCTATACCCCTGATATCGGGTTCGGTAACTACATATGGTAATTTAAACCATTGATGGCGTGGATCTACACAGGCTTGAATGAAAACATGATGTATATCGGCATTGAAGTTCGCGGCGCCCTCATATTTAGAGAACAACTCATTGGTAAGCCGTGGTGTTTGCACAATCTCATAGTGGATACTCATGGAATAAAAGATGAACACAGTGTTCGCCATCTGCTGAGATACCTTATCTATGGATATCCATAGGGAGGCGTACCTTGCTGCCCTCGGCATGCCTGGGTTTAATTCTACAAACTGAGCTTCGGTGGGTTCTTTCTACCCAACTAATGCAATAAGTATTAATAGCCAGGAATAATGAAAAGGTCTACCTTTTTCCTGTGCGTCGCGGGCATCTTCCAAGAATTCCTTCGCAAGATATGCGGCCCAGTTGTAAGTATACCCCTCAGCGTAGTTCATAGCAATCCGGATAACCGGAGCAGGTACTTCAGTTGGCCTGCATTTCCGTATGAGTTTGCAGGCTAAGAGTTCAGCTGCAAAGCGAATGTGCTGTTCTTGAATCGCGGAAGTGTGATACCCTCGTTTCCCCTTTGTCAGGCCAAACCGCTCTTTCATAGTTTGCGGGAGCTTTGTATCCTCATGTTTTGACGAAAATTCAGTTCCTGGATCAGGTCCTGCCATTGGTAAACCTGTGATCTTATGGATGAGTGCGGCGTCAATAGGAATTTGCTGGTCCCCTATCCATAAATAGCCATCATGCACTAACGCTAGCAACTATTTGGCCACTACAGTCACATGTATGCCGCGACTGAAATGCGAAATATCAAGCATCTTGAGTAGGCCAGCTTTGTCCAGGCCCGCAGCCCACGGTTGTACTTCCAGTAGTGTCACATTATCATCTGGGTATTTGACGTGGTGCAAGTATTCTGTTGGCGCAAACTGTGGAAACTTGCCATGGTCATTTGTGTCATGATCGCTGTACTTAAGCCGATTGATCTTCCCTGTCATGCTGTCGATTAGCTGAACTTATTGTGGCAGCGAGGGTGTGGTTAACATGAATTGCTTTGTTTGATGGGGTAGCTCGGTGCTTGGTCGAATAGGTTGTAGATACGGTGGCCGCGGTGGTGCAATGTTCTCCCTACCCCCGGCCGGGACCTGTGCTGAACTGGGGGGATCCATAGGATGATATTTTGGTGTTTTCCCTGTTTTCCTATGCTGGTCTTGGTTTCGCTTGGAGCGAACTTCAGTTCTGGACTTTTTCCTGGCAGACCATGTCTGCATCGATCGTGGTGGTGCTGGGTGAGCTTCTTCATAGGGAGTAGAGGCAGGCGGCCGATTAGAACAACTTATCAGACCCTCTTGCTCGAATTCTTTTACTAAATCGTCAAGCTCTCGTTCTGTTGTCATGGGTTCACTCATAAATCTGAAAGAAATGTAGAATACAATTTTCCCTAACTTAGGCATCTTCTTATACACTCCATCAATCAAATCGGGCAGGACGGTGCATTGAAGGCACCAAATCTGACGAAAATCTTGTCCAAGTGGTGCTCGATTTTCGATAATCTTCTTAGTACAAGCATTTAAGGCAATTAAGGCACTACTACCACCAATTTGGCTGCTTCCCAACGGTCGGAATTTAAGCCTCACTGTGTTTTTGGTCTTCGGTAGAATCATGGTTTGAGCTTCATGACAACAAGCACCCTCGGTACAATATTGCCCTTCGATCCGTCCTGGGAATGTCGATGACAGGACTGTTAGGTGTGATGGACTGGCTTCTTGGTTATGCCCCTTGGTTTGGTATTCAATTCCATGTCGGAGCTCGACCTCCATATACCAATTTTTTGCTATGGGTTCCAAGGTGTGCATGAACTTATGCACCCACTCCTCGCGAGGTATGTTTTCCCATGCAGCATAACATAGCCTCAAATGTTCCCGAGGGCTATTCTTCCCATTGAACTGACTTCGCACCTCTTGGAATTGGTTTATGAATCTGAGGCGCAGGAATTTCTGGCAGGCTCCCCAACTGGGAGTAGACTTTTTGTGATCGGTCCACCATGCTGCTGTAGCTCCTAATGCTGTCTCCAGAGTCTGCATTTTTTGTGACTTAGGTACTTGTTCTGAGAAATGTGCAATAAATGTTCCAGGGTCTGTCAACCCAACATCTGTAGGCAACTCTCTGGGCTGCACACTAAGGCATCTAAGAGACTTAGTGATTTGCGCGCACCTATGGCCATGTAGCTTGTATAGTTAATTCTGCCAATTCTCTAGACCATCGTCTGAATCAGACATGCAGGAGCTATCACATTTCCAATCTATTACGCCATTGGCATCAGGCTCGACATAATCTTCTTCCTTGGCTGTAATGTTGTAGATGTGGTCTAGAGTATCCTACTCCCCTTTATCTCTGATCGGTTCTGTATATCGTTCTCCTTGGGATGGGTTGAGGGGTATGATAACTCGCAGACCATTTCCTTCGAAGGTCATCTGTCTCTTCTTAATGTTGATGATTGCAGCATTTTCCATGGCCTACTCGATTCCCAACAGGGCTGGATAAGGGTTGCTGTCGTCAATGATCTCAATAACTTCAAAATCTGGTAGAGTGCTTACCCCATCAATATCTATTGGAACACTAAGAAGTCTCCCTAGGGGCACAATCCTTTGCTGGTTAGCTAATCTCAGTTGTATAGGTGACCAAGCCAGGGAAGGGTTTCCCATTTTTCCCTAGGTCTTCTTGGGTAGGACATTAACTTCTGATCCAAGATCCAAAATGACATCAGTCATATCATATTCCCCTATCTGAACATTCAATCTCATTTCCCTCCCCGTTCTTCAGACACGACTAACAGTTTTCTCCTGATCAACTCCTCTCTGAGGGTCTGTGACAGCAAGAACTGTTTGCAGCTCTTTTAAAGCATTCTAATTCCTCAAGAGTTTCATACAACTCTATAAAAATGAGGAGAGTGTACTTACTTTATCCGGCAAAGCATTTTGCGGCTGTGAGGCCTGCTGAGGTTGCCGCGCAGGTACTACTGGTGTGCGAGGGTCAACAATATCGCACTGGGACACCTTGACTAGTGCTTGGTATTTCACAGTGTCAAGTGCTGGGACGTTCTCAGAGGCCTTACGCACACACACCTCGACAGGTTGTTTCTGTGTATTCTGAATGTGCGTCGTAGCTCCACTCCGCGTGACCACATTGACGGCTGCGGTAGGTCTCTGCTCAACGGAAATCAATTGAATCTTCTGGGTAGGGCCATTGTTGTTTTCCTGAATCTTTGCTCTGAGCTGGGGGCACTGTTCAATCATGTGGTCTACTGCGCGGCAATACCGACAGGTTGTGGTGGGGTTCTGACAGTCGCGAGCAAAATGACCAACTTGGTTACAATTTTAACACACAACCAGGCCTCTACCTCTTCCAGTCATACCACCATGGCCGCGATCTCCAAAGGCACCTCTTCCAGAGGCACCGCCGCGGTAACCATAGCTGTCATTATTCTGGGCTTCATTTTGCACTCAGTAGGCGTCAGAGATGCACTCTCTCATTAGGTCATAGCTACGACACTCCTCTTCATTATGCCCTACTGACTTACAGAACTTGCAGTAGGGGTTCTTGGGAACTTGAAAATATCTCTGAAGAATATGGCAGTTCTCAGGGCGATGTTGGCCAGTGGTTCAACAAATATCACAATATAGAACACCGGGATTGAATGGGTTTGGCGCACCCGTATTTAGGTAAGTTCTGACCATGGGGCACTGGTCCCTATCGTGACCTTCTGTCCGACATTGCGTACACCAGACCTCCTCTCGACTGGTTTTATATTTCTTCATATCGTGAAGCTCCAGGGCCATTTCTGCTAGCTGCGCTTGGATTTGAGCAATACTGGAATCGTCTCCGACAGGGGTGGTTTCTAGCTTCATTGCAATTTCCAGAGCCTCTTGCTGGTCAGCAACCTTCTGTTGCATGAGCGGAGTTCTGATATGTGGTAATAATGCTGCGATAAACCATTCCTTGTGTTGCGCAGGACTAATGGTAAAGCTGACTTGGTATAGGAGAACTTTGAATCGCTGGTCAAAGTCCCACACGGATTCACCCCGCCGCTATTGAATCTCTTTTAGTTCAGTGATGCTCTGCGATTCTGATTTAGGCTTCTTAAATTCTTTGGTTATGGCTGCCTTAATCTCATCTAAAGTAGGGTTCTGAGTACTGGAGAATTTCATGAACCAGGTCAAAGCCCAGTCCCGGAAAGAAGTAATGAGCTGCGCGGTTCTCACATCCAGGTCTGTAATATTCTTCGTGTTCCATACTGCTTCACATAAAAACCAGAACTGTTCCGGGTCTTCTGATCCCGTGCCTTTGAAGATGGGCAGCTTAATGTCATCAGATAGGTGGGCCATGGCGGTTCTGGGATGGGGACAGGACGTTGATGGGGAGGGATTTACGGGGACAGACTGGCCTATGGCCGGAATACTTGGACTTGGTTGACTGTCAGACTGCGACGGAATTTTCGGGGTAACAGAGCTTCGCTGCGGAGTGACCGAAGGGTTTTCTTCAGAGTCTGACTCTTTGGGATTTACAGGGGAAGAAGCGGTAGCCTGACCTAAGGAATAGGAATCAAAATCTCTTTTGTACCTTGTTCCACTTCTCAACAAACCACTTTGCTCGTCAAAGTTATTATCACTTGCAAACATATGTTAGTACTACTAAAATAGCAGTCTGATTCAAACAACAATATACCCTTTTCAGCTAATAGTATTTTAATCTGTAAGCTTAATGAATTCAAAAACTTACCACGGAGGCCTTTGAAGAACTGTCGTTCAGCTTCGCTGAAGGAGGTACTTGTGTCAATGGAAAACTCTGTCACGAAGGCTTCCAATGTTTGCGTCATCCAGAAATCAACAACGTGGGATACCTCGTTGTTCACGTGTTGCACAAGATTGACCTTTGTGGGGGTCCACATGGGAACCTGTTGAGCATGGAAGTTCATCCTTCTCTCTGTTAACCTAGACAACCACTGGTGCAACTCTATGTGGATACTACCAAAGAAAATTTCATAAGCATCGCAAAAAAATACCTTTGTAAAAAGTCACGTTCGCTACAACGCGGATTTGTGTTCTCTTGTTGCGTGAATTTCAGATAAGTCTCAGCAAACCAATCACTGATTTCCGTCACAGAGAGCCGCCAGAACATAGCCCTCGAGGTACGACGTAAACCCCTCTTGAGCAGATACTGAGTTCAACCGGCAACGAAACCAATTTGTTGGGCACTAGGGCAGACCCGTGTTTAATCCTTTTATGTTGCACCAACAAAAGACCCACAGTGTTGGCCCTTTCGGCAACAACCTGCACGCAGGTTGCAGTCTCACCCGAAACAGCTATGGGGTGCCGCAGAATCAGGTTTCTGCAAGCAGAGAGGGATATTACTGTACCTTAGCCTTTAATAAACTTATTAATCAAGGATTACATAGCTTTATCATTCACTCATATACAACTTCACAGATAGATAAATAATCGTGACTTGCTTAACCCACTACAGGGAATTCACAGCGAAGCTTGTTATTAGCAGTGATCTAATTTATCAAATGTATACAGTTATTAATGCATAAAAGATAACAGAAAGAGAAACAACACAAGAAACCACAACACCAAATATAACGTGGTTCACGCCCAGTGTAGGGGCTACGTCCACCAAACTGTGTTTTATTCAAATTGCTACAAAACCACAGTTTGATCTGCGCACTTAGCTATAGATCCCTTCAGTCCTTAAAAGCCGCACACATAGCAACAGGCCTCTGCGCACACAGCTGTAAATCTTTCCTTAATCTTCTTACAAAAACCCTCTGTGCACACAGCTGCAGAGGTCGCCCACGCACACAGATGGGACTTAACCTTTCTTTACACAATCAGCCTTAGCTTCGCCTTTCTTTCTTTACATCAAAAATCCTAAATTTTCTTATTTACAAAAATGCCTATTTATACATTGCGCTATTACAAAACCCTAGCTTCAAACCATGGGCACCCAAAAAGCCTAAACCCTGGATTTAAACCATAGGTTTATTACAAAAAGGGGCTTTGACTTACCCCGACACCCCTAAGACTATTTTTACCTGTAACTCCGCTTACAAACTTCCTCAACAACTGCGGAGTTACCAAAAATAATGATCCTTAGAGTATGTGTCCCAACACTCCCCATTCATCCATGGTAGGTACCGTATTTGGAAAACCAGGAACATTTGAGAAATTGAACGGAGCAAATCTCTGTGCCAACATGGTTTCAAAACGCTTTGACCTCTTATAAAATCGCCTATGGATTCTTCAAACATGGAGTCGCCCAGTGAATAAATCTGTAGTCCAACTAATGCCTTGCTCATGTCCACCATCAAGAGATGGATCTGATCTTTGTCGTTCTTTCCCAGGGAAGATATCCTTTCCTTTGTCCGTCCCCGGCAACAGCGCCAGAAGATGTTATCCCTAAAGTTGAACCTAGACTACGGGGGTTCAAGCTTAAGGAAATCTTGTTCAATAATGTACAAATCAAATGAAATCAAACTGAAAACATAAGCTGGTATGAAATCAGGACTAATAGAAAATCACACAACTATGAGTGAAATAGGATGAAAAGCTATAAGAAAAATCAAACAAGTATTGAAGAACTAGACTAGTATGAAATCAAGGCTATTTTGTACAGATCACACAACTATCACTACACTATGCTGGTATATATAAAAGCTATGAGAAAATCAAAAGATTATTGAAAAGATAGGCTGGTAGGTCAATCAGAGCTGCAAGATTAATCAACAAGAACTGTATGACATAAAATCAAATACAAAGTTCAATATAGAGGTTACTATGATCACAAAGTCAAGAAGTGAAACTGCTTCTGTTTTCTAAAGTATAAAGATAATTGTATTTCACGATAAGAATTAGTGAAATGGGATTTAATGGACCATATGCATAACAAAATTATCAGAAAAACAATTCATAACATACATAGGCAAATCATCATCATGCTCATTCAGAAATAGAACCTGTACTGAAGCTGCAATATGTTTATGTTATACAAACAGAGCTCAAAACATGGCTTGCATTCCTCCAAAATTTCCAACACCAGTCCCCTCTGCTTCCTTATGAAGGGAAGAACTCTCTCCCTTTTTTCACAATAAAAATGCCCCACTTTATAGAAATTACAAAAGAATAAAAGATCTCGACTTGGTTTCAAGAGATCTGGAATTGCTTGAATTAATGCCCTCAAATCTCGATTTACTGATCTAATCATCAAATTGCTGAGTTTGATTACCCTTTTTGGCCTTCAAAAATGATGACTTTATCTTCTCTAGATACTGGGATGTGATCTACAGTTGCCATAAGATTAGGAAGGAGATTCCTTAACACTGCCAAGTATTGAGAAAAATATTGTTCCTACTTATCCTTTGCCTGGGAATGTGGATCTATTTGCCTTGAAATCTGGCATTCATTTTACCTCTTATCCTTTTTGCTCTTCGTTTTTAGGGAATTCTGTTGCTTCTTCAATAAATGTATAACACTTTGCAGGCTGGTCCGGTGGTATTTCGGTGATCTTGAATGCTCTGTTTCTTCCATCTCATCGTCCTCATCACCATCAATAGCCATCCTGAGCCCTTCTTCTCTCTCTAACTCCTCGAGCCTCTGCATAATATCCGCGGCTATAAAGTCAGCAACATTATGCCCATCCAAGATCTCGGAAATAACAACTTCCTTCCATGATTCATTGGCGAAAAGATAACGTTTCTTCAATCTTGCAGAATAAACTCTAGCTCCGGCATTCTCATCCTCCAAAGCTCTCTCCAACTTCCTCGACTCCTTCACAGCAGCAACCTGAGCCTTTGCATGTAAAATAGCTTGAGGAATACACGGAAGCCTTTGTAAAAAGGTGAATTGACACTCTTTTGTTCATACCAATCCTCCATAAATCATGCTGCAATTCCTTTGTTTTCACTACTGATTAGAGAATTTATCTGCCCTATTGAAGTTCCATGTGTTGCAAACCAGTTAAAACTTCCAAACGGACCCCACTCAGCATCCACAAACTTCAATAATGTCATATCTTTGTCAACATCATACTTGTATCGATCTCGTTCCTCTGGTGGATTATTTAAATAAGCACTAGGGCTGCGACTCATATCTCCTTTATAGCTTTGAAGTCCAAAAAATACATAGTCTTCAATTTACAACACTCACTTTGCTTTTTGAAAATGAACTTTAAAAGTTTGTGTTTTTACAATAATAAAGCCTCTTTTTAGTTTTTTATAACTTTTTTTTAATAAAAAGGAAATTTATAAAATTGATAAATTAAAAGTAGGAATCACTCAAGCTTATTAATTGCAGAGAATATCGTTGTTGGAGATGACTAATCATTGATCACCAGTGAATGGCTAAAACGTTGAAAACCAATCGCTCTGATTGCTGATAGACAATTTGCTGATACTAGGTCACTTAATGTTGAAACCATATTGCTGATAAATGACAGACAATTCATTGAATATTGGTAGACAATTCGTTGAATATTGGTAGACAATTCGTTGAATATTGGTAGACAATTCACTAATTTGATTTGGAAATTGGAGGTGTGGATTTGAACCAAATCGCAGCTGAAATGATGAAATTGAGATTGAATTTGCAGACAATTTGATTGTAAAATCGCTGGTAGATAATTTGTTGATATGTTGAGCACTTTGGTAGATCGTTGATCAAATTTGGTAGATCACAGATCTAATTTGCAGATCAAAACGCAGGTCATGGTTTCAAATTGGAAATCGTTGATGGATTGCAGATCATGAATTCAAATCACTAGTCGAGTTCTTGGAAAGAGCCTCCGCTTTGGTATAGATCCAACACTCACAAAGAACGTTGTTGTCACCACATCGATGTTGTAAAGACTAGCACCTTTACAGCAGTAACAACATTATTCTAAGGTGATCTCCAGTAAAATCCCTGGATAGCTGCTGCAAATACATCACACGCTGCAAGAGAATATATAAGAAGGGAATTCAACCCCATCCATTATAGTAATAATGTTGGACACCTGTACCCATACATATCAACAAAGAAATAGATTGCAGAAAAGAGAAGGCCTGTTGCACCCGATGTGATAAACATGTAGCTGAATGTATAGAGAGCCTTGTTTAGAGGCATTCCCAATACTTCCAGGAATAGTCCAAATAATATAAGTACTAAAGAGGAGATTATCCAATTTAAAATCCTCTCCCTGTGGCCTTTAAAGTTCACAAAAATGCGCCCAAAATGTAGACAAATAAAATAGGTCATAAAAGCCATAACTGAACTTAGCAGCCCTTCTGGGTCAAAAGGAGCTTGACACCATACAGGTGCATTTGATGGAAATGGGCCATAATCTGGAGAGTTAACACTACATTCCTTTGTTTTCTTATTCATAGGATTTTGATATAAATGCTTCACACCTAGAACCGAATAATCAATCGTATGAACAACATTACAATCAGGTCCAAGGCTTCCCTTCAACCCACATTTTACTGTATGCACTGTTGCATTAGGCATTTCCACAAATAGAGTTCTAACATCAGAGGAGCAATCCAGGTGACAGAATTTCGAGGTTGGGCATATTTAGGTAGCAATTTGAAAGGTGAAACTCTAACATATACATTTGGCATTGGTGTGGGTTTCTTGGAATTTGTCTGAGAAAATGAGATCGGGGACTCGGGACCCAGGATTCAAAGCAAAATTGGGGGAAGTTATTTGAGAGCCAACTATCCATTGCCCCATCCTCATAAGATTTACCAGACTTTTAAAACCTCTCTGCCTAGCGGGATTCATTATATGTTCATTTGAAACTCTGCTGCCAGTAAGTAAAATGTTGCCAGTTTGGATAAACGCTGCCAGCTGTAAGAATTCACCATATAACATATACTCTTTTGCACATACATGGGCTCATAGTTAATGAATGAAAATTTTGATGATTTTAGGTAACAAAAGGAACCCTAATGGTGAGCAATCAATCATAAAATATAAAACAAAGAAAAACTAAAAACAATAAAAACAAAGCATGATAAAAAATTTAAAAATAAACAGGTGAAAAAACCTTAGAGATAGCAGAATGATTACAACACAATAGCAGATTGCATTTCACAGAGAGCACCAGAGAGTAGAGATCGAATGGAACACCGTATCTAACTTTTCAAGTGCATAGCACTTTAATAACAAGTCAAATTCAGTTTTACAACAAAAATAGAATGGTTGCATGTATCAGCAACTTGTTAACAATTTAAGCACTGATCCATCTTCAATCATGCGCCCCCATGATCTGGTGCCAAGATGACATTCCATAATTATCTCCCACAAGAAGATATGTGCCTTCCATTAATTAACTGACTCTAACTGAGTTTTTAACTGAGCTGAATAGAATGGTACTACATGCAACTGAGTGTAATAGAACAGAACTAGTGCTTCTCCATCAGTGTTTATTTCCAACAAATACTTGCATAAATTAAGGAGTTGATTCCTTAATTAACTGAACTTGTTTACCATAACTAATACTCAACTGAGGAAAACATATGCAATTCGATATCTCTCTCTTTCTCTGTGCTTATATTAAATATCTCTGCATGGTCCATATGTGTTTTCATTAAATAATCATCTTTATCATATCCTACTCATAAGATCATTTCCAAACCTATGATCATATGTATTGCCTTGGGTTATATAGTCACATGCTAAAGTAAATCACTCTAGGGGTAGCTAATCCCTAAAGGAGACTTGTAGCACATGTTGACCATGACTAGCCATACATCACATAGTATATCTACTTTACATAGTAAAGTACACCACCTCACAACATGAGGATACTCGTAGGACTACACAAGGCTACTATCCACCTCAATCATATGAGGATACTCGTAGGACTACACAAGCCTACTATTCACCACAACCATATGAGGATATTTGTAGGACTACACAAGCCTACTGTCCACCTCAACCATATGAGGATATTCGTAAGAATACACAATCCTACTATCTTGATATTACTCACAATACTTTACAACATCACCACCTCAATCATATGAGGATATTCATAGGACTACACAATCCTATTGTCTTGATATTACAAGACTAAAGAATGAATCCCGATGCTGTAATCTCAACAAAACTGACTTGGAAATTACATATCCCTCCCCCCCACAATTTTATCAACAAATTATATTACATGCTTCCCTCCCTTTCAGATTTAACATAATGATATGTGTTCCTTTACTGGTCTTGCAACCATATGTCCATTTAGAGTGATTACAACTCCATTAATGAAACACTGCTTTACAAAATATAACTTCCTGAGCATCTAATTTCTCATATAATAATAAACCAAGCACTCTTGAACCAAGTAGTCGCGTTTTGTTTTCGCAATCAACTACCCAATAGACATGCATACATAGTTGACTGCATCATTCACCACCTGCTATAGTCAATATCTCTACACATTCGACTACATACTTCACCATCTACTACAGTCAATATCTATGCATAGTCGACTACGAAATCCACCGTATGCTCCATTTGATTTATTTACACAGTTGACTACAAGCTTAGTTAATGTTTAGTTAATCATTAGTCATTATATTTTTCATTGACTTCTCATGGACTAGTCGTTTTATTTGACTAAACAATTATTGGGTGCATGCATGAAGATGGTTCCACTTTTCAGTGTCATTCTATAAATCCAAAACACAAGTCTAAAAATGAAATCTATAATGCATATGCATTATAGATGGTTTGGTTAGGAAAAGACAAGCCTAAAACTAAAGAAAAAGTTGGTTACACTATATCGCAAGTGCGATTTGTAAAACTAAAAAAAAAAAGCCAGCGGCGTTTATTTGTTTATTTACATTGTAGGCCACGAAAAATGGAAGGGAGATATATCAGGAAGGGATTTTAGCTCGTATATGATTTGGAGGGCGCATTTTGAGGGAGGAGATTAACAAGGCTGAATGCAATGGAAGATAATACTTGCTTTAATTTTTTGGTTTTGGATTAGGTAAGAATTGCTTTGATTTTTTGGTTTTGGATTAGGTAAGAATTGCTTTGATTTTTGGTTTTAATTTAATAATTTTTTAATTAAAACAAAGAATGAAATATTAATTCATTTTAAAATTTGTTGGTTTTATATTAACAGATATTACTAATCCTGAAGAAAATGTCCAAAATCAAACCACTAATAACCCAAAACCAAACCCAAATCCAAACACTGAACACATGGAGGAGGAATACAATAGGAATTCAGAAATTCTTGCTCGTTTGGGTGGATTGAGATGCCTTAGTTCAATTTTTAGAGGGGGGGACCACATAAGACGGTCATTGGGCGAGGCACTAGATAACATAACAAATACAATTTCCAATGCCCAAGGAGCACTGTACAACATTAGATCCTACAGGTATTCCTAGAGGAAATACTATTCCACTCGGCTTAGCTACAAAGATGTAAAGAAATTAAAGATAACAAAAGACCAACTTTTTTCATTATTCCGGGACCCTAACACTGGATTGGTTCCACCCACTAGTAGATCACACATTTCTATAGACTAGTGCATAGAACCAACTATTAAATCCAACTGGACAGATCGCTAGTACACGCTCTTCGATGAAGACCCTCATGGGAATAGAGACATCCCATTCTATTTCCTCGAGAAATTGTATGCCGAGTTTATCTTGGGTAAACATGTAAATTACTTTGATATTTTAGAGTTCCAGGGGGTAAGACATGGGATGCCCTAAGATAGAAAAGGGGCAAGGACCTATCCAAACTATGTGCGATGACCTCCATGCACACCAAACCCCCCCCGGTTATATCCTCCTGCATGTTTTGTGATTGATGACACACATGAGGCATTATTCCTTTTGGCAGATACATTGCTTCGACATGGGACTATTGTCGAGGGAAATGTAGGCCAAGGGGTTGGCACATTCGATATTGGCCCATCTAGGTCTAAACCATCATAGACATATTATCCACTTAGGTCTCCAAACGATACCAGATCTAGAGATCACACTAGACATACAGAGGATTCAGAGCGTCACGAAACTTGTACAACTTGTGGAAACATATTCTATGGGCCTTCTTCATAGTTTTGCAGCGATGGGTTACTCCCATATGTAAGTCAAACTCGTTCTTCACATAGTTTATTATTTTTTATATCATAGTGTTCAATTGTTTCATAAATTATTTCTATTTTAAGTATCAGACAATTTACGTGAACGCATTTATAGCCGGTGTCCAACGATACCCCAGAATCCCAACATGATCTATTGGTATGAAATCAAAACTATTTGTAAACAAGAACACACCTTGTTGAAAATAAATCAAACCTCAAACCTATTCATAAAATCACATTGTAAATCTAATCACTCTTCAAACAAAATAAACTCTTATGAAGCAAGATCTAATTACATAAATCTAAAAGAAGTGCTATGTTGGCCAACGATCTATCAAAATGAATTAACGGGAAAACAACTATGATAAATCTAATGAATGAAAACATGAAATAAATAATAAACAAATCTACACAATAACACACTTACAATCAGTGACTACCAACATTTTCTCAAGGAAGAGGGCCCTTCCTCCATTGAGAAGAGTTGGATCTCCACAATGAAGGTCTATAACTTCATAATTAAAAAACTCCTAACATGTATTATCAAAATGAAATTATTACAACATAGTCTAGATCAAATTCTACAACATAACATTTATTTATCTCCTCCCCCCTTCTCCATGAGATTTATTACATATGAATACATAAAAATCCTTCAAAATGATGAGGAACCGAATTCCCAAATTGGAATCTGTTTTAACAAATTTGCTAATTTGAAACACAACCATAACTGCAAAATTGGGAATTACACATTTAGAGAACCAGTTGTATACCTCAAACTGTCACTTTGGGTCAAAACCCCAAATTTTATGAAAAAATTAAAATTTTTAAATTACATAATATTAATATAAAAGCAGTTAACTAATCATTTAAGTAGTTAAAGGTTATCAGCTTATTATTAGAATTCATCTGTTATTTGCATAGATTGATAGAACAAATCTTTTCAGTTTACTGATTTGTTTCTTTTTGCGAACATAAGATGGGGCTGTCATGAAAAACTGGGCTTACTTAGCTTTCGAGCTAATGCAGAAAGTTCCTTCTGTCCTTACAGATTATAGGTAAGAAGATTGGTTGCTGCAAGTAAAAATTCTAGAGTCTTATGTACAAGTTTGTTTGTAATTCAATGTTCAGTAAGACATTACTGGCTAAGCACATATCAATGCTTACTGAGGTAAAATCCATTATCTGTTCTTTATTCTAGTAGAGGTAGAATTATAGTTCTTAAGATTACTGAACTGTCTGATATCTATCATAGTTATCAGTGTCAAAGGATCTTTAATAAGATTGTTTACAAGTAGAAAACGAAAATCAAAAGTTTATGTTTAAGAAAACACAAATACTCTTACCTCGTAAAGTGTATGAATAAGGGGTTTACAAATTACTGCTGCTAAATTCAAACTATCCACTAATAGGGATATACTCATGCTGATGCACCAGGTCTTATTTCCATTACCACTGATTCAACACATACTAAAGCTTACCTTAGGTCTGATGAATAACCTACTGTAAACTAGTTATCATTCTAATCATTAAAAGAATGTACATTTATAAAAGTTTCAAGGTCTAACCATTATGTTGATAAACTTTCTCTTAAATGGCTTCACATTCATATGTGATAAGTTCTAAATTAGGGATATTTATTCTAGATGATGCATTCATCAAAATATTTAGTTACTAATTCCTCTTGTAAGCATTTATAAAATTTAGATAAATAAGGCAAGACTATAATGGTTAACATTATAACACAATAATTACTATGGTTGAATTTATAACCTTTTTAAAGTCAACCATTAGTATACTCCATAAATATAATATATGTGTTGGTGGAGTACTTGTAAAAATAATATTCTTACTTGAACATATGTATTAAACTTCCCTCCTATAATCATGTTGCAAACTTATTCTATTAAGACTGTAAAGTGTTAAATGACAAAGTAGTCATTCACCTGGATGAACAGGCCATAATCAAGTCCATGGCATTTTAAGTTTAAAGTTCTACTCTAAAGATAACTCTTAAAGTCTTTACCTTATACATTTCGAGTTTGTATACAAGAGGATGTTATTGCACTTACCACTCTAGATATAGTGCTCCTTAACTCCAAATTTTATTAAATAAAATATCATATTACAAGGTTCCTTGCCATATAATTGGCTGTACCCACGATAACCTAGTGATATTATTTGATTGCATCGCATGGGTGATAATATATTGTAACGTATGGTAATGATTTGTTAAACCATGGATCGGTGGTAAGTTTCCATGACAATGTTTACGTACTAACCTAACACTTGTTATAATGTTGCAATAATAGGTTGACTCAGCCGGGACTAAGGTTTAAACTTGGAGATAGCCGAATATTGTCAACACTGGATCCTCATGATTAGCTCAATGAAACTATAGAAACAAACCCACCGTGGCAAATTATTTGCATGGCGACGTGGCTTTGTCTAGGCCATGCATTGTAGGTTTTAAAATAGTCTTCCCCAAGACCTAACTTATTACCCTCCTTCACCTTCGGGCACTGGTCCATCTTCTGTGAGAGAAACCTGCCCGCTATGTCACCGGTGTATTGCTGCGACTGTCTATGGCTCCTCCTTCCTAGTTAATTTACTCCGTTGCACCAGCGTGAAGGCCGTCTCATGGTGCTTCTGCTCCTCATGCGTTACTCATTCTCCTGTTTGTTTTTCATTGCCTCCATTGCTAAAACTCGAACCCTTGACTGTGTCAGTCCTTACCATTCTCCTTCAGTTTAACCAACGAGAGTGGTTCCTCCTTTCGGAGTGTTATGGTTTGAATTTCACCGTTACTGTGCGTTGTTGGAAGGAGTAAAAGCTCGGATTTAGGGTTCTTCCTACTCCTTCAGTTATGTGACTCGAGGGTTTCTTGCTGTCAACATTTTGAAAGTGTTGTAATGCCATTTCTTTGCAAATGAATGGCAGACTCCTTGCTCGTGCTGGTCGTTGGTCGCTGCATCACTGTTTGTGACTTTCCATTTCTAAGGTAAAAGAAATATTTCGTTCCTTTTAAATGGTATTGCTAAAATTCTTGTAATTACATCTCTTTTGCCTTTAATATAATTTAACAGTTGGATGTACGTTTGTTTTGCAGAAATGATCTGCTTCTCTTCCATGTCTGCACAAGGAGTAAGGGTTGCGGCGATAAGAGCCACGGTAAGCCCTGGTTTCTCCATGGCTCATCCACCTTGTGTAAACCCTTATGGGGTAACGAGGGATTGGTCGTTGCGGCCTGTTAGACCCTCATGGCTTTTAGTTGTTTGCTCGCTGTCTAACACCGTTTGGTTAAGACCTTAGCTCTATTGCAGGGCTCTTCGGCTTCGGCCATGAGTATAAATTTGTGTTTTGTAAATATTACTGTGTTTAAATTAAAAGAACAGGCTGTAAGCCTTCATGTGTAAATTCTCAGTACAGCCGTGGGTTAATATTACATAACTGGGTTTTTCAGTCATTACTCTTGTATATTCGGCATGATAGGGTTTTTACCCTAAATTATTATATAAGTATTAAATACTGTATTCCTTCCTTGTTTACATTACTAAAATTTCGAAAGCTTACTTATGTTTAATTTAAAACTACGACTGTGAGTAATATACTGTTAGTTCCACCATTTGCTGATTTACTTGTATAAATTGGTTTTATAGGGTTTAACCCTATTTGACAGTGAAGAAAATAACTCTGTTCCTTTTTCTTTTAAATTACTGTTAAGTTTGAAAAGTGCTTCTGCAATAATAGGGTTACTAGTTATATTTATAGTATGTAATTAAACTCGATAAGAGAGCATCCTGTACTTCTGTTGTTTACTCCCTGTACAAAATGCAATTGATTTGTTTACTGTTAAAAAGTATTATTATTAGGGTTTCTGTACCTAGTTTATAATTTAACTTTCTTATTAATAAGAATTGGTAATTATTGATGTACTGTTTATACCCTTTTAATAATATAGGGTTTTTATATCTTTTTTTTTACAATAATTCTAAGTACTGTCAGTATACTTGTACTTATAGCTCAGACAGTATAAATAGTTCTAAGATATACTTACAGTAATATGAATACTACTTATGTTAGTAGTAAAAATATTCTTGTATTGCATAAATAAATTACTATTATAATAACTATATTATCTTTTTGTGATTACTATAGCCTCTATATTGATATCCTTAGTTTATTTTTATAAGTATATCGAAAATAGTACTTGTTAATTAACTCTTATATAATTTATGCTATACTGTCTATGTTCTTTTGTAATTAATTTTGTTTTCTTAGTTATGATATTTATTTAAATATATATCCAGAATTTAGTTAACTCTATCCAGAGTTTATCTTATAAGCACAATTATTAACCTTTGTTCATATTCTAAATAAAAATATTAACAGCTCTAGAAGCTTGTTCGAGCCCAGTCCCAATAAAAAGAAGGAAAAATAATGAAATGAATTTCATCACAAAACATTTATAAAACCTAGACCAGATCGATTAGATTGATTTGATAGTAGTATCTAATCAGTATATAACTATTCCTACTTCCAGTTTATTATTATACGTATACTAATGAAATTATTCTAATATGGAAGAAAGAACTGTAGCGGACAATAGTAAATAAATCTAGTCTAAAATCTACTCTACAACGATTATTATACCCTTCTATTTATTCTTTACAATATAAAATTTCTCTAAGCAAAATACAGTTCAAGGAAATAGTTTTTAACTAAGAACTCATACAACTGTCAATGAAACATCTTTTCTGAAAATAGTTAAGGAAACTACTACTATGCAATCTCATCTTGCTATTCTTATTTAAATTTACCCCTGTGCTAGAATACGGTATGGTAAAACCCAGATGTGGAAAAACACAGTGGGTCTTTATCTTTCATCAAAAGATTTCATTACTGATAAATTAAAACATTTATATCACTAAACCAGTTACTCTTATATCATAAACTACAAACATTACATTCAACCATTCACAGTATTTAAACAAAGACAGTTAAGTGACAGAACCTGCTTGATATTTGGACAACAACTGCAATGGGAGGCCGTTCCTCCCTACCAATTCCTGGAGAGCGCTCAAACAACGACTCCTCAGGACCCCCGAGCTTGCTCTGGTCTCCCTGGCTGGAACTAGGTGTAGAAATAGTTAGATACCAGTATTCAAACTCAGTATTAATTTAGAACTTATCAGTAAGTTCTCCGAGCTAACAAGTTGTAATAAACCAAGTTACTGCAGCAATCCTCTCTGAACAACTTCCTTACTGTTTTTCCCTTTTCCCCAAATGAATTTCCTGAATAGCATTCCACCTGAATGTTTCTTCTCTAGAAAATATCTGAGCGGCCTCAGCTCTATTCGTTGGGTACTTTTAAAATATTTCCTAGGTCTTTTTGGGTTAGTTGTCATTTAATGAGCCACCTACTCTGATCCCACTTTCTTGGGGGATCATGACCCCAAATATAGGGAAGTTTCCACCTACAACTTAGGAAGTGTTTGAGGATGCTGCCACTTGTCTTTTTCCCTCCACCTAGTTCCATCCACCAGTTTGACAAGTAACCTCTTTTTAACAGCTCTCCCATGCTGTTGTCTCCACAATTTATTTATTAATAATAAAATATTCTGAATTACATTCGACTTCTGTTGACTCTGCTGAGTCATCAGTTCCTACTTAGCATTAAATTTTAACATAATGTCTTAGGAATATAATAAAAACAATTAACATTATTTTACAAAATTGGGGTATGTGACATACACACCCCCTTAAAATGTAACATCGTCCTCGATGTTACTTATTCTTCATCCGCTGCAACCTCCTGGAACAGATTCGTGTATGCTTCCTGCATCTTAATTTCCAGTTCCCAGGTAGCTTCTTCAGGACTAAGGTGCTTCCATTGCACCTTCAACTGTCCAATTGTGCGGTTCCGCAGAGTAATTTCCCTCCTCCCGAGGATATAGTCCGGTTCCACCAGAACTTCTCCTTCAGTTCCACCTGTACAACATTCCAATCAATCACATGGGTAGCATCATGAACATAGGTTTTCAGAACAGTAATATGGAAAACATTATGCACTTTCAAGTTAGGTGGTAACGCTAGCTGATATGCAACTTGACCAATTCTAGATAAAATTTCAAACGGACCACAGTAACGTGGTG